>CM067540.1:29769620-30095687 GCA_034509755.1 Anisodus tanguticus
GTCAAGAAGTCCCACGTCCAGAAGATGAAGGTGGCAAAAATGAGGATGTTGCGATGAATGTATGGGTATACTAAGAAGGATATGATTAGAAATGAAGTTATCTGGGATAAGGTGGGAGTGGCCTCAGTGGAGGACAAAATGCGGGAAGCGAGGGTGAGATGGTTCAGGCATGTTCAGAGGAGAGGCATAGAGGCTCCGGTGTGGAGGTGTGAGAGGTTAGCTTTAGACGGGTTCAGAAGAGGCCGAGTTAGGCCGAAAAAGTATTGGGGAGAAGTGATTAGGAAAGACATGGCGCAATTGCAAATAACGAGGACATGACCTTAGATATGAGGTTGTGGAGGACACTGATTAGGGTGGAGGTAGTAGTACGGGTATGTTATATCCTTCCATACTAACATGCGTAGTGTTACCTTGTAGGTTCTTGTCCTTCGATTTTTTGTTACTATCTGCTGTCTCTTGTACTCCGATTATCGTACTAGTTGATGCATAGACGGTTAAAATTTCTCCATTAATGCTTATCTATAGTATTTTGCCATGATCTCTTCTTTTTACTTTACTTTACTTTATTCAAACCGTTGTATAGCGGGAGCTTAGTGCACATTATACACAACAATGCCTTACTTTTCTGGGGTCCGGGGAAGGGCGGGACCACAAGGGTCTATTGTACGCAGCCTTCTAAATGAACATGACTCTTGCGAATTGTACGCAACCATGCCTTACTTTTCTATACTTTAACTTTTAATTTATGATGATGTTACATATATATTTTTAAAATATGTATAAAAAAAATTGTACCGTTTAACAAGGCTATACATGCAACGCACGTATCCGAAAACTAGTAATTTATATATGTACATTCCATCTCCTACTCCACTGTCGTCTGATAGTTCTTATTATGGGCTATAAAATTCAATTTAGGATGCACAATTTAGTATTAGTCTTGTGATATATGATACATTTTCCATTTGCAGTATCTTTGTTCTGAAATCAGTTATCATCCCTACATTGGAATGGATATTACCTGGTCATTGCCCACAAATCAATTCGCAGGAGTCATGTTCATTTAGCAGTATTTTGGAGTTCTATCTATTCTTACGGGTTGGACTTGTACAACTTTTTTATGTGAGTATACCCTTCTCAATATTGGCCTAGTGGTGACCTCTTCATTAATCATGTGATCAATGTGCACTCTTTATTATAGATATTTTGTGAAAATGTAGTAGTCTACTTTAGTAAACACGCTAATTGAGTTTAACAGAAGCTTAACCAATCCCAAATCTGTACTTAGAGAAAAAAAACATTTGTTTTTACTGATATCTGTGCTATACAAGTGGAGAGTCGATGGATTAGATTAAAGTGGCATCCTTTACCTACTAAATTTCACTACAGAATTTAGATGGCATGCGGTTTGAGTGCAAGAAAGAAACTTACGGTGTATTCTCTCAGGAAATTTGAACATTTTAATGGCAGTATATAAGTGATAAATAGCCCTCGAAAGCTTAAAGCAGATGCTGATGTGTAAATATAGCTGGAAATAGTTTTTGTAGTGGGAAAGATGAACATCTTTTGTTGTTTTATATTTCTTCTTTTTTGTTGTGAAAATCAGATTGCGCAGCATAATACATTTGTGAAAAAACATGCTCCATCTAGAGCCATTTTGATTAGATTTACTAGTAGTGTTTCCTTGATCTTTATTTGTTTGCTTTTTGCTATCTAATTTATGCAAAGTCAGTTTTAATGCTCCATCTGTATTATCCGCTGGTATTCGCATAATTTGTCTATTTCATTGCTCCTTGCAGGTTTTCTGGTTCTATCCATTGTACATATTCAGCCTTATTCTCAGCAATATCTGGTAATAGTTTCCCTTTCCTTTTCAAATATTCAGCTATAGCCTATAAAGCAATGTCTGATTACTTCTTTTTTGATGGATAAAGTGTGACTTCTATTCACAAACCAGTATAAAGGGAATGCTGGGAGAAGTTACAACTAAACGTAGTCATTACAAGCTATGTAATGAGCTAATAAAGTCAAGAATGGCAGAACTATCATTTACATCTAAGGGAGCCATGTTACGCCAAAAGGCTAAGTACAACTAGTCTTGATGTTATGTATAGAGTCTTCTTTGTTCTCGTCGTTGTGCCTTTCCTTCCAAACAACCCACCAAATCACAGCTGAAATTGTGCTCTAGAGGGTGTGTTAGGTCGTGTGTGTATTATTTTTGTGCCATCCTTGAAGGAGCTGTAGAATGGATTAGCGGAACCATGGTTGAGCACGTATATGTATAATATGTGATCACCACCATGGTTGTAAAAAATAAATACTCAGAAAATATTATTAAGATACATATATACATTATTACACTGAGCTCTATTTATAGTTATATTCTACACACTACATAATAACCTTTTTTCATGTGGGACACTATATACATAATCCTTTTCCATGTGGGATACTAAATGCATTAGTATTCTAACACTCTACCTCAAGCTGGTGCGTATAAATCATCTGTACCGAGCTTGTTACTGATGTAACTGATATGAGGACCTGTTAAGGACTTGGTGAAAATATGATCATTTGACTTCACAAATTTTGTACAATATCTCCTGGGAGTATTTTCTCTATTAACAGTCAATGTCAATATGCTTAGTCCTCTCATGAAATACTGGATTTGACGCAATATGAAGGGTCGTTAGATTATCACATACAAGTTCTATCTGATTGATTTCTCCGAATTTTTGTTCTTCGAGCAATTGTTTGATCCAAACTAGCTCACAAGTTGCTACAACCATTGCTCAATATTCTGCTTCTACACTAGATTGATCTATCGTATTATGTTTCTTACTCCTCTAGGATACCAAATTGTCTCATACTAAAACACAATATTCATATGCAAAATGTCTATGAGAAGGTGATCTTGACCAATCAACGTCTGTTATATCCAATAATCTGCTCATGATCTAGATCCTCGAAGAGTGTCGACAACTGCATTCGAATGACTATCAAAGGGAGAATTCGTAAGCTAACTTACAACACTCACAGGAAAAGAAATGTCAGGTTTAGTCACTGTGATATAATTCAACTTAACAATCAGCCACCCGTATCATCCAGGATCATTGAGTGGCTCTTGATGTCCTGGCAGCAGGAGTTTACAATTCGGATCTATATGAGTGTCAATGAGTCTACATTATTCTTGTTTCATTATGAATATCTAAAACATACTTTTGTTGTTAAACGACAATGCATTATTTGGACTGAGGAACCTCAATACTTAGAAAATACTTCAGTCTGTCGAGGTCTTTAGTCTGGAATTGCTGAAAGAAATGTAAATTAGTGATACCATCCTAATCATTGTCGGTGATAACGATATCGTCAACATAAACCACTAAATAAATGCACTAGATTTGGAGCAGAATGCTGATAAAACATAGAATGATCAGCTTCACAATGAGTTATGTCAAACTTTAGAATTATTATGCTAACAAACCAGGCTGGGGAGACTGTTTCGGACCATAGAATGATTGGCAAATCGACATACAAGGCTACTAGACTCCCTTGAGCAACAAAATCAGGTGATTGCTCTATATAAACTTCATCCTCATGGTCACCGTGGAGAAAAACATTCTTAATGTCCAACTGATAAAGAGGTCAATGGCGAAAAGCAGTCATGGATAGAAAAATAGCGACAAATGCTATTTTAGCCACAGAAAAGAAAGTATCATTGTGTCGCCCATTTTTTTTCCTCAAAAATCACTAATCAAGCCCGAATATCTGAGTATACCTTTTTGCAACAAGGCTAGTCTTAAGCCAATCAACTTGATCGTCCGGACCAACTTTGACCGCATAAGCCCAACGACAACCAACAATAGATTTACCTGAGAGAAAAGGAGCAAGCTCCCAAGTACCACTCGCATGTAAAGCAGACATCTTATCATTCATAGTTTGTCGCCATCCTAGATGAGAAAGTGCTTCACCTTTAGACTTAAGGAGGGAAACAGAGGATAAATATGATACAAAGGCATAATGGGGTGATGAAAAATGATGATACCTTAAAAAGGTGTAATGGGGGTTAGTATCACGTGTAGATTGTATACCTTTTCGAAGTAAAATCGGTTGACTAGGAGGAGACAAGTCCGCAGTATGTGCAGGGATCCGATGCAAGACATGAATCGTATGGGCCTGATGCTAGACGCAACGAGGATGATAAGTCAGTAGTGGTGGCACTATGGTGGGAGATGTAGAAATAACTGTAGATTCTTTGAAAGTCGGTATAGGCAAGACCTCAGTGATATTAGAATGATAAAAAGAAGATGTAAAGTAAGGTCGAGACTTTAAAAATGTGACATCGACTGACATTAGGTATCGACGAAGATCAGGTGTGTAGCAAAGATACCTTTTTGAACCTAATAATAACCAAGAAAGACACATTTGAGAGCACGAAGGGCTAATTCATCTTCCTTAGGGCAAGTTATGAGCAAAACACGTGCTTCCAAAGACATGTGGGGGAAGAGAGTATAAAGGTGACTGAGGAAACAATGTTGCATAAGGAATCTGATTCTGAATGGAGATGAGGGCATCCTATTAATAAATAACAAGACGTGAGAACTTTATCGCCCCAGCAGAACATGAGATTGAATGAGAAGAGTGCGAGCAGTCTCAATGAGGTGCTTATTCTTCCTCTCTGCTATCCCATTATGCTGAGGGGTGTACGGACAAGATGTCTGATGAATAATTTTTGGGTGAGTTATAAACTGTTGAAACTAGGAGGATAAATATTCCGAGGCATTGTGACTATAAAAAATACGAATAGAAACACCAAATTGATTTTGTATTTTTACACAAAAACTCTTGAATATAGAAACCAACTCAAAACGATATTTCATTAAGAAAATCCAAGTACATCTTGAATAATCTTCAATGAAACTAACAAAATAATGAAATCGTAAGGTTGAACTGATTCTACCGATCCTGAGTGTCAACCCTTTCCCACTATGCTTGCACCTTTTCATCTCCCTCACTAGCCTTTTTAATTAAGTGATGTTGAACACCTTGACACTTGCACCACAACTCAACCAAGGAAGCCCAAGCTAAATAGTTAGAACTTCCCAATAAGGGTTCTAAAGTAACCATAGGACTTGAATTTCTAACTCCCACATTTTAAAACATCATATCCGAGAGACATGGTTGAATTGAAGAGAGTTCTATGTGAACAACTTCAAGAAAATTGACAAAAAGAAAACACCACAACTTCTGCCTCAAAAAGGATTCACTGGGGTGATAAAATAGAAGTGAATAAGCTGAAACAGAAATCCAAAAGCTGTTGAAGGGTTCGAATACTGCTGGAACTTGTCGGAAAAGTCAAAGTGATCGGAATCTATAGGAAAATATATGGAACTGCTCAGGAAAAGAGTGGTCGAAAACTGCCTCACGGGTCGGCACGTGTGTCAGACGCGCCACCGGCATTGGAACATTGAGAGGCGCGCGAGGGCATATCGCTGGTGTTTTGCCGGAGCACTTTTCTGGGGTTTGGTCGCCGGATCTTGCTGGACTTGTGGTGGTGTTAGTTCTCGCAAAATATTGGTGGAAAGGGTGGTGACGCAGATTAGATTTGAAAGTCACTGGAAAGATGGTGCGGTGACAGATTTTTCTGTCCGGGATGTTTCTCAAGGTTGCTCTGATACCATGTGAAAAATAAAGACTCGGAAATATTATTAAGATACACTTCCTTCATTATTACACTTAGCCCTATTTACAGTTATATTCTACACGATACATAATAATCATTTTCCATGTGGGACACTATATACATAATCCTTTTCTATGTCGGACACTATATACATTAATATTCTAACAATAGCAAGCAATACATCAATGTCTATGTTTACTATGCATATATTCTCACTTAGAACACTTTCTAGATCTTCTATGCTTGAAACAACTTATTCCTCTGTTGTTGTTGTAATTCAGGTACAATGACATTGCTAAACATAGTTTTTTTGCTTTGGAGAATTATGGGGCTCATGATACTAAGTTATCTGATCAAAAGGAGTCCCAAACATCGCAAAGCACAGTTCATAGGGAAAAATCAACTGATCTTGAAGGGTATTGTTCTGCTTTTCTCTGGTTAATGGTGTACAGCGCAGCAATATTTTCTCATTTCAGACAATATGTTCCATGCATAGCTATGTGCCTGTTACTCACCAGTTATGAGTTTTATTTTGTTTTATATTTCATGCAGGGTTATGATCAGTATAGCAGAGCAACTTTATTCGGTCCTCTTACTGACTTTTTTCTTCGTGGAGGTGAACTTTTTTTTATTTTCTTTCCAAGGAGGTGAACTGCTTTTGTACATATCTTTGCTTATCCCTTTCCTCAAATCCTGTCTTCAATTTCCATGTTCTCAATACTGTGCAGGTTTACGTTACTGGATTTATCCCCTATATCGGGAAAGCTCTAAATTTTATGCTTCTGTCATGGTTGTATGCATACTATTGTTTTGAGTAAGTGCTGCTTTTTAGCTCGACATTGCTAGTTAGTATTGATATGGATGTTCATGAAAAATTGCATAACTTTCCAGGTATAAATGGAATCTCTCTGGACTAAGCTTAGACAAGAGGCTGGACTTCTTCGAATCAAACTGGGCATTTTTTGCTGGTTTTGGTACTATATTTCCTGCAAAATTGATTTCCATCCCTTCCAATGGTTTCTTTTACCAGTTATGTGAAAAAGATGTGATGTAGTTATCTTAGAAACCTCATGAGCACTCTTAGTTATTCACTAATTTTGACATTATTTTCCTCAGATTTATATCTGGAATCAAATTGCTTGTAAATCCATTAATATAAAATTGACCCATTGGTGTTCTTGAATCACATGCTGGTAATTGTCAGCTTCCGTTCGTATCATTAGTAAATGATTGAAACAGAAGTTCTCCTGAATCAATCGACAATTTGAACAGTTCTGCTGTCACATTGTCGTTTAAGAGTTTCTATAGTTTTTTCTAGATCATCTGAGACATTTTTCTATTTCAACACCAAGTAGTGTTTAACATTTCGAGCATTTACTTTTAAGTTGCATGGATCATCTTTCTTGCAAAAGTTAATCTGTCCTTTAACTTTCCAGGAAATCCCTGTGTCCTGGCAATATTTTTATTCTCTCCGCTAGTGAGCTGTGGGGTTATGGCTATATTGTTTCCACTGGTAAATACAAGACTTGTCTAGTTCTTTTGTTATATAACAAGGTTTGCATGCTTCACTATCTTTACTTTTCTTAAATTGTAAGCTGTTATTCACTATTTTTACTGTTTTTTGTCTGGTAAAAACTTTTTACTTTTTTTGCATGAATCTTATTACATCACGTCATCATAGGAGTTGGTGGGTGCAAAATCTTTGCATGCTTTTCCTTTGACTGGGAAGGAAATAGTAAAGGAAATTCTGAAAATTCTGAAGAGCTGCTAGAAAATTCCCAACACAGGAAAAAAGTCGATCCATAATTGCTTCTTACAGTGCTTGTGAGGGGCCATTGCTTTTGGTTTAGCTGTCTGAAGATAGTCTCAATTGTGCAACATGCAGCAAAATGGATCATATAACAAGTCTTAGATTTTGGAATAATTTCTTAAATTAGGCTTTGGACTCTCCATTTTATATTATGTTTTAAGTGGATAACGGTGGAGGGGCAGGCCCGTTATCCACCTAGTTTCAAGCCGTGCGCCACTGGTCTTCGAGGATTTCTCGTTTATCCAAAAGCGATTCTTATGATGTGATCGAATGACAACTGTCAATAGATTTCTGGAATCGCTTCAAATAACGTCTACATTGGCAGGACATTAATAATCTTTTATCAAGAATTCTGAAATACTAAGATATCCATGGTTTTTGAAGCCATGCAAACATAACTGGTAATCGAATTATTGAATTTGAATTTCACGAATAGGTTGAATAGGTAGCTCATTTACAAGGTTGCACTTCATGAACTTTGGTGTCACAGATCATTTGTAGGCTTGAGGATTTTGAGCTGGATGTGATGCATAGGAAGTAGGAAACCTTAATGAGTCACCCAATATATTTTGCCAAGGAACATTACCTTTTCAATTTTTTAAAAAGCATCTGTCAAGGTCATTAAAGTTGATGTAAATATTTGCTTTTAAGCTTCTTTTTGTTGAATTTTTCTTGTCTCATGGTGCATTAAGATCAACTGTCGTCTCCCAGCAAGCTAGATTAAGATAAATGGTTGAAGCTTTGTTGCATCCCCTTTCCTAACAATTCATTCTTCCTCTTGCCAAGTGTGATACTGGAGAGACTTGCTCCAAGATCTGTTTAACATTCGCGGGACTGACCACAAATTATCATTCATACAAACACACTAGAGAAAATTCTCTGCTCATGGTTTCATGTTTCTTTGATGCATACAATTTAAACTGATATCAGATATGATGGTTCTGCTTGTTCCCTATAGGGCTTTAACTGTGCTTGAATTCTCTGCCCGTCTGTATATCAATATAGCTAATAGAAGGATGTAATACTTCGGCTGTTGCTTATCTCATGCTAATTGTTATGTCCCGTAGTTTGTTTTGACTGCAACAGGCTCGGAAGCTGACAAGATTGTTGCCTTACCTAGAAGAAAATGGAGAGGTGCTGGATTGGGAAGGGTACCAATATTTTTCATTGCCGATTACATGTCGTAAGTTTTCTGGACTCGCCTTTTGAATGTTTTGGATTATGTCTGTTAGTTTTGGTGCTGTAGCTTTAAAGTATAATATATGATCCCTTGAATGTCGTTATTGAATTTCGGCATATTCTTATCATCGTCATTGTTGGAAGGTATTCCATGAGGAGCCATAGTCCACTTCTCTACTTCTCATAGAGGACATTCTTGATTTGCTTCTTCCTGTCCTCTCTGCTTCAGTGAAGAAGTAAATGGAAATTGCTGGGAAATGAGAAGAAAATAAGAAAAGCTTAGAACATATGGAAAACGGATGTTCTAGTAAGAGCATGTGGGATTTATTTTCTTATTATTTCCACTTTAAGAATATTTGTTGGCTTCTCTTTGATATTTGGAAATGTGTCAATTTTCCCTTAAACATTGCAAAATGGTCCAAATTTTCCCTTCGTTAATAGATGAAGTAAAATCTACCCTTGCCAATACAAAAGTAGGTTAAATTTTAGGAAAAGGGTCAGATATACCCCTCTACTTTCATTTATTGTTTAATTCTATCCCCCATTATACTTTTTCGCTATTTATACCCCTGCCGAGCAAAGTTCTACATTTGCCCCTCATTTAACGGAACTGAACACGTTGCCACACTATGAATGAAAGACCTAGCCGACCACTTAAAAAAAACCATAACCAACAACAACATACCCAGTGAAACCCCACAACGTGGGGTTTGGGAAGGGTAGAGTGTATACAGTCCTTATCTCTACCTTGGTAGGTAGAGCGGTTGTTTCCGGGAGACCCTCGGCTCAAGACAAAGCATAATCACAAGCAAATCAAAGCAAGAGAATCGGTCAGACTCAAACAAGAAATTAAAGCAGTATGAACATGCTGATAACAAAATCGAATACGCCATGGTAGCGCATTCTAACAAAAGAAAGCAGTAGCTAACACAACTAAATAAGATAAACAAAGTACACTAAAGAACACATAGCAGCAGAAATCAAATTATAGGGGACTATAAAGCAATACTGCGCCTATAAGTGTGATAGGCTAATCGGGCCAACAGTAATAACACTACAACTATCATTTTGTAAGCGTAAGTAGGAGTACACTCGACTACCTACTACCCTTCTACCCTAATCCGTGTCATCCACAACCCCCTATCTAAGGTCATGTCCTCAGTAAGTTGCACCTGTGCCATACCCCGTCTAATCACCTCTCCCTAATACTTCTTCGGCCTACCTCTACCCTTCCTGAACCCGTCCATAACCAACCTTTCACACCTCCGCACTGGGGCATCTGTGTCTCTTCTCTGCACATGCTCGAACCATCTCAACCTCGCTTCCCGCATCTTACCTCCCCCGAGGCCACTCCCACTTTGTCCCAGATATCATCATTTCTAATCCTATCTCTCCTTGTATGCCCACACATCCATCTCAGCATCCTCATCTCCGCAACTTTCATCTTTTGTATGTGTGAAGTCTTGACTGGTTAACACTCCGCCCATACAACATAGTCGGTCTAACCACCACCCTGTAGAACTTGCCTTTGAGTTTTGGTGGCACCTTTTTGTCACACAAAACTCCAGATGTTAGCCTCCATTTCATCCACCCTGCCCCAATACGATGTGTGACATCGTTATCAGTCTCTCCATTCCCTTGGATAAATAGACCCTAGGTACTTGAAGCTTCCTTTCTTTGGAATGACCTGAGTATTAACGGAGGATTAATTTGGACCGTTTGGCCAAAGTCGAAGGCAAATTTGGACCTATTTCTTTTTTCTAAATGTTCTAATTAGTGTATTCTTCTATTCTGCCCCAAGTTTAGATCTTACTTTCCACTTCTTTAATTGTATTTCAATTTATACTCTCTTCGTCCTATTTTCAGTATCATACTTCGACTAGGCACAAGTATTAAGAGTACATTGAAATTATAGTGTGCTTCTTAACAGGGATACACCGAAAGTACAAGTAACTATAAGTGTTATTGTGCCTAAAACTTATGTTACTTTTCCTACATTTTTGTAATTTAATTTTCAGTCTGCTACAATTTTTGTGTTTTTCCCTAAACATTTTATTTTTTATTCTTAAAGCATTAAATTAGAATATTACTGATGCTTCTGTTCCGTCCCCTGATTGGTAAAACACCTCATTCTACCCCGTTTCTCTAAAAAATGCCGTTCAATGTAGAAATTCTGTAGATTAACCAGTGTATTCAGAGGAATAAAATAATTTTCTTTTAAAATATGCAATAATAGATTTCTATGACTCAAGTCGAAAGAGATCTACAATGAAAGCAAATGCTTCCTTAAAATGAGAGAAGAGAATATCAAGTAGTGGGTTTAGACATGGTTATCAATGTTCGACCAAAAATTCTGCAATCCACATTTCTCTCATTTTTTCTTCTTCAATAAGGGCAGGATGCTTCCTCTCTTCCATAATGCTCAAAATAGTCAAATGGTTTGCATAAAATATGCCCTGTAAAAGGATCTATATAAACAACACTTAACTTGATCATTTTCCATCTCTTAAGAGTTATCTGAAAGTGAATATTGGGACCTTCTTCCTTAGTAAAAACTAGTTTTGATTACCTCCCTTGTTGGATAATTTGACAACTTCGGTTTGAGAGCTATACTGGACCTGCCACAGTTGGAGAAGCATATAAGTTTGATGAAAGTGACTTTGTGAAGGGCATTCTTGGTTTGAGCTTTGCCTCCAGCAGATATTTTGGCTTGCTTCTATCTGTCTCTAATTAAATTAAGAAAAGAAATATTCTCCTACACTTATAGTGACACATGACTTGTATTGCATATTTCTTCATGGCAACTTTTTCTAGCTACTGCTTTCAGCCTGAGTCATACAGTTTGCCTATTTACGCATTACTACTAATTTTTTCGCTTTCTCTTGCAGAATGCAAGTCTTGAAACTCTTTTCGATGAAATCACGTCAACAAATGAAAGAGAAAAAGGCACTCTGAAATAGAACTAACATGTCTGACCTACTGGCAACACTCCATAACCATGCATAACCTGTATTTATTTATGAAATTTCCATTCGTATGGGTCAAACAATGTTCCTGATTCATCCATGATCACAATATGAACACGTGCTTGTAATTTATCATTCTTTAGGGAAGAGAGGAAGAAGAAAGTCCAAATGTTCTGCTATCACAAATGGAAGATAGCAACTTGGGGTATTTTTCTGCATCTTATGTACATAGTAATTGGTTTGGTCATTCATTCATATGAAACAAATCTGTATGTATGTTGAACTTTATTAAAAAGGCTCACTTAGGAGAGTGATCTTTCTGTAATTTTGTCACATCTGATTAGTTTATGTCATACGGACTAGAATTATTTGTTAAAGGGAGAGAAATTTGATGTCTGATAACTATTTTCTGGTGTCTGGAACCTATTGATTATTAGAAAGAAAGTTGCTTCTTAGCTATAGGAAGCTACTCCAGTCCAACATAGTGACAATGCAATATCTTCGAATGGGGTAAAACTGGACCGAAATCTATATAAAAAAAAAAAACTTTATTAATCGTTACAACAAGAATAAATAGTTTGAGCTAAAACCAATAGCAGTGTTTGGGGATTACACTCTATTATCACTTATGGATTACACTATTCTCATAAATTACTTATCCCGCTTAGCTGAAGTTTCTGGTCTCCAGCATATTTTTTTCAACAATTTCCCTCTCTCCAGCGCTTCCATTAACACACTCCCAAGTAGTGGTGGAGCCACGAATCCCTTTGCTGCTATACTGGAAATTTTCGTTACGGTGAATTTTAAAAATTATATATATGCAAGAATATTTGTCTTTACCATTTTTATACAGTCTAATCTTTCGATAAAGAAAATTCAGTTCCCTGTCAGTGTCGGTAAAGTATTCCAACACCCATAAAGGGAGACGTATGAAGACTATTTTGTGCTGGTGGTGGTATGCCAACGACTTCGGGAATGAAGCTGTTGCGATACACCTAGTGACAAATATTATGCCTTTACTTTTCACTTTAACATACTTCAGCTCTTTTAGTTTATATCACAAACTATTCTTTTAGTTCGTTCAATAAGAATGACACATTTTTAACTTTAAAAATAAATAATTTACAATTTTCATTTAGCCTCAATAAAAAAAAAATTATTCGCAACTCGGTGCACTAAGCCTCGCTATACGTGGGGTTCAGAAAAAGACCGGACCATAAAGATCTATTGTATACAACGTTACCCTCATTTTATAACAACATAAATATTATTCTCTCTATTGCAATTTATGACACTCTTTCTTTTTTAGTCAGTTCCAGAAAGAATGACACTTTGTATGTTTAGTAATAATTTAACTTACTTCTCATTTTACCTTTAATGAGATGATTTATAGCTATAAGTTATTTTGGACCATACGTTTCAAAAGTCATCATTTTTATTCTTAACTTCGTGTCCAGTCAAACACCTTCACTAAATTGAGACAGAGGAAGTATATTATGTTGAAGGCCATGAGTTTCAGAAGTTTTACCATAATATAAATGGTATGATATGTTTAAGACTATAAATTTTGATCTTTTTTTAAATTATCCTCAAATTTATATCATATAAACTGAAACAAAGAAAATAAAATAAAATCACACATAATTTTATACAAGTCGAACGTAACTAAAGAAAGGAATGAAACAAATGGAGTAATGTTCATTTACAGTTGATCATCTTGTCTGGATTTAAGAAGGTAGTAAAGCTTGAAACACAACAAATTAAAGTACAAATGCTGCATCAGTAGTAGTTTTGTACGTGATCTCTAACATCAATGTTATATATTATGGAAATAATCCATTATTATTTCTATCAAAGAAAATCACATAACTTATAATTAGGATGTAAATTTAATTAGCATATTCTTAGGATAGTCTACCATAATTGTAGCCTAGATTGATTCTTGTAATGATGTATATATTATTGTATTCATGGAATGAAATAGACATGAAAGATATTTCCTTCATGGTATCAAGAGTAAAAAATTAACACTCCCCCTAGCCCTAAATTCAAGTCGCCGCCCCCCCCCCCCCCCCTATTCGGCTTCTTCCTCAACTACACCCTAATTAGGGTTTCTTTCAAAACCCTAAACCGAAACCCTACCCTATTTTTTTCTCCTTCTCCACTTTTCTTGGTTGTTTGGGGGTAACAATGGCCGACCAACACAAATTCCATCTCGCTCTTGCCGTGAACAACGTCAAGAACTTCATTCTGGTGATTCTTGAGATGAAAAAAGGCAATATTCATCTTGGGCGGAGTTATTCAAAATCCATTGCCGTGCATACCAAGTCATAGACCATATTATTCCTCCCAAACCTCAACCCGATATCACGGAGAAAAACACCGATGTGGTATTATGGTCTCGCTTGGATGCTATAGTCCTTCAATGAATTTATGGCACTATATCAAACGATCTTTTGCACACCATATTGGAACCGTATTCGACGGCACAAGAATTATGTGAGCTTTTGCAAAATATTTTCTAGATAATAAAATTTCTAAGGCGGTTTATCTAGAAAATCAATTCACCAATGACAAACTGGATGATTTTTCAATCATCTCCACATATTGTCAAGAGTTGAAAATGCTTGCCGATCAACTATCAAATGTCGGTGCACCGATAACGAATCAAAGGTTGGTTCTTCAATTAGTTGCGGGATTGAATGAACAATATGTTGGTGTTGCTACGTTTATTCAACAAAGTAATCCATTACCACCGTTCTATGAGGCTCATTTGAGATTGATTCTTGAAGACACCCGGAAACAAAAACACGCGATGACGGCGGGAAATAATGCCGACACTGCCCTCCTTTCCACCAACACGTATACCGATATTTTTGGCCCTCAAAATTCTAGTTCGGGCAGTGGTACAAATTGTCACAATAATTGATCAAAACGGGATCGAAATCGCAACAATAACAAAGGGAAAAATAATGGTGTAAAAGGGACATGGTCGGGGTGGAGGACAAATCGTCGATGGCGGCAACAGCCGCGGCCAGCAGGGCCAAAATAGACCCCACTGGCAGCAGCCCAACCATCCAGCCGGCGGGCAGTACCTACCGTGGGGCTGGCAGCCGCAACAGTGGGTTGTCCCTCCCTGCCCGTACCCCACGACTCAGTGGGCCAGTCCTCCTTCAATATCTCGGCAGCTTAGGGTTCTCGGTTCTCGTCCGTAGCAAGCTGTTGTAGCCCATGAACCATCTTCTGCAAGTTATGTTCCGACGGACATCGAGCACGCGATGCAAATATATGACTCTCAATGTTTCCGATGACAACTGGTAAATGGACACGGGGGCGACCTCTCACATGATGGCATCTACGTGTACTCTGTCATCTTATTTTAATATGAGCAGTAATAAAATTATTGTGGTTGGCAGTGGACAAGAAATTCCAATTTGTGGTATTTGGCAATCCAAAATACCACCCCCTTACCCACATTTACAGTTAAACAATGTCTTATATGCACCCAAACTTATTAAAAACTTGGTATATGTGTGTCGTTTCAGAACTGATAACAATGATTTTGTTTATTTTGCTCCATTTGGGTTTTCTGTGAAGGATGTTCAAACGGGGATGCCACTAATGAGATGTGATAGCACTGAGGATTTGTACCCCATTACCACCATAACCAACAACCAAGCCACCTCTCCACCAATCTTTGCTGCTTTATCTCCTACTTTATGGCATACTCGTTTGGGACACCTGGGAGCACCTGTGCTAAACTCCCTTCAGAAAATAAACTTATTGATTGTAAACCATCTTTGGGTTCTCATGTTTGTCAATCTTGCATTTTTTGGAAACATGTTAAATTGTCATTTTCTTTATCTACTTCAAACACTATTATGACATTTGATATCATACACAGTGACTTATGGACATCACCAGTTTTAAGTTCAGCAGGTCATAAATATTACATGCTTATTTTGGATGATTACTCTAATTTTCTTTGGACTTTTCCAATTGGAAAGAAATCATAGGTTCACAATATTTTCTTGCAATTTAGTGTGTTTATCCAAATTCAATTTGAGAAATAAATTAAGTGTTTCCAATGTGACAATGGGAGAGAATTTATAAATGACCAATTTAAGGAGTTTTGTCACAAAAATGGTATGGTATTTCATCTCTCTTGTCCACATACTTCTCTTCAAAATGGGAAAGCTGAATGAAAAATAAGAGTGATAAACAATTTAATAAGCACACTTCTTGCTCATACGTCCAACCACCATCATTTTGGCATCATGCACTTCAAATAGATACATACCTCTTAAACATTCTTCCTAGCAAGATACTTTCAAACCACTCACCCACACAAATTCTCTATCATCAGGTCCCCCTCCTACACACATTTGAGGGTTTTCGGGTGTTTCTCTTATCCCTTTTTTCTTCCACAATGATAAACAAACTTCAAGCCCATTCCACTCCATGTATATTTTTAGGATATCCACAAAATCATAGGGGTTGTAAGTGTTATGATATGTCTAGTGGAAAAATTATCATCTCTCGTCATGTTATTTTTGATGAGTCCAAATTCCCGTTTGTCGATATACAAACATCTTCCACACCTTGTATGTTTTTTTGGACACGGGGCTACATCCTTTTTTGTAATATGATTTTAATAGCCCAAATATGAGGGAGCCCACTGCTCACTCTTCCGCATCTTTGGCCCAGCAGTCTGGCCGAAATGGGCCAACCCAAATAAGGGAGCCCACTACTCCCTTACCATTTCCCTCGGTCCATACCCCAACCCAAAATGGGCCAATCCAACCCTCTGCCACGACCCAACCAATTTCCCAACAAAATCAGCCCAAATGAGGGAGCCCACTGCTCCCTCTCTTTTTTCACTGAACTGACAACCTGACACACTGCCTCCAGCCCAACCCGAGGAGACCATTGCTCCCACGGTCCAGTGGCAGGCCAGACCTATTAATCCCTCGGTCGAAATTCCAGTAATCCAATTGTCCATATCGGCCCTACCCCTGTCTATTGAAACCCATGATATGTATGCGATTTTCGTCCTAAGCGTCAGTGTAACCTTACGTCCTCTATCCAACCACCCCCAATTCCCCGAAATCTGAAAGTTGCCTTATCGGACCCGAATTGGAAAGCTGCCATGATATATGAAATTAATGCTCTTATTAAAAATAAGACGTCGGAGTTGGTGCCCCGTCCATCTAATGTGAACATAATACGTTCTATATGGGTTTTCTGTCATAAAAAGATATCTGATGGTTTTTTTGAGAGGCACAAAGTCCGTCTTGTTGGTGATGGCAGGTCTCAGCAGGTTGGAGTGGATTGTGGTGAAACTTTTAGCCTGGTGGTTAAACCAACGACTATTAGGACAGTTCTCAGTCTGGCTCTGTCAAAATCATGGTCCATTCATCAGTTAACGTCAAGAATGCATTTCTACACGGTCATCTACAGGAAACAGTTTACATGCATCAGTCTTTGGGTTTTCGAGATCCTACTCATCCTGATTATATTTTCTTGTTGAAGAAATTATTATATGGTTTAATATAGGCCCCCAGGGCGTGGTATAACAGGTTTGCAGGTTTCGTCTCCACACTGGGTTCTCACATAGAAAACCGGATCAGTCTTTGTTCATTTATAAGAAAGGGAATGACATGGAATATATTCTTCTCTATGTGGATGACATCATCCTCACAGCATCATCCGAGTCACTTCGCCAATCTATTATGTCCCTCCTTGCTTTGGAATTTGCTATGAAGGATTTGGACCCTTTAAACTATTTTTTAGGCATCGCAGTAACTCAATATGCAGGTAGAATGTCATCTTGCAAACCGTCACACACGCCAGTAGATACCAAGGTAAAATTGAGTAACTTTTCAGGTTCTCCATACGGCGATCCAATACATTACCGCAGTTTAGCAGGGGCATTGCAATATCTCACCTTAACGAGACCTGATATCTCATATGCAGTTCAACATGTCTGTCTACATATGCATGACCCAAAGGAAGAACATATGGGGGCTCTCAAACGAATTCTGCGGTATGTTCACGGTACTTCTGATTTTGGGTTGCATCTGTATAAGTCAACCATTTCTGGTCTCACGTCTTATACAGATGCTGATTGGGATGGATGCCCGGATACAAGGCGTTCCACCTCTGGTTATTGTGTGTTACTCGGAGACAATTTAATTTCGTGGTCGTCAAAACTCCAACCAACACTATCTCAGTCAAGTGCTGAAGCAGAATATCGAGGGATAACTAATGTTGTCTCTGAATCATGTTGGCTTCGTAATCTTCTATTGAAACTTCATTGTCCGATAGAAAAAGCAACCGTGGTCTATTGTGATAATGTGAGTACGATATATTTGTCAGGAAACCCTGTCCAACATCAACATACAAAACACATAGAAATGAATATTTTATTTATCCGCAAAAAGGTTACTCGTGGATAAGTCTGTGTTCTCCATATGTCGTCCCGCTATCAGATTGCAGATATATCCACGAAAGGTCTTCCGCGCATACTCTTTGATGATTTCAGGGACAATCTCAGGTTTAGTTTGCTCGGTCCGACAGTTTAGGCACCGGGTGCTGTGTTACGTTTAGGCCATGGTTTGAGGCGTGACAAAGCTTATTATCATAGCACTATGTTCAAGTGTCATAAGGAGTCTATGCAGCCGTATCTAGTGGGGTCACTTTTGTGTGCACCACACATGTAAATAGTTAACCACCAAGACATTTAGGACTGTCTCATTCTTTCATACTCTAGATTGTGCAATTAGAACTATGCCTTTAGGAACTCTTCTAGCTCGTGTATATTGCATTTCTTTCAGAGGATGCCTGCTAAGAGAAAGTATGCCAAGAGAAAGTTAGCTACTAGCCAAAGGGCTACTATTGATGTTGCCCGAGAGGTGGACAATTAGTCTCAGGGAGTTTGCACCAGGGCTCAGGGAGTTGCATCGGGTTCAGTACCCCAGAGTTCACCCCACCTACTGAAAGGCCCGCAGAGGTCCATACAATAGTCATTCTACTGCCTAGCTCCACAAATATGGATGTCATGGGAGCTATCTAGTTACTCACCTAGATTGTTTCCACGTAAGCTCAGCGTCATGGAAAGACTCCAAGTGCAGGTACTCAGAGGAGTCGTATAGTTCCAGGATTAGAAATTGCATTCATATGAACCCTCCAGTATTTACATGGGACGGTAAGACTGAGGACCCGCAAAACTTTATCGATGAGGTTTAGAAGATTTTCCGTGTTATGCATGTTATAAAGATAGAGGCAACAATGTTTGCAACTTATTAGTAGAAAGACATGGCAAATATTTGGTATGAGTCATGGGAACATTCCCGAGGGAAAGATCCATCTTCTGCAACTTGGCATAAGTTTGCAAATGTATTCATTGAGCACTACTTACTGATAGAGATCAGAGATGCTAAGGGCCTTGAGTTTTAGAGACTCAAGCAGAATGACATGAGTGTGAATGAGTATTATCTCAAGTTCGTCTCATTGGCTAAGGACTCAGCAGAAATGGTTTCCAGTATGAGGGCCAGAGTTAGGCGCTCTGTCTTGGGTATTGAACCTTGCTTGTTTGGTGATGCTAATATCGCCGTTCAAAATACTGACATAATTATTACCAAGATGGTTTCTTTCATGCAGGGTAACGAGGATAGAAAGAGGGAAGAGAAACAACTATAGAAATAAAGGGACAGGGAAATCAAAAGAAGGGCTAAGTCTACAATTAACTTCAATAATGGGATGTCTCAAGGAGGTGGAGGTAGGAAGTTCTTTAACAAGAGGTCATCAAGGCCTACTCCATCTACCACTAGTGCACCAACCCAGAAGTTCAGAAATGATCAGACTAGTTAGTTCTACCAAAAATAGAGTTTTAGGGCACCAAGCTCTCAGTCACAGGTTAGTATGGGCCAAATGGGTCTTCAGAATCCTATGTGCAACAAGTGTGGTAAGAGGCACCAATGGGTGTGCCATTCGAGCATAGATGATTTTTCTGGATGTGGCCAGCAAAGTTACCATCTTAGGGATTGTCCATCACCGAGACAGAGTACTAGAGGTAATGTGGCTCAGTCCATAAGTTCAGCAGCCCCTAATGATTCTCAAATCCAATCAGGGCATGGTGCAACAAAATTTGGTAATGCCGACGGAGGTCAGAACCACTTGTATGCACTAGCAGGTCGTCAGGATATAGACGCACGTGCAAATGTTATTACAGGTATACTGATAATTTTTTCTTTTGACTTTTATGCTCTTATGAATCCTGGATCAAGCCTATCATATGTAACCTCATTTATTGCTAAGAAATTTGGGTTAGAGCCAGAAAAGTTTCATGAACCCTTTGAGGTTCCCTCTCCAGTTGGAGAGTCATTTATAGCTAGACGTATATAGGGGTTGTCCAGTTAAAGTGTATCATCGCGATACCATAGCCATTTTAGTTGAGTTAAAGATGGTAGACTTTGGTGTAATCATAGGCATGGACTGGTTGGCATGATGTTATGCCACTGTTGGTTGTAGGACCAATATTGGAAGTTTTCAGGTTTCTAATAAGCCAATTATAGAGTGGAAGGGTGATGTAGTAGTACCTAGGGGTAGGTTTATTTCCTATCTAAAATACAAAAAAATAATCTCCAAGGGGTATATTTATAACTTAGTTTGGTGAGGAATACAAATGCTAAAACCTGACTCTCCAGTACCTGCCAATCATTAATGAGTTTCCAAAAGTTTTTCCTGAATATCTTCTTATAGTTCCTTGCGATAGGGAAATTGACATTGAAATTAATTTACTTCCCGGCACTAAGCTGATTTCTATTCCTCCATACAAAATTGTTCCAACTGAACTAAAAGAGTTAAAGCCCTAGTTGAAAGACCTTCTTGAGAAGGGATTTATAAGGCCAAGTGTACCACCTTGGGTCACACCTTTCATGCTTGTTAGAAAGAATGATGGATCGTTGAGAATGTGTATTGACTACAAGCAGTTGAACAGGGTCACTTTCATGGACCTAATGAGCATGGTTTTCAAGCCTTACATTGATTTTTTCATTATTGTTTTCATTATTGTTTCATTGACGATATTGTGATCTATTCTCATAACGAGACAGATCATACAGAAAATCTCAGAAAAATGTTTTAAATTCTTTAAGATTGCAAACTTTATGCAATATTTTCCAAGTGTGAATTTTAGCCTAAACCAATAGTGTTTTTTGGCCACGTCATTTTAGAGGAAGGCGTTAAAGTGGTCTTTCAGAAAATAGATGCAGTGAAGAATTTTTCTAGACCCACTTCAGCAACAAAGATAAGAAGTTTCTTGGGTCTGACAGGCTATTACAGACGTTTTATAGAGGGGTTATTCTTTATCAGCTTCATTGAGTAAGTTGACGTAGAAGAAAGTCAAATTTAAATGGTCAGATACGTGTGAGCGAAGTTTTGAAAAGTTGAAAATGAGGTTGA
Organism: Anisodus tanguticus; assembly: GCA_034509755.1. Lineage (NCBI taxonomy): Eukaryota > Viridiplantae > Streptophyta > Magnoliopsida > Solanales > Solanaceae > Anisodus > Anisodus tanguticus. Next base: position 29,790,724 of record CM067540.1, read on the forward strand.
CTTCTGTTCTAATTTTGACGGTATCAGAAGGAACCGAGGGGCTCGTGGTATATTGTGATGCTTTAGGAGTTGTCCTCAGATATGTCTTAATGCATAATGTTAAGGTCTAGCTTATGCGTCAAGTCATCTTAAGCCTCACAAAAAGAATTATCCGACTCATTAGTTGGAGTTGGCAGTTGTGATTTTTGCACTAAAGATATAGCATCACCACTTGTATGGTGTTCACGTTGATATATTCATGGACCACAAGAGCCTTCAGTATATTTTCAAGCAGTAGGAGCTAAATCTTAGACATAGAATATGGATTGAACCACCCAAGTATTATGACATAGATATCCTCTATTATCACGGAAAGGTGAATGTTGTAGTTGATGCTCTTACTCATCTATCCATGAGAATTTTGGCTCATGTTGAATAAGGAAAGAGAACTACGATGAAGGAATTTCACTGACTATCCAGTTTAGGAGTTTGACTTTTGGACTCAGAAGATGGTGGTGTGGTTGTTCATAACAGGGTTGAGTCCTTCATAGTAGCCAAAGTGAAGGAGAAACAATTTAATGATCCATATCTATTGCAGCTAAAGGATGGAATCCAAAAATATAATACAATGACTTTCGAGCAAGGGGGAGATGATGGTACCAAGGCAGATTATATGCTCCAGATATTGATAGGCTCAAAGAGAAAATTATGGCAGAGGCGCACAACTCCAGGCATTCCATTCACCCAGGTTATAGGAAGATGTATCATGACCTTAAGGAGGTGTATTGGTGGAACTACATGAAGAAGAATGTAGCAAATGTTTTGGCTAAGTGTCCAAGCTGTCAATAGGTGAAAGCCGAGCACCAGAGGCCTGTTGGATTGGCTCAGAACAAAGATATCCCAGTTTGAAAATGGGAGATGATAAACATGGACTTCATAACAGGTTTACCTCACTCATCTCGGCAACATGATTTGATTTGGGTGATTGTAGACCGACTTACTAAATCAACCCACTTTTTGCAAGTAAAGACCATCGATTCAGTAAAAGATTATACCAAGTTGTACATTTAGAAAATCGTCAGATTTTATGGGACTCCAGTGTCCAAAATCTTAGATCGTGGTGCTCATTTCACAATAAACATTTTGAGATCATTTCAGAAAGGATTAGGCATAAGGGTAAGTCTCAGTACAACTTTTCATCCTCAGACAGATAGTTAGACAAAATATACTATTTAGACTCTTAAGGACATGTTGATGGTATATATCCTAGATTTCAAAGATAATTAGGATGATTACTTGTCTGGCATCAAATTCACCTATAATAACAGCTACCGCTCCAGTATCAAGATGACACTGTTTGAAGCTTTGTATGGGCGAAGGTATAGGTCACCAATTGTTTGGTTCAAATTTGGAAAAGTAGAATTATTAGGACTAGATTTAGTCCATCAGGCTATGAAGAAGGTCAAGTTGATTCAGGAGTGCTTGAAGACGACTCAAAGTTGCTAAAAGTCCTATTTAGATGTACAACGTAGAGACTTGGAGTTTCAGATTGATGATTGGGTATTTCTAAAAGCTTCACATGTGAAAGGTATTATGTGATTTGGAAAGAAAGGAAAACATAGTCCCAGGTATATCATGTTACACCCCGCAATTCTACGTGCGATCACATGTATGGTTAGTTTATTTGAGCTCTGGAAACCCGAGACCCTTCACAAGAGTCACGTGTGAGTTATATGAGTATTACAGAGGTTTATGGAAGGTTGCAAGTCAATTGTATCAAAGAAATTACATCTTGACAAAGTTCGACGAAGATTGAGCAATACGCTAAGCAATCTGCCCCATTGAAGTCATTTTTCCTCGCAGATGGGGTAGCAGATTAAGGCCCTTATTCCTTAACCTCACTGCCACCATCTACAGTGGCATATGCGGACTCAGATGCTGATCTACGGCGCATAACCAACCACAGATGTGAGGTGGTGGAAGGTGCTATTTAAGCCAAAAATTGATGGCTTCATATCCACATTTCATTTTCAACCTCAATCACCCCCAAAGACTCTCAAACCCTTCTCTAGGGTTTCTAGGTGATCGACAAAGTATTGTAGTAAGGTGATTCTTGATATATGGATAACATCTTTACCCGAATCACTTATATTATATAGATAATTATTCGTAAAGCTCTCGGGAGTTCGCAAGGCATTGGTAGCAAAGTAATGCAGGCATGTAAGACTAGTTCCTTCTTTCAAAGGCATGACATCCAAACTATTTAGCATTTTCAAAAGAAACATCGACAAAATCATTCTATTCATGTGTCTATTATCCATTGCCAGGAAGAGTTCTCTTGTTATTATTGTCTTCCATATTTATTGTTGATTGTCTGGTTGAGACCATACTCCTTCATGACGGAGTCTCTCCAGTTACAGTCTTGTATACTGACAAGTTGTCGTTAAAAAGCAAAATAAAAGATTGAACCAAAGTTATGGGTTGAAAACCGTGGATACCTTCAAAGTCGAGTCCTATTCATAGGCTGTTGTCCTTAATTGAACATACGTTTAATATCTCTATTGTATTTTGTGTATGTTGTTTGTCTCTAAGATTCATAGACCTAAAAAGGAGGATTCTAAAGAGTTAGTCGTCGAGTCGACCAAGAATCATTTCAAAGCAAAGTTAAAGAGTTTATGAGTTTCAAACAGGCCAAGAGCCATTATTATCATAGTACAATATCCACACCACCGAACCTATGTCGGTGGAAAGTTATATACAAAGATATATATTATTTACACCATCGTTGTGACCAGTCGGTGGGAAGTTGTACATGTACATTATACATACCACACCGCGCTATAGTCAGCCGGGTAGGCACTTAAATGTGCATCCATCCATACACCTCAAGGTATACCTGAGGGAAGTGACATTGAGTTATAAGCCGAGGGTAGATTACAAACCAAAGTTTCTATACCAAGAGTTCAGCACAATTTCAGAGTTTCATTGTTCGCCCTATGTGGCATACAGGTTATCACAGTATCAGATTGCTTTTATGCTTCTCTTTACAACTTATATTTTTATATTTATTTTCATGCTTTAGATACCAGTACATTTCATTCGTACTGACATCCCGTTTACCGGAGGCGTTGGATGTCATGCTGTAGATTCAGATAGAGGTGCAGATAGACCTCCCTAGTAGGAGCTTTAGTTTATCTGAAGCTACCGAGTTAGAGTCATGATCTTAGTTTGGTGCAGGTATAGTAGATGGGTAGGTCTGGGCCCTGTCCCGGCCACATCACAATTATGTTTTCCGTAGAGGCTTGTAGATAAGGTGTATGTATAGTTGTCTCTTTGTGTCCTTGTCCGCCTTACTCTATATATGTTGTCCTTGTTGTCCTTATATCATATTTTCATATTAAGTTTCCCTTATATTGATCATTTTGATGCCTTGGCAGCACAAATCATTGTATGTACATATTATGATATACATGTGGTATGCTCGGGCCATTCTGGCGCCAGGGGTCGACCACACCCTCCAATTTGGGGTGTGACATATCGGACCATACATGATCCTATGTAAGATGGGTCAAGTCACTTATGAGCTTGAGTTACCATAATATTTGATTTGCGTGCATCCAATCATGTATCAATATTGAAGAAGTGTATAAGAGACCCGTCGTTGGTTGTTCCTACCGAAACTATAATGGTTAATGATGGATTAACTTATGAAGATATCCCTGTAGCTATTCTTGATCGTCAGATTCACAAGTTGAATACTAAAGAAGTCACTTCAGTGAAGGTTTTGTGGATGAGCCAAAAGGTTGAGGAAGCCACATGGGAAGCCGAAGAGGACATGAAGTCCAGATATCCACACTTGTTAGAAGATCAAGTAGAGAGAGTTTGATGTAAATACCTTACGTACCTATGTCATGTCTCATGCTAAAACACTCATATCTCCATACATTCATGTCTCATGTTCCACGTTCATGTTTACACCACTCATATTCCATGTTCCAACATTCACATTTCCATGAAATCATGTCATTTCATTTCTCATGTTCTTTGTCATGCTCCTCACATTCATGTATTCATGCAACCTCTATAAAATTCATACATCTTGTCATGTTATATGTATTTTGGTGCCTTGTGTTTCTTTTGTTGTGTTTGGGTTGGATCATAGGTGTTTAAGGAATGTTAGTATAGGCCTAATTATAAAAGAAAATTTTGCCAAATGTTTTGTAAAATTCCAAGAGTTAGTCATATTACTAACCATGACCCATAATTTAAGGAAGAATGATCCCAAGGGGGAGATATTGTAACACCTGGTACCTTCAGGCTAAGGTTTTACCCATACGATGGAAACATAGTAAACCAAGATGAGGAGTGTTGGAAGTGTTTTGAAAACTAATAAAGACATAAGAAGAGACTTAGGATAAATTAGAGTCGGAAGCTACTATACATAGCTTATTTTCAAGTGAGTTTGCACAAGACATCACTTCAAGCGAGCATAACCCCCTTATTTGTTGTGAATTTGGAAAAACTCAAAATATAAAAGTTGTATCCCTTTGAAATACCTTCCCATCCATATAAGGATTAGGCCAAATGAATCTTTGTTCAAAACATTAAGCCCATTTTATGGGTCACTATACAGTCCGCGCAACCAGCTACGCGATAGTGCACATAAGGAAGTATCACTGTCATTGCTGCATGATCAGCTGCGTGACAAACACTTTAGCACACCGAGAAAGACATTTAAAAGCCTCAGGTCGTACCTTACACCCCAAATACGAAAACTTACTATAGAAAGGGGATCTCTTAAGAACCCAATTTCCTCCAAGGTCCCTGTATCACCCAAGGTAAGATTTGGCCATAGAATATTGATGAGTTTTTCAGCTTAACACTAATTAAGACCTCATACTCATTCAATACATAGATTTTAAAGAAATCTTCTCAAGAACTCAAGTGAAGGATTTTGCAAGGATTTCTTCCTAGAGGTAAGATTACACCCTCGAACTCTTGTGCATGACTAATTGATTATATGGTGCTTAAGATTTTAGTATTGGGACTTATGGGATGGTTATTGGAAGCCATAAATCCCTATTTTGAATATTGTAGAGAATCGAAGAATGATTTTATTGGTAGAATGGTTAGTTAGGAGTTGTTGTTGACCTCATGGGTTATGATGGGATATATTTAATATATTTTGTTATGAGAATTTAGTATCACATAGTGGAAAAGATATAGGATGTTGGGTGAAGAAATACCATTAATTATGGTTGTGGAGCGTCATGCCCGTTAGGTATTTGATAAAATGCTTAGATGACCAAACCATGAATATTCTTGCTAATATTGGTTCCCTTTGAAGTATATTGTTTTAGATTAAAGTCATAAGGGTGACCGAACGTTGTAATATTCTTAAAGGACAAAATTTAGGTATGTAAAGCTAACTCTCAACGTGCGAGAATATTCTTGATCTTCCTCACACCACGTTCTTTCATGATTACTATGAATTACTTCAAATATAGAGTTATGCTATAGTCTCATGAATATCTTTGGAACTTTTATTCATTTTCGTAGTTCGTTCATATATGTTATTTCGAATAACATGAACTCAGTACATAATCAGTGTATACTTATGTTTGACGTCCCACAAGTCTATGTCTTGAAAACCTAGAATGCTTATGAATAGTTAACACTCTACATTACACGAACAACCCATAATTCCATGTCTCAGAATAGTGATGCTATTATTCCATGTTATGAATTACAGTAAGTTTCTCAGATCCATGATATAAATTTTTAAATGATGAACACATGTATTTGGGGCCGAGGCCACCATTTATCTATACATATACTTGGGCTAGAGGCAACAAAATTCTATACTTACAATGGTCCAGAGGCCACAATTTATAAATTAAGGCATACATGTGTACTCCCTCATATTATAAAAAGGGAAAACACCTGTCCCCAATCACCCTACAACTATTTTATTCTTTCAGGTGTTTTACATACAAGTACCATTTAAATGTAATTACATCCCTTTTACCGGGGGCATGCATCTTATAATGCAGGTAACAATTTATAGGACAATGAACCTGTTCATTAGGACATCCCTCGTATAAGCTACTTGGTGAGCCCCAGTTCCTTTGGGGAATTACTTTTTATATTAATTATTCAGTATGTTAGACATTCAAGGTATGCCGGAGGCCTTGTCTTGATAAATCATTAATGTTTCAGTATTCTTCAAAAGGTCTATAGACTAGAGTCAGAATCAGCTAGGAGTTTTCAGATATTGTGTTAGACATGTTGGCTACACCTTTATATTTTCAAACTCATTTCAGTATTTCATTATTATGACATTCAGTTTGAATTTTTAGTAGCTCAGCATGCTTTAAGTTATATTCCTCATAATTATATTCTAGCAGTTTAGTTCGCTCAGTCTAGCAATTCAGGCATCGGGTTTGGTGTTACGCCTAACTCATAGTTCGAGGCATGACACTGACTAGGTGTGAATATTCATTCTTTTTGCCATAACAAGGGTTTATTTCTGACTCAAATCATTTCCTTATTCTTCCTACTTTGCTTTGGAGAAGTTCTGAAACATGTTCCTACTCAAATTTGTAATGTATCCTTCACCATGTATTCTTCATTTTCATCTTCGTCATCGTCTTCAACCCGTCTTCCATTTATCCCTCTCACCAAGTGGAATATATTGAACTGATGTACAATATGCTTAACCACTGATGAGGAAAATCTCATGTTGTTGGAACTTCACATGTAGTTGATATCACATCCCTCACCACCAAAATTGTTCCTCTTGTATTCCTTTACAATGGTGATTTTCGAGTTGATATTCACTAGGATTCAGGGGAGGGGTTTTGTTACACATTGTAGTTTTACGTCAAGTCATTTTGTTGACTAACCCTAGTATTCCAAGGAGGTATGAGACTTTACGGAAGGTTAATTATGGGTTAATACGTGTTTAGAGAAGTATAGGAAAGTATGGAAGTTCAACAAATCTAAGAGAATACGTTTCGCCGAATTTCGATGAAATTTCACATTGTACGGTAGAAGGTACAAACCGTACATTTATGTATGGCACATATATTTATGCTAAGGGGACCATATAAAATATTTGGACCTTAGGAATTTTCTGTCCAAGAAGTACGGACCAGATGTACGGTCCGTACAATTATGTACGAACCTCTAGGTGGTGCAAAGTTCTTTTCTTGTATAAATACGACCAACTCGACTTGAGACCTCATTTTGCATTTCCTCTAGCTTCTAAATAACCCTAAAAACCCTCTCTAATGTCCTTTATCATCTTAGACTTAAATCCAAAGGCAAATCAATCAAATCCAACGTGGTGAATCCCGTAGTTATCATTGTATAACCTTCCTCCTCATTGTATCACTTTTGAATAATTCTTGGAGATGAAGTAACTCTTGTTTGGAGGAGATTCTTGTTTTTAAAGGTAAATTTTATCCATCTCTACCTATTCTCATGATCATATAAGTGTTTGGAGTACATTGTTGAAAGATCTTCATAAACCAAGTCTTAGAAACTTTGAACTAGAGTTGCATTATTATTGGGCTGATTTATGTGAATTTAGAGTATGCTATGAACTTGTTGAGATATTTATGAGGTTGTGGATATGGAGGAGAGTTGGTATGAAGTAGTTTTGGAATTCATGTAAAATTGGATGTAAAAGATTATGTAAACTTCATGAACATAAGGTGCTCCATAAAATGTTTAAATGAGTTTCTTATGAGTTTTAAATCCGTTGTTGGTATCAATCATTTATATAATTTAGATAATCTCTCGTACAACGTCTGAGAACTTTGGAATTCGTATAAGCTCAGTGACAAGGTATGTAAGACTCATTTCTTTCTTTTTGGCATGATCGATATGGAAACGACACTCACACCATGATATTCGATAAACAAAATTCTAGTTTTAGTCCTTAAGGAGATACTTGTGAGTCATTTTGTCAACTTGTTGTTTTACATTACCTACCCATTGTCAAGGTTGGTTTCTGTATTCTAAGGTATCCTTTCTATGTTGACATAATAAGGTTCTTTGTTGGTACTTTCTTCTGAAAGCTAAATCAATAATGTGTTTCATCATTCTTATTAACATCTATGAAAGAGTAATAGATTATATGTTATCCACATAAGGATAGTCGGAGGTATAACGACCTCACGTTACTTCACGAGTTCAAAAGAGTATCCCATAGTCTGTAAATGGTATTCATGTGTGTATATTACATATATATATATATATATTTCCCACAGAGGCCTATGACATTATATAATAGCTTATACATATATTATATGAAAGATATTTCCCACATATGCCTACGACATTATATACGTGACTATATTTCATTTATGGACATTATGGTCCACAGTGGTACTTCTCAGCTATAGGTTGTTTCATTTGGTTTCCTCTCTTCGATGCTTGTATTTATATTTACTTATGCCTTACATATTCATTACATTCTTTCGTACTAACGTTCCTTGCCGGGACACTGTGTTTCATGCCCGCAGATGCTGGTAGACAAACGAACACACTACCCTAGTAGGTCATTAGATTAAGCTATTGGTTGTTGCACTCCACTTGTCCAGAGTTACTATATGGAGTTGGTAGGAATTGTTGCTCATGTATATAGTTGTTTGGGTATAGCGGGGCCACTAGTGACATGTCATAGTGCTCATAGAGGATTACAGACTAGAGATGGTTGTATATATGTTTGGCCTTGTCGGCCCATGTTAGTTTTTAGTATACTTGTGATGGCCTTGTGATATACATGCATATTAGTTTGGGCTTCCACTTATACAAGATATTATAAACAGATCTTCTGTGCACTTATATTTTAAGGCCTTCCAGATGGTTTTATGTTTAGGTTATGATATATAGGTGGTACGCTCAGGCTATTCAGGCGCCAGGTGCCGGCCACACCCCCCAAGGTTGGGGTATGACAAATTTGGTATCAGAGCAGGTTTTCTATAGGGAGTCTGCAAGCCATGTTGATGAAATAAAGATCACAGACTTAAGCTCCCAACTTGAGCCATTAAGTAGCTTGCCGAGGATGCCAACAATTCACCATCTACCTACGAATAAATGCTTCAAATGGGATGAAATGTGGAGTAGAATGAGGGGCATAGCGTGAAGACTTAAGACGACAATATTTTGTGTCGGCTTTGTATGTAGGTCTTGGCAAAATACCATGTTTGTTTTTCTTTTAGCTTATCTTTAATTCCTAGCTTAGATTGTAGTTATCCTTAGGATGTGGTGTAACATGTAAATAACTCCTAGCTCCTACTAGGACACAATTAACTATCCATGTAATAGGAAGGAATGACTAAGCCTTATAATAATGTGACTAGGCCAAAACGTCTTCCAAAAGGATGACTAGGCCGAGAAGACAAGGTTGACAAGGACAAGAATAATCTAGAAGGGATGGCTTCCAAGAAGACAATTTATGAACCAACTAGTTCATGAATTTGAGAACATCAAGATCTGCCTAGGAAGAGGAAAAGTTGGTCGAACAAGGCACAAATGCAAATGATGGAAGCTTCCAAACCCATTCCAAGAAGATGAGATCCTTGGGAACCCAAATTCATGCATTCTTCTACATAGGAACCACAAAGGGGTGTGAAAATATTGGATTCATCTTTGGTTCCCAAGTAAACCCGAACCCTTTCCCACTTGTCCCCATTGGCCGAGAATGCACCTTTCCCATTATGGCCGAAAGTAGTTAGAGTTTGTGTCCTTTAGTTTGTCTTCTAGAAAGGTCCATGTATCACTATAAATAGGACCCTTAGGACATTATAAATTTTGGAGAGAGAGTTGATGAATAGAAAAAACATGATTTTTATTCAATTGCTAAGTTATTCAACTTGTGTGTTGTCTATCTTAGTTGGTCCTTGTGTGGGCCTTCAGTTCTTGTGTGAACCAACCCCTTAGTGTAAGTTGAAGCTAGGACTTGTGTGACCGAGTTAAAACCAATCTAAGGTCCCTTCAGTGTAAGTTTGGTTAGGACGTGTGACCTAGCTAAGCGCAAGCTTAAGGAACCACCTTGGTGCAAGTGGACGTTGGAACTTGTGTGATCCAACCAAACCCAAGCCTATGGACTATCATAAGGTTACCGGCCACCCTCACTTGTTTAGTAGTCGAGCTTTTACCTAGCAACCTCGGTCAAGTCCTTGTCTAATTGGCCAAACTCATCTAAGTGTCGACTCGAGCATTAAAACCCTCGTGTTATTATCATTGCTATATCGACCGTCCTATATTTGGATGGCACTCGAGATTGCACCTGGCAACTCGTGTTCATTCCTTGTCGGAACCACCATATTTCTTCCACCACCATATCCAAAAATACTTCCCTAACATCCACTGCAAAGGTCAACAACCGAAACCCCACAAATACAATCGTCCCAACCCGACAACACCAAACTATCCGCATAACACACCTTACCGATAACCTCATTGTTTCAGTTCTGTTCCGTCGCCTTGCCACCACAGAACCACCAAACCCCAAACATAAAGACAACCCTTAACACACCCGAAACATCCTTATAAAACGCCTAAATCCGAATTTAACCTAAACTACCCGAAAGAGTCCCACAACACCACCCTGCCAGGCTAAGCCGAGAATCCGAGAACCCCAATCTTGGTGTCCATTTTCGGGTTGACCCAAATATAACCAAGTTCCTAACCATTTACCATCCAACACCCCTCCTTACTTACATCATATTCGTATCAGAGCGAGCCATCTCGTCCCATGCTTTGACGCTATGGCTTACGTAACAAAAGAAGAACTAAGGAGGATCGTAATGTTAAAACAAAGGGCGGTACCTCGTTCACTAACCCCTTGTATAGCCGCGGAAGAGTAAAGAAGGATATAAAGGTTGAAAGGGGTAGTACCGGCTTTACTATCCCTTTGTATAGCCACGAAAATTGTAGACGTTACAAAAGGGGAAGATAAACGGAGGAATAAATGCTTCCAATGTCAAGAGTTAGGATACTTTATAAAAGAATGTCCTAATTCCCGGATCATGCTCGAAGAAGAGTATCGAGAATGTGGGAACTCCTTGGCCATTATGGAACCCATACCACTTGAATAACAAGAGAAAATAGAGATCCCCTTGCTTGATGCATAAAGGATAGAAGAAGAGTCAAAGAAGGGGAGTGCCATAGATGCCGACTCAAGGGAGCCTTTGGGAGATGTATGTGCGGACATGTTTGTAACCGGGTCACTAACAATGGAAGGAATTAAACATGCTCTTGGTTTATTTCCATGGAGTTCATTACCTATCCATTAAGCATATGGACACAACCAGGATAGGGCTACGATCTTGATGGAGTCAAAGGAAAATGAAACTTGGCACACGTGTGTTGAAAACCAAGAGGTCAACAACTTCATCTTGGGAAACAAACTTCCTATGCCGAGGTTGAAAGACCTATTTGATGAATTAAGTAGAGACAAATTGTTCATAAAAATATATTTTAGAAGTGACTACCAACAAATGAAGACCCAAGAAGGAGGTGAAGGGAAGTTGGAATCCAACGCCAAGCATGGCTTGTCCGAATGACTTGCCATGCCATTTGGAGTATGTAACACTCCAATCTCTCCCGTAAGTTTCATACACAAGGTAATACAACCACATATGGGTTACATCGCATCATCCGACGACGGGCATGATGTTCTATCTAAGGTATTAACCTTCCGGAGTTGGCCCGAACCATTGAATGGAAGTATGGCAAAAGGTTTATGTGATTCGGTTTTCTTTCGCTCGTTAATTCACTCAAACATTTTGGGCCCTTACTGCCCCTATTCCGAAACTTTGAGTTTAATGTTATTATGGAGTCGTCTTACATCGTGGTAAAAAATCCAAGGCATCCTCTAGCAGAAGATTGGGCGATACACGACTTCCTTGTTCTACTTACTAGATTGAATCTTATATGGTGCCAAGGTAGTTGAACCCGAAACATGCTAAGTGGGTAGCATACTTACAAACTCCCACATCCTCCACAAGACATGAAGATGGCAAGTCCATTATAGTGGCGGATACACATCTTCGATGGAACCTAATGTTGACCATGCCTAAATAAAGGCCGATGGGATTTCAAGTACTAAATGAGTTCCATGAACGAGATCCCAAGTTTGAAGATGTAATGGAAGTGGTAAGGATGTGTTCCACATTTCAAAGGGATAAAATATTCTTCCACCAAGAATCGCATATTCCTTGGCTGGTCCGGAACAACGATGTAAAGATGGAAACTTGGATCTTATTCTCGGTCACCCAAGAGCACCACAGAGCAAAACCTCCATCATGCCATGTAGATTGTGCAACGCTACAAACTCGACCATGAGATTCATGCACAACATGCTACAACAACCCATGGGTTACAGCACATCATACGAGGCCATGTGTGATAATCCAATGTAGAACCTAGCCAAGGATGGTCCGAGTCTGCGGGGACCATTGAGGTAAATGGTTACTTTAGTGCTGCTTCTTTCTTTCATCATGACATGCGGAATTGTTGTACCCTTGCTACGCCTATCAATTAACTAATAAGGAAAGATGAGTATGAATGGTTCCAAGGAGCAACAAGAGTTTTTGAAGCATTGAGGAAAAGGTTTTGTGTAGCCCCGGTCCTAACTATGCCAAGCCGTGAAAGGCCATGGAAAAGCGAACATGAAACTAGAGTAGGTGCCATCTTTTACTCTAGTACAACATTGATTAATGCACCATGCCATTATTCTACCTATGGCACGACATTATATCTTATGGGATTCGTGACCCAATGCAGGCATCATTTTAAGTCAAAGCCTAGTGGCTTGTATTCGGATCCCTATTTGGCAACTATTGAAGAAGGCACCTACAAGATAAAACCCCCGGGATTATCTGATGGGGGAAGTTATAGATCAACACTTGGTGTTAAAGACTTATTGCCACATTTAGATGGCAAGATTTTGAGGATGAATTCTTTTGAAGAAGGGGAGATTGATGCAAGAAAGACCACAGACTTAAACTCCCAACTTGAGCCATTAAGTAGCTTGCTGAGGATGCCAACAATTCACCATCTACTTACGGATAAATGCCTCAAATGGGATGAAATGGAGTATAATGAAGGGCATAACGCGAATACTTAAGAAGATAATATTTTGTGTCAGCTTTGCATGTAGGTCTTGGCCGAAGACCATGTTTGTTTTTCTTTTAGCTTATCTTTAATTCCCAGCTTAGATTGTAGTTATCCTTAGGACGTGGTGTAACATGTAAATAACTCCTAGCTCCCACTAGGACACAATTAACTAGCCATGTAATAGGAAGGAATGACTAAGCCTTGTAATAATGTGACTAGGCCAAAACGTCTGGCAAAAGGATGACTAGGCCAAAACGTCTTCCAAAAGGATGACTAGGCCAAGAAGACAAGGTTGACAAGGACAAGAATAATCTAGAAGGGATGGCTTCCAAGAAGACAATTTATGAACCAACTAGTTCATGAATTTGAGAACATCAAGATCTGCCTAGGAAGAGGAAAAGTTGGTCGAACAAGGCACATATGCAAATGATGGAAGCTTCCAAACCCATTCCAAGAAGATGAGATCCTTGGGAACCCAAATTCATGCATTCTTCTACATAGGAACCACAAAGGGGTGTGAAAATATTGGATTCATCTTTGGTTCCCAAGTAAACCCGAATCCTTTCCCACTTGTCCCCATTGGCCGAGAATGCACCTTTCCCATTATGGCCGAAAGTAGTTAGAGTTTGTGTCCTTTAGTTTGTCTTCTAGAAAGGTCCATGTATCACTATAAATAGGACCCTTAGGACATTGTAAATTTTGGAGAGAGAGTTGATGAATAGAAAATACTTGATTTTTATTCAATTGCAAAGTTATTCAACTTGTGTGTTGTCTATCTTAGTTGGTCCTTGTCTGTGTCTTCGGTTCTTGTGTGAACCAACCCCTTAGTGTAAGTTGAATCTAGGACTTGTGTGACCTAGTTAAAACCAATCTAAGGTCCCTTCGGTGTAAGTTTGGTTAGGACGTGTGACCTAGCTAAGCGCAAGCTTAAGGAACCCCCTTGGTGCAAGTGGTCGTTGGAACTTGTGTGATCCAACCAAACCTAAGCCTATGGACTATCATAAGGTTACTGGCCACCCTCACTTGTTTAGTACTCGAGATTTTACCTGGCAACCTCGGTCTAGTCCTTGTCTAATAGGCCAAACTCATCTAAGTGTCGACTCGAGCATTAAAACCCTCGTGTCATTATCATTGCTATATCGACCGTCCTACATTTGGATGGCACTCGAGATTGTACCTCGCAACTCGTGTTCATTCCTTGTCGGAACCACCATATTTCTTCCACCACTATATCCCAAAATACTTCCCTAACATCCACTACAAAGGTCAACAACCGAAACCCCGCTAATACAATCGTCCCAACCCGACAACACCAAACTGTCCGCATAACACACATTACCGATAACCTCATTGTTTCAGTTTTGTTCCGTCGCCTTGCCACCACAGAAACACCAAACCCCACACATAAAGACAACCCTTATCACACCCGAAACATCCCTATAAAACGCCTAAATTCGAATTTACCCGAAACTACCCGAAAGAGTCCCACAACACCACCCTGCCAGGCTAAGCCTAGAACCCGAGAACCCCAATCTTGGTGTCCATTTTTGGGTTGACCCAACTATAAACAAGATCCCAACCATTTACCATCCAACACCCCTCCTTACTTACATTAGATTCGTATCAGAGCGAGGCCATCTCGTCCCATGCTTTGACGCTATCGCTCACGTAACAAAAGAAGAACTAAGGAGGATCGTAATATTAAAACAAAGGGCGGTACCTCATTCACTAACCCCTTGTATAGCCGCGAAAGAGTAAAGAAGGATATAAAGGTTGCAAGGGGTAGTACCGGCTTTACTAACCCTTTGTATAGCCACGAAAAATGTAGACGTTACAAAAGGGGAAGATAAACGGAGGAAGAAATGCTTCCAATGTCAAGAGTTAGGATACTTTATAAAAGAATGTCCTAATTCCCGGATCATGCTCGAAGAAGAGTATCGAGAGTGTGGGAATTCCTTGGCCATTATGGAACCCATACCACTTGAATAACAAGAGGAAATCGAGATCCCCTTGCTTGATGCATGAAGGATAGAAGAATAGTCAAAGAAGGGGAGTGCTATAGATGCTGACTCAAGGGAGCCTTTGGGAGATATATGTGCGGACATGTTTGTAACCGGGTCACTAACGATGGAAGGAATTAATCATGCTCTTGGTTTATTTCCAAGGAGTTCATTACCTATCCATTAAGCCTATGGCCACAACCCGGATAGGGCTACAATTTTGATGGAGTAAAAGGAAAATGAAACTTGGCACACGTGTGTTGAAAACCAAGAGGTCAACAACTTCATCTTGGGAAACAAACTTCCTATGCCGAGGTTGAAAGACCTATTTGATGAATTAAGTAGAGCCAAATTGTTCATAAAAATAGATTTTAGAAGTGGCTACCAACACATGAAGACCCAAGAAAGAGGTGAAGGGAAGTTGGAATCGCCAAGCATCGCTTGTCCGAATGACTTGCCATGCCATTTGGAGTATGTAACACTCCAATCTCTCCCGTAAGTTTCAAACACAAGGTAATACAACCACATATGGGTTACATCACATCCTCCGACGACATGTATGATGTTCTATCTAAGGTATTAACCTTCCGGAGTTGGCCCGAACCATTGAATGGAAGTATGGCAAAAGGTTTCTGTGATTCGGTTTTCTTTCGCTCGTCAATTCACTCAAACATTTTGGGCCCTTACTGCCCATATTCCGAAACTTGGAGTTGAATGTGATTATGGAGTCGTCTTACGTCGTGGTAAAAAATCGATGGCATCCTCTAGCGGAAGATTGGGCGATACACGACTTCCTTGTTCTACTTACAAGATTGAATCTTATGTGGTGCCAAGGAAGTTGAACGCGAAACATGCTAAGTGGGTAGCATACTTACAAACTCCCATATCCTCCACAAGACATGAAGATGGCAAGTCCATTATAGTGGCGGATACACATCTTCGATGGAACCTAATGTTGACCATGCCTAAACAAAAGCCGATGGGATTTCAAGTACTAAAGGAGTTCCATGAACGAGATCCCAAGTTTGAAGATGTAAAGGAAGTGGTTAGGAAGTGTTCCACATTTCAAAAGGCTAAAATATTCTTCCACCAAGAATCGCATATTCCTTGGCCGGGGTCCGGAATAACGATTTAAAGATGGGAACATGGATCTTATTCTCGGTCACCCAAGAGCACCACAGAGCAAAACCTCCATCATGTCATGTAGATTGTGCAACGCTACAAACCCGACCATGAGTTTCATGCAACAACATGCTACAACAACCCATGGGTTACACCACATCATCCGAGGCCATGTGTGATAATCCAATGTAGAACCTAGCCTAGGATGGTCCGAGTCTATGGGGACCATTGAGGTAAATGGTTACTTTAGTGCGGCTTCTTTTTTTCATCATGACATGCGAAATAGTTGTACCCTTGCTACTCCTATCAATTAACTAATAAGGAAAGATGAGTATGAATGGTTCCAAGGAGCAACAAGAGTTTTTGAAGCCTTGAGGAAAAGGTTTTGTGAAGCCCCGATCCTAACTATGCTAAGCCGTGAAAGGCAATGGAAAAGCGAACATGAAACTGGAGTGGGTGCCATCTTTTACTCTAGTACAACATTGATTAATGCACCATGCCATTATTCTACCTATGGCACGACATTATATCTTATGGGATTCGTGACCCAATGCAGGCATCAATTTAAGTCAAAGCCTAGTGGCTTGTATCCGGATCCCTATTTGGCAACTATTGAAGAAGGCACCTACAAGATAAAACCCCCGGGATTATCTAATGGGGGAAGTTATAGATCAACACTTGGTGTTAAATACTTATTGCCACATTTAGATGGCAAGATTTTGAGGATGAATTCTTTTGAAGAAGTGAAGATTGATGCAAGAAAGACCACAGACTTAAACTCCCAACTTGAGCCATTAAGTAGCTTGCTGAGGATGCCAACAATTCACCATCTACCTACGGATAAAAGCCTCAAATGGGATGAAATGGAGTATAATGAAGGGCATAACGCGAATACTTCAGAAGATAATATTTTGTGTCGGCTTTGCATGTAGGTCTTGGCCGAAGACCATGTTTGTTTTTCTATTAGCTTATCTTTAATTCCTAGCTTAGCTTGTAGTTATCCCTAGGACGTGGTGTAACATGTAAATAACTCCTAGCTCCCACTAGGACACAATTAACTAGCCATGTAATAGGAAGGAATGACTAAGCCTTGTAATAATGTGACTAGGCCAAAACGTCTGCCAAAAGGATGACTAGGCCAAAACGTCTTCCAAAAGGATGACTAGGCCGAGAAGACAAGGTTGACAAGGAAAGAATAATCTAGAAGGGATGGCTTCCAAGAAGACAATTTATGAACCAACTAGTTCATGAATTTGAGAACATCAAGATCGGCCTAGGAAGTGGAAGAATTGGTCGAACAAGGCACATATGCAAATGATGGAAACTTCCAAACCCATTCCAAGAAGATGAGATCCTTAAGAAGACAAATTCATGCATTCTTCTACATGGGAACCACAAAGGGTGTGTGAAAATATTGGATTCATCTTTGTCCCCAAGTAAACCTGAACCCTTTCCCACTTGTTCCCATTGGCCGAGAATGCACCTTTCCCATTATGGCCGAAAGTAGTTAGAGTTTGTGTCCTTTAGTTTGTCTTCTAGAAAGGTCCATGTATCACTATAAATAGGACCCTTAGGACATTGTAAATTTTGGAGAGAGAGTTGATGAATAGAAAAAACTTGATTTTTATTCAATTTCTAAGTTATTCAACTTGTGAGTTGTCTATCTTAGTTGGTAATTGTCTGGGCCTTCGGTTCTTGTGTGAACCAACCCCTTAGTGTAAGTTGAATCTAGGACTTGTGTGACCTAGTTAAAACCAATCTAAGGTCCCTTCGGTGTAAGTTTGGTTAGGACGTGTGACCTAGCTAAGCGCAAGCTTAAGGAACCCCTTGGTGTAAGTGGACATGGAACTTGTGTGATCCAACCAAACCCAAGACTAAGGTCTATCATAAGGTTATTGGCCACCCCTACTTGGTAAATACTCGAGCTTTTACTTAGCAACCTCGGTCAGGTCCTTGTCTAATTGGCCAAACTCATCTAAGTGTCGACTCGAGCATTAAAACCCTTGTGTCATTATCATTGCTATATCGACTGTCCTATATATGGATGGCACTCGAGATTGCACCTCTCAACTCGTGTTCATTCCTTGTCGGAACCACCATATTTTTTCCACTACCATATCCAAAAATACTTCCCTAACATCCACTGCAAAGGTCAACAACTGAAACCCCACAAATACAATCGTCCCAACCCGACAACACCAAACTGTCCGCCTAACACACCTTACCGATAACCTCATAGTTTCAGTTCTGTTCCGTCGCCTTGACACCACAGAACCACCAAACCCCAAACATAAAGACAACCCTCAACACACCTGAAACATCCCTATAAAACTCCTAAATACGAATTTACCCTAAACTACCCGAAAGAGTCCCACAACACCACCCTGCCAGGCTAAGCCGAGAACCCGAGAACCCCAATCTTGGTGTCCATTTTCGGGTTGACCCAAATATAAAAAAGATCCCAACCATTTACCATCCAACACCCCTCCTTACTTACATCAGATTAGTATCAGAGCGAGGCCATCTCGTCCCATGATTTGACGCTATGACTCACATAACAAAAGAAGAACTAAGGAGGATCGTAATGTTAAAACAAAGGGCGGTACCTCATTCACTAACCCCTTGTATAGCCGCGGAAGAGTAAAGAAGGATATTAAGGTTGAAAGGGGTAGTACCTGCTTTACTAACCCTTTGTATAGCCATGAAAAATGTAGACGTTACAAAGGGGGAACATAAATGGAGGAAGAAATGCTTCCAATGTCAAGAGTTAGGATACTTTATAAAAGAATATCCTAATTCCCGGATCATGCTCGAAGAAGAGTATCGAGAGTGGGGGAATTCCTTGGCCATTATGGAACCCATACCACTTGAATAACAAGAGGAAATAGAGATCCCCTTGCTTGATGCATGAAGGATAGAAGAAGAGTCAAAGAAGGGGACTGCTATAGATGCCGAATCAATGGAGCCTTTGGGAGATGTATGTGCGGACATGTTTGTAATCGGGTCACTAACGAGATAGAAGGAATTAAACATGCTCTTGGTTTATTTCCAAGGAGTTCATTACCTATCCACTAAGCCTATGGCCACAACCTGGATAGGGTTACGATCTTGATGGAGTCAAAGAAAAATGAAACTTGGCACACGTGTGTTAAAAACCAAGAGGTCAACAACTTCATGTTGGGAAACAAACTTCCTATGCCAAGGTTGAAAGACCTATTTTATGAATTAAATAGAGCCAAATAGTTCATAAAAATAGATTTTAGAAGTGGCTATCAACACATGAAGACCCAAGAAGGAGGTGAAGGGAAGTTGGAATCCAACGCCAAGCATGGCTTGTTCGAATGACTTGCCATGCCATTTGGAGTATGTAACACTCCAATCTCTCCCGTAAGTTTCATACACAAGGTAATACAACCACATATGGGTTACATCGCATCATCCGACGACGTGTATGATGTTCTATCTAAGGTATTAACCTTCCGGAGTTGGCCCGAACCATTGAATGGAAGTATGGCAAAAGGTTTCTGTGATTCGGTTTTCTTTCGCTCGTCAATTCACTCAAACATTTTGGGCCCTTACTGCCCCTATTCCGAAACTTGGAGTTGAATGTGATTATGCAGTTGTCTTACGTCGTGGTAAAAAATCCATGGAATCCTTTAGCAGAAGAATGGGCGATACACGACTTCCTTTTTCTACTTACAAGATTGAATCTTATGTGGTGCCAAGGAAGTTGAACCCGAAACATGCTAAGTGGGTAGCATACTTACAAACTCCCACATCCTCCACAAGACTTGAAGATGGAAAGTCCATTATAGTGACGGATACACATCTTCGATGGAACCTAATGTTGACCATGCCTAAACAAAGGCGGATGGGATTTCAAGTACTAAATGAGTTCCATGAACGAGATCCCAAGTTTGAAGATGTAAAGGAAGTGGTAAGGATGTGTTCCACATTTCAAAGGGATAAAATATTCTTCCACCAAGAATCGCATATTCCTTGGCTGGTCCGGAACAACGATGTAAAGATGGAAACTTGGATCTTATTCTCGGTCACCCAAGAGCACCACAGAGCAAAACCTCCATCATGCCATGTAGATTGTGCAACGCTACAAACTCGACCATGAGATTCATGCACAACATGCTACAACAACCCATGGGTTACAGCACATCATACGAGGCCATGTGTGATAATCCAATGTAGAACCTAGCCAAGGATGGTCCGAGTCTACGGGGACCATTGAGGTAAATGGTTACTTTAGTGCTGCTTCTTTCTTTCATCATGACATGCGGAATTGTTGTACCCTTGCTACGCCTATCAATTAACTAATAAGGAAAGATGAGTATGAATGGTTCCAAGGAGCAACAAGAGTTTTTGAAGCCTTGAGGAAAAGGTTTTGTGAAGCCCCGATCCTAACTATGCTAAGCCGTGAAAGGCAATGGAAAAGCGAACATGAAACTGGAGTGGGTGCCATCTTTTACTCTAGTACAACATTGATTAATGCACCATGCCATTATTCTACCTATGGCACGACATTATATCTTATGGGATTCGTGACCCAATGCAGGCATCATTTTAAGTCAAAGCCTAGTGGCTTGTATCCGGATCCCTATTTGGCAACTATTGAAGAAGGCACCTACAAGATAAAACCCCCGGGATTATCTGATGGGGGAAGTTATAGATCAACACTTGGTGTTAAAGACTTATTGCCACATTTAGATGGCAAGATTTTGAGGATGAATTCTTTTGAAGAAGGGGAGATTGATGCAAGAAAGACCACAGACTTAAACTCCCAACTTGAGCCATTAAGTAGCTTGCCGAGGATGCCAACAATTCACCATCTACCTACGGATAAATGCCTCAAATAGGATGAAATGGAGTATAATGAAGGGCATAACGCGAATACTTAAGAAGATAATATTTTGTGTCGGCTTTGCATGTAGGTCTTGGCCGAAGACCATGTTTGTTTTTCTTTTAGCTTATCTTTAAATCCTAGCTTAGCTTGTAGTTATCCTTAGGACGTGGTGTAACATGTAAATAACTCCTAGCTCCCACTAGGACACAATTAACTAGCCATGTAATAGGAAGGAATGACTAAGCCTTGTAATAATGTGACTAGGCCAAAACGTCTTCCAAAAGGATGACTAGGCCGAGAAGACAAGGCTGACAAGGACAAGAATAATCTAGAAGGGATGGCTTCCAAGAAGAAAATTTATGAACCAACTAGTTCATGAATTTGAGAACATCAAGATCGGCCTAGGAATAGGAAGAATTGGTCGAACAAGGCACATATGCAAATGATGGAAGCTTCCAAACCCATTCCAAGAAGATGAGATCCTTAAGAAGACAAATTCATGCATTTTTCTACATGGGAACCACAAAGGGGGTGTGAAAATATTGGATTCATATTTGTCCCCAAGTAAACCTGAACCCTTTCCCACTTGTTCCCATTGGCCGAGAATGCACCTTTCCCATTATGGCTGAAAGTAGTTAGAGTTTGTGTCCTTTAGTTTGTCTTCTAGAAAGGTCCATGTATCACTATTAATAGGACCCTTAGGACATTGTAAATTGGGGAGAGAGAGTTGATTAATAGAAAAACTTGAGTTTTGCTCAATTGCTAAGTTATTCAACTTGTGTGTTGTCTATCTTAGTTGGTCCTTGTGTGGGCCTTCAGTTCTTGTGTGAACCAACCCCTTAGTGTAAGTTGATGCTAGGAATTGTGTGACCTAGTTAAACCCAAGATAAGGTCCCTTCGGTGTATGTTTTTTTAGGACTTGTGTTACCTAGCTAAGACCAAGCTTAAGGAACCCCCTTGGTGCAAATGGATGTTGGAACTTTTGTGATCCAACCAAACCCAAACCTAAGGTCTATCATAAGGTTATTGGCCACCCCTACTTGGTAAGTACTCGAGCTTTTACTTAGCAACCTCGGTCTAGTCCTTGTCCAATTGTCCAAACTCATATTGGAGTCGACTTGAGAATTAAAACCCTTGTGTCATTATCCTTGCTATATCGACCGTCCTACACTTGGATTGCGCTCGAGATTGCACCTCACAACTTTTGTTCATTCCTTGTCCGAACCACCATCTTTCTTCCACCACCATATCCCAAAATACTTCCCTAACATCCACTGCAAAGTTCACCAACCGAAACCCCACAAATACAAACGTCCCAACCCGACAACACCAAACTGTCTGCATAACACACCTTACCGATAACCTCACTGTTTTAGTTCTGTTATGTCGCCTTGCCACCACCAAACCACCAAATCCCAAAATCAAGAAAACCCTAAACGCACCCGGAACATCCCCATAAAATTCCTAAGTCTGACTCTACCCTAAAATATCTGAAATAGCCCTACAACATCACCCTGCCCGGCTAAGCCGAGAACCCAAGAACCCCATTCTTGGTGTCCATTTTCGGGTCGACCTGAATACAACCAAGACCCGACCCACTTAACATTCAACACCCGTCCTTACATACATCACATTTCTAGTAGAGTCTTCTCTATGGGTGTATTGTGCACCACACTTATAGGCAGGAGGCTACAGGGAATTTAGAATGGTTACCCCATTTTTATCTTGATCATGCGATAGAGTTGAGTCGTAAGTGTTTGAATACTAATCCTCATCTTGTTTATATCTTCAGCGATGCCTATGACTAGATGACAGACGACTATTTGGAGGTTAGATATAGAGGCGAGAGAGGGTACTAGTCAGGTACCACCATTTAACACGAGGAAGCAGGAGCATCAGGATGAGGCAGTATCTCGAGCCTCTAAGACTTTACCTCCGCCACCTCCAGAGGATTATAGGTGAGCTGATGTATCCCTGGTTCCTCCCCAGGTCGCTCTGGAGCAGGATCTTGATATGTGGAGCATTGTGAAGTTATTAACTTGATTAGGGGCCACCCAAGGGCAACTCCAAACTATCGATCCTTCTAATAGAGTAGTTAGTTTGAGAGTTTGGGATTTTATCAACCTGGACCCTCCAGTATTCATAGGATCAGACCCAAATGCGGACCCGTAGAACTTTCTGGATCAGATGTATCATACTTTCTAGGTAATGCACGCCACATACACTAAGTTGGTAGAATTGGATTCTTATAGGTTATGGGATGTCGCAGGGACATGTTATGAGACATAAGAGTAGTCTAGGGGACCTCATGGAACACTAGAAGGTTGGAGAGAATTATTTGAGGCTTTATTACAGCAGTATTTTCTAGTTGAGTTTCTACGGGCCAAACAAGATAGGTTCCTATGTCTGGAGCAGGGTAACATAAATGTATATGAATATGATTTGTAGTTTAACTCATTGGCTAGGTATGCTCTCAGGATTGTAGCCGAGATGAGTGATCGATTCATTAATGGTTTAGGGTTGCATTTGGTTAATTAATGTACTATGACTCTGAATTCGAATATAGATATTGCTCGTATTCAGGCTTATGTGAAGAATATGGAGGATCGTAAGAGGAAGCAGTTAGTTGATCGCGAGCGGGATAGGGGCCAGTATAAGAGGGCCCAATATGCAGGTGCTATAGGGGACTTAAAAGGTGGGTTCAGGCCAAACATTCCTAGACGTCCCTCCTATCCAGCAATCAGTATACCCCGATAGTTCCAGGGCTAGCATCGTGATCGATCTAGTGATCCAAATCAAGGTCAGAGCTCTCGGGCGTCAGGCCCACAATATAGAGGCGATGCCAGTTAGATGAGGCCAACTTTGCCTCGATGTAATAAGTGTGGAAAGGCCCATCCAGGGAAATGTCATCGGGGCATAAATGTTTTTTATGCTTGTGGTTATCCGGGTCATATTATTAGAGATTGCCCGATGAGGGGCGAAGGTGGTATGACATAGCTTACGGGATCCATATCTGCTTTTCTTTGTCGGTACGCCATCCTGTACAAGGTACTCAGACATCGGCTGATAGAGGTAGAGGTAGAGGTAGAGTGTGTAGCTCAGGCTATCAGCAAAATCGTATCTATGCATTGGGTGGTCGACGGGATCTAAAGTCGTCCTCTGAGGTGGTTACAAGTATATTATCCATCTCCTATTTTGATGTATATGCATTAGTACATCCGGGTTCCACTTTATCATATGCCACTCCTTACATTGCTGGCAAGTTTAGTAAAGAACCTGAGTTATTGAGTAAGTCATTTGAAGTGCCTACGCCGGTTGGCGAATCAGTAATAGTTAGGCGGGTATATCAGAGTTGTGATGTGATGATCTACGATCATCATACTCTAGTTGACTTAAATGAACTGGAAATTATTGATTTCGATGTTATTGTGGGTGTGGATTGGTTGGGTTGTTATTATGCTAACGTGGATTATTGGACGAAAGTTGTTCATTTTAATTTTCCAAGCGAACTTGTCATCATACTATAGTTGACTTAAATGAACTAGAAATTATTGATTTCGATGTTATTGTGGGTGTGGATTGGTTGGGTTCTTATTATGCTAACGTGGATTGTTGGACGAAAGTTGTTCATTTTAATTTTCCAGGCGAACTTGTTATTGAGTGGAAGGGTAATGCAGCGGCACCTAAAGGGAGGTTTATTTCCTACCTTAATACCCATAAGATGATTTCAAAGGGTTATATCTACCATTTAGTATGCGTTCAAAATGCAGAAGAAGAATCTCCAACTCTTCTATCCATCCCTGTCATTAATGAATTTCCTGATGTATTCCTTGATGAACTCCCATGTATTCCTCTTAAAATAGAGATTGAATTAGCCCATGTGCTTCTAGATACCGGACCTAAATATATTCCGCCATAAAAAATGGCCTGAGCAGAAGGAGTTGAAAGTACATTCGAAGGATCTTATAGAAAAGGGATTCATTAGGCCAAGTACTTCCCCGTGGGGTGCACCAATGTTATTCGTTAGTAAGAAAGACGGTTCATTGAGAATGTGTATTGATTACCATCAGCTAAATAAGGTTACTATCAAGAATAAATATCCACTCCCAAGGATCGATGATTTATTTGATCAGTTGCAGGGTGATAAATATTTCTCGAAGATCGATCTTAGGTCTGGATACCATCAGTTGAGAGTTAAAGAGAAAGATATTTTGAAGAGCACTTTCAGGACGAGATATGGTCACTACGAGTTTCTTTTCATGTCCTTTGGTCTTACTAATGCACCAATATCTTTCAGGGACTTGATGAATCTGGTATTCAAGCCATTTATGGACATCTTTGTGATTGTATTTACAGATGATATTTTGGTATATTCTCGATCAGAGGCAAAACATGTAGATCATTTGAGAGTAGTATTGCAGATGCTGCAAGATCATAAGTTATATTTTAAATTCTCTAAATGTGAGTTCTGGTTGAATTCAGTGGCTTTCCTTGGGAATATAGTATTAGACGAGGGTATCAAAGTCGATAGCCAGAAGATTGAGGCTATAAAGAATTGGCCGAAGACCACAACTGCTATGGAGGTACGTAGTTTCTTGGGCTTGGCGGGTTATTATCGAAGGTTTGTTGAGAATATCTCTTTTATTGCAGCTCCATTGACAAAGTTGACTCATAAGGCAACTAAGTTTCAACAGACGGATATTTGTGAAAAGATTTTCCAACAATTGAAAGAAATGTTGACATTAACACCATTCTAGCACTTCCCAAAGGTTCAGAGGGCAATATTGTTTATTGTAATGCCTCCAGAGTCAGATTAGATTATGTTCTAATACAGTACGATAAGGTTATTGCATATTATTCGAGGCAGTTGAGAAAGCATAAGAAGAATTACACGACTCATGATCTTGAGTTGGCGGTTGTTATATTTGCCTTGAAAATATGGCATCATTATCTTTATGGGGTTCATGTTGATTTGTTTAGTGATCATAAGAGACTACAATATATATTCAGGCAAAAAGAGTAGAATCTGAGGCAAAGAAGATGGCTCGAGTTGTTGAAGGATTACGATATGGATATCTTGTACCATTTTGGCAAAGCAAATTTCATAGCCGATGTTTTAAGTAGAAAGTCTATGGGTAGACCGAAGCATGTAGAGGCTAATAAATTGAAAATGGCCAAAAATATATGTCGGTTATCCAGCATGAATGTATGGCTGCTCGATACTAATGACGGATGTGCTATAGTTCAGAATATTGCGGAATCTTCTCTGGTAGCAAAAGTAAAATTGAGGCAGTTTAATGATCCGGAGTTGATCAGGATAAGGGAAGGAATTCCCTTTAGAAGAAACAGATGTTCAAGTTAACAAATGATGAGATTCTTAAATATAAAGGTCGATTATGTGTGCCTGATGTTGGAGGACTCCGAGGATGGATTATGGCAGAAATTCACCAGTCCAAGTATTCTATTTATCCTAACTCGACTAAGATGTATCATGATCTTCAACATATTTACTAGTGGAATGATATGAAGAGAAACATTACAGAATTTGTGGCCGAAAGTCCGAATTGCCAACAGGTTAAGATTGAACATCAGAAACCTTAGGGATTGCTTTAGAATATAGAAATTCTAACATGGAAATGGGAGGCGATCAATACGGACTTAATTATAGGGTTACCTTGTGTCACACCTCAAATAAGGGGGGTGTGGCCGGTTCCCAGCCCTGCTGGCCCAAGCGTACCACTCTGATGATCAGTCTTCCATTAAAGTAGGTCTTTCGGTCGACAAGGCTAAACTGGAATATGTCACAACAACACCGAATAAGAGGGATTAACCCAACATATATACATAACAGGACCGATAAGGTCACAACATGGTTTAACAAAAGATAACTTTGCCGATAAGGCTACATATCAACACTCTACATCCCAAAATAAGTATGTGAGCCTCTATGAGTAATTGAAGTGCAATATGGCCAGGAAAGGGCCCCGACCTACCCAAACTGTACATAAACCTATAAAATATACTCCATAGATGACCTGGAAGCTCCCAAAAGGCGAAGCTTACTTACTTACGATTGAACTCGACAACTCCTACTGTCATGGCCTAACAGAGTCTATTAGAACGTGTGTCATGAACACACAGTGCCCTCGATAAAAGGAATGTCAGTACGAAATAATTTATCAAGTATATAAAGCATGAATAACAATATGAATCTATAAGCTGCGATGAAGGGCATATAAGCAAAGTAAAGCAACAAGTTGTAAAGAAGGTGTAAGCAACCTGGAGACACATGGATGAATAATGAAACTCTAAAAATTAATACAACCTGTCTAGATATGGCTTTACAATATAAACTACCCTCAGCATATAGTGCGAGGTATAATATGACATTACTTCTAGGTGTATGTATAACTATGAAATGAAATATGGACACCGGTTTATGTATGTGTTGCAGAACGCGCAACCCGATCCGTCATATGTATATGTTATGGAATGTGCAAACCTATCCATTATATGTATCTATTGCAGAACATGAAACCCGATCCGTTATATGTATATGTTGCAGAATGTGCAACCCAATCCAATGTATAATCATGATTGTATGCATGATATCAGATGCCAATGAAAAATATGTCAATGCCACTTGGACTCAGGGATGTAAACAACTGACTGTGATAACATACACTCTTTGGCCTCTTTTAAAACTCGTGTACTCTTTGACTTTATCCTTAGAATGACTCATAGTTGACTTGACAATTACCTCGTTAAGGTGATTCTTTTGGAAGACTTATAATAGGATAAACCAGTACCCAACAACAAGGATTATGAGAATAAGGATAATCGATGAATATTTCCCTACAAGAGACTTCAAGATACAATAAGACAAAGCTTTTGGCGTTTCTTTTTTAAAACGATAACTCATGGGATTTTATGCTTTGAAAGAAAGGGATAGCGTTACATAACTTATTATGAATCTATACGTCGTGATATAAGCTCTCGTACTCTTTACGAATGATTATCTATAACAAACAAAGGATCAATATTATAATCTAATCCATATCCATATAGGGAACGTCATTTAGGCATCTTATTGATAACCCTAAACACAAAGGATTCTTAGACTTGACAATAAAGGATACTTATGTAATTTGGTCCCATGATCCCCCGAAACATACTTTCTTAGGTTTACAATACCAACAATTAATTTGGTAACCAATATCAAGTCCTAATTCCAACAAAATAGCCCACAACAGACCATATCATAACTTCATAGGTTTACGGGTTTCAACTACAAAAATCCTTTCACAACTTATCCCAAACTATCAATTAATCATAATATCAAGTAAAGGAAGATGAATTCTTACCTTCAAGCATCCAAACCCCTTGGAAACAGCAAGTTACACCCACACCTAGGGTTTCCAAGATCGCCACAATATGAGGAAGATGATTTCTATGGTTACCGCGGGGATTATCATGTAAATCTTGTGTGATTTGGCTTATAATTTATCTTGGGATGTTATTCTATGATCGAGAGGGTTTTGGAGAGTGTTGAAGATCATATTTGGGAAAAAATGAGTTCTTAAAACATAAAACCCGAAATATTTCTCCACCGCCGCAAATTGACGGTCCGTCAACTAGCCTACATAGACTTCAAAATCTCAGAGAATTTTAACGGTCTAGCCCACACTTTGACGATCCATTAAAGCACATTGACATTCTGTTAACTCTGCCTTCAAAATGCACAGTTTTCCAATTTTTCCGAAACATAATTCCTTTGATCCGTTTAACTTCCATACACTCCGGAACTCCTATAAACAAGCCGTGAACCTTCATTACCCTTTCATAAAGTCGTACCTCTTCCTGGGACTTAGGTATCAATTGATGACATTGCGGAATGCCAAACTATGGGGTGTAACATTCTTCCCCCCTTTAGAAACATTCGTCCGCGAATGTTAAAGATATTCTTAACTTCTGGGGGTTCTAAAATTTTTAGCTGAGTTTCCTTTGTATACAGGACTATCCAAAACCTGGTAAACAACCCAAACATATATCGAACGCCACACATGGAAACATAATCACAAATAAGATCAACTTGGCGTCACACGACAATCTATATATGCAAGAATCAAGAGGGTTAGCTTTAACTCACCTTAACGCTCTTCTATCATATTCTGAGCTGTATCTATCATATTTTCCTCAACATTAATACCTAAACAAGACAGAGGATTTAGAATTATTAAATAGGATTGAAACGACCGAATTGTATCGCACAAACATCTGTGTAAACTTGAAAACTAAAATAGGTAGGGGTATTTATATTTCTTATCTTCTTTGGCCTCCCAAGTAATTTCTTCTGTATTATTATTCTTACATAGCATTTTAATGGAGGCAACATCTTTAGTTCTCAGCTTTCAAACTTCGCGATCCAGATGGCTACCGGTGTTTCTTCTTACGTTAAATTCTCTGTGATCTATACGTTCTCTATGGGAGTAATACGGGAGGGATCTCCTACGCACTTGCGCAACATCGATACATGGAATACCGGGTGAACTACTTCAAACTCTGGGGGTAATTCAAGCTCTCATAAGCCACGCAACCTATCTGTAGATGATTTTATATGGTCCGATGTATCTAGTGTTAAGTTTTTATTTCGTGCCAAATATCATAACCCCTTTTATAGGAGAAACCTTTAAGAACACCCAATTTTAACTACAAACTCTAAGTCACGGCGTCTAACATCTGAATATGATTTCTATCGATTCTGGGCAGTCATTAAGCACTCTTGAATCAGTTTTACCTTCTCTACTGCCTGCTGGACTAGATTGGGGCCTAGTAACTAGGCTTCACCCACTTCAAACCATCCAACAGGGGATTTATATTTTCATCCATATAATGCCTCATACGGGGCGATCTTGATAATGGAATGATAACTATTATTGTAAGAAAACCCAATGAGAGGAAAATGATCGCCCCAACTATCTTTGAAATCCAATACACAGGCTCGTAGCATGTCCTCAAGTGTCTAGATTGTGCGCTCAGCTTGACCATCAGTCTATGGATGAAAAGTTGTTCTAAGTTTAACTTGGGTGCCTAGACCTTTCTGAAATGACTTCCAAAAGTGAGGCATAAACTAAGCATATCTGTCTAATATGATAGAGACCAGAACACCATGTAACCGAACTATTTCCTTGATATATATCTTGGCGTAATCCTCTGCCGAGAAAGTACTACGAATTGCTAGAAAATGGGTTGATTTTGTAAGCATGTCGATGATAACTCAAATGGAATTGAACTTTCGATAAGAACAGGTAAATCGGTAATGAAATCCATATTAATCATTTTCCATTTCCAAGTAGGGATTTCTATATGTTGTAGTAATCCTCCCGGCTTCTGATGCTAGATCTTATCTTAATGATAATTTGGGCATTGAGCCACAAATACTGCGATGTCTTTCTTCATATCATTCCACCAATAAACCTATCAAAGGTCATGATACATTTTCGTCGATCCCGGATGAATGAAATATTTGAACTGGTGGATCTCGATAATAATTTGCTCTCGGAGCCCTCCTACGTTTGGTATGCATAGTCGACCTTGATAGCTAAGGACTCCATCTCCTGTAAGCTCCAATATCGGCTTCCTCTGTAGAGGAATTACTTCTTTCATTCGGACCAACTTGAGGTGTTTAAACTATCTTTCCTTTACCTCAACTATTAATGATGATTCTACGGTATTCTAAACCACCTCTCCTCCGCCATCTTTGTCCAGGAGTCGCTTATTTAAACTGTATAAGAAACGTAATTTCTTGGTAATTTCTAGATTGGTATCTTCAATACCATCTAAACTTCCCATAGACTTACGACTCAAAGCATCAACTACAATATTTGCCTTTCCGGGATGGTATAAAATGTCTACATCGTAGTCCTTTAATAACTCCAACAATCTTCTTTGCTTTAAATTTAGCTCCTTCTGGCGGAATATATACTGTAGATTCTTATGGTTCGTGAATATGTAAATGTTGACTCCGTATAAATAATGGCGCCACATCTTCAGGGCAAATATTACTGCCGCCAATTCGAGATCGTGAGTCATATAATTTACCTCATTTTTCCTTAACTACCTTGAAGCATAGGCTATAAATTTTCCATATTGCATCAAAACACATCCTAGGCTGACACTAGAGGCATCACAATAAACCACATACCTATCGATACCTTGGAGAAGTGCTAACACAGGTGCGGATGTCAACCTGTCCTTTAGTTCTTGAAAATTGCGCTCACATGCTTTTTCCACTGAACTTAGCTGCTTTATGAGTGAGCTTGGTCATTAGTTCAGAGATAGAAGAAAAACCCTTCATGAATCTCCGATAATATCCTGCTAAGCCCAAGAAGCTACGTAATTCGGTGGGAGTCGTAGGCCTCGGCCAATTCCTTACTGCGTCAATCTTCTAGGTGTCCACCTTGATATCTTCTAAGGAAACAATATGGCAAAAAATGCAATAGAGTTTAACCAAAACTCGCATTTAGAAAATTTGGCATATAACTTACGATCTTGAAGCGTCTATAACACCGCTCGGAGATGGTCTGCATGGTCTACCTTAGTTCGTGAGTACACCAAAATATCGTCAATAAACACGATCATGAAGATGTCTAAGAATGGCTTGAAGACTGGGTTCATTAGGTCCATAAAGGTTGCTGGCGCATTAGTGAGTCCAAAAGACATCACCCAAAATTCAAAATGGCCACACCTAGTCTGAAAGGCTGTCTTCGAAATATATTTCTCCTTTACCCTCAACTGGTGGTATCCCGACCTTATGTCAATCTTCGAGAAATACTTATCGCCCTATAATTGGTCAAACAAATCATTGATCCTTGGAAGTGGATACTTATTCTTGATGGTAACTTTATTCAATTGCCTATAGTTGATGCACATCCTTAGGGAACCATCCTTTTT
Source organism: Anisodus tanguticus (assembly GCA_034509755.1). Classification (NCBI taxonomy): domain Eukaryota; kingdom Viridiplantae; phylum Streptophyta; class Magnoliopsida; order Solanales; family Solanaceae; genus Anisodus; species Anisodus tanguticus. The sequence continues at coordinate 29,822,767 of CM067540.1, forward strand.
GCAAAAAATAATACTAGTGTGCCCCATGGCGAAGTGCTAGGTTTGATGAAACCCTTTTCTAGTAAATCTTTCAACTGGTCCTTCAACTCCCTTATCTCGGCTGGAGCCATTCAATAAGGAAGGATAGATTTCAGCTGCGCATCTAGAAGTACATCAATAGTGAACTAAATCTCCCGTTCTGGAGGGATGCCTGGAAGCTCATCCTGAAATACATCAGGAAATTCATTGACTACTGGGATAGACTGAAGGGTTGGGAGTTTTGTATCCGCATCCCTGACCCGAACCAAATGATATATATAGCCTTTGGAAATCATCTTGGCTTTAGGTAGGAAATAAATCTGCCCTTAGGCGTAGCTGCATTGCCTTTCCATTCAAGAGTCGGTTCACCTAGAAATCTGAACTTGACAATCTTTGTCTGATAATCGACATTTTCGTAGCAAGAAGACAACCAATCTATGCCCATAATAACATCAAACTATACCATAGGTAACTCGGCTAAATCAGCCAATGTAGGGCAATTGCAAACCGTTATGGTACAATTCTTGTATATTTATCTTGCTATGATCGTATCACCAACTGGTGTAGACACTTCATATGGCTTAGATAATAACTCTGGTTCAAATCCAAATTTGCTTGCAACAAATCCAGGATCTAACAATGCATATACATCATAGGTGAAGACGGATGGTATACCTACAATGACATCTAGTGATGATTCCAAATCCTAGCGACCGGATAAAGCATAGATGCAGTTCTGAGCACCACCACTCTGCAAACGTACACTTGATGATAATGCTTCCATTGATCCCGTAGGTTGAGCTGCATTATCTCTAACTTTACTCAGAAACTGGTGTATGTAATGACCAGGTTCACTGCATGGATAACACACATCGGCACCCGGATGACAATATCCTAGATTCCTCTTACCACACTGACCACAAGGCGACAATGGTGGTCTCATCTGCCCCGAACTCCTTTGCTCATAAAAATCTGAGGCTCTCAAACTCTGACCTGTCCCAAACTGAATACATTTGTCATATATAGGCCCTTGAAACTGAGATGGAGCAATAATGACGAACCGAGGCAAACATCTAGGAAACTACTGCCTAGAGCTACCCGATGCTTCTCCAAATGACCCAACTGACGTAGTCCTGTTGATCAATTCTCTTTCTACACTCCTATCCTCTCAAAGTTTCCACTTGCGATATTCAACCACCTGCGCATATGCCTGATTCTAGAAATATCCATATCTCTGTTCAGCAAGGCTGTAGTACATTCTCCAATCAGGTGCAGATCCAAGCCTTCTACAAACCGATAGATTCGATCTCTCATTGTATCCACGATATTTGCAGCATATCTAGCTAGAGAATTGAACCGCAGGCTATATTTCCTTACACTCCTGCCACTCCTCTTGAGATTAAAAAATTTCTCCACTTTAGCATCTCGTACTTCCAAGGGAAATTAGTGATCTAAGAAAGCTTCTGAAAACTCCCCCCACACCGCTGAAGGTGCATCTGGTCCTCGAGACCACTCCTAGGCTTTATACCATTGAACAATTGAACAACCATATTATGTCACCTGAAAGAGGCCAACTCTACTGCCTCCATCTTAGAGGCATACATCACTCACAACACCCGCAACATTTGACCAATAAAGTCTTAAGGGTCCGCATTTGGATTTGTTCCACTGAATACTGGCGGACTCAACTTGAGAAATTCTTGAGTCCTAGAACTTCCAACACCATCGAAAGACCCAGCACCTGTAGAAGTCCTTATCTAACACTGTTGGTTAGCTACTATATAAGTTAATAACTATACGGCACTAGCCACTCTTTGTTCATAAGACTGAGGTGGAGGAACTGGAGGGACCGAATTCTCAGGAACTGGAGGAACTATGTCCTAAGGAGCTGGAGGTACTGCATCTCCTCTAATCTCCTCCTAAGGAGGTGTATATATGGGAGTATGAATCTCCTTGAGCTTTAACCCTATCAACTTGGTCGGGCAGGGCATTACTGGTACCTTCACCTCAATCAGCACAGGCTCGATTACTAGCAGTAGCGATGAAAAAAAGATAGTGAATTTGAAGTTCCAACATGAGCCGCGAAGTGATATGCTCAGAGTGTCGAAGATTGTCGACCGTACTATGATAATATGCTTATTGTGGCATGGAGTATGGAGTGGAATTGAAAAAAGCACTTGATGATTCAAGAAGACAACATTTTCAGCCTTTATGTAGGTCTTGGACGAGACCACTTTCTTTTAGCTTGTTTTAAATTTCTAGATTAATTTTCCTTCTAGCTTAATTACTAGGCCTTGTAATAGAATAAGATGACTAAGCAATCCGTGTAATAGGATAAGGTGACTAGGCCGAAGAACAATCTAGAAAGGGAAGCTTCCATTGTGCCCCAAGGAGATAATTCATGAACTAACTAGTTCATGAACTTATCTATATGGATTACATAAAAGGGTGGCCTAGAGAACATGAAGAGTTGGTCTTCTCCCTTCCCCCAAAAGGGCCGAACCCCTTCCCCCTTTCCCAATAGGCCGTAGTGCTTGTATGTGTCTATCTAGTTGCTCTTCTAGAAAGGTCTAAGCAGTAGTATAAATAGGACATGTAGTTGATGGAAATAGACATTGAAGTTATATGAGATATATTTGAGTTTTACTCAAACTTTGCTAAGTTATTCAATTTTTGTGTTGCTATTCTTAGTCGGTCCTTTTGTGGGCCATCGGTCCTTTTGTGGTCCGAACCTCGATCCTTTTATGGGTCACCCCTTGGTCTTTTTGTGGTCCAAACCAACAGTGTAAGTCTAGTTAGAACTTTTGTGATCTAACTATACCAAGCCAAAGTTCTATCCGGTTACTTGGTTCCAAATACATTGAAGGTCTTCTCGGCTTTCATTGTCTTATCCGCCCACGATTTTTTCTATAAATTTCGTATTCAATCCTTGTTCAAACTGCCTCATTCTTTTCACCACAACACATAAAAACACTTCACAAACCTCCACCCAAAAGGCCATTAATCGAAACCTCCCAAAACCACCCGAACACTCCAACCAACTACTCCACCATTCTTATCGAGTTCCACCGTCATACCTTAGTGTCCTGGACAGATTTTGACACCTTACCACCATCCAAACACTAAGTACCGACCACGAACATATACCACAATGTGTCAGAACATCCCCTCAAAATGCCTTAACCCGACACAACTCTAAACTACCCCCCCCCCCCCCCCAAACTAACACCGCCTGATAACCCATCCAAGCCCGCCAACCCCCACATGACTCCCAATTTCGTGTCCATCTGGTTCCAATCCAACTTTGAACAACCTACCCACATATTTCCCTCTTTATATACATTAGATTGGTATAAGAGAAAGGCTTTCCCGTCCCACGCTTTGACACTATGGCTAACCTAAACGAAGAACTTCAGAGGACCATAAGTGAACTTGTGGTGGAACAAATGCAACTCTTGAGAAGAGAGTTTGCGGAGCGTGTCATAATTAATGATTCTAGGTCTGGAGAAGAGGTTGCACAAAACAACCCGAGGCATGAAAGGGAAGACGACCGAAGCCTATGGTTGGAACTTCCAACCTTTGAAGGAAACATGGACCCAGAAGAGTTTCTTGAATGGTTAAAGGCCATTGAGAGGCTTTTCGAATACAAAACATATGATGACCACAAGTGTTTTAAGGTTGCTACATTGAAGTTGAAGGAATTCACTTCTGTGTGGTATGAAAGCCTCAAAAAAGCCGGAGGAGGAATGGAAAAACCAAGATTGAATCTTGGGACAAATGAAAGAAACATTTGAAGAAGAAGTTCTTGCCAAGGGAATATGAACAAGACCTATACCTCAATATCAACAAACTTCGTCAAGGAGTTCTTAAAGTTGAAGAATACATCCGAGAGTTCAAGAAAGTCACCATGCTTTGTGACTTACAAGAAAAGGAGACTCAAAAGATTTCCCGATTCTTTGGGGGCTTGAACATGGAGATTCAAGAGAAGGTTGAAGTTGCAACATACAACACCATTGAAGACGTATGTCATTTAGCACTCAAGTTTGAAAAACAACAAAAGAAGATTACACCAAAATCGTATGTAAAGCCCACTAGTGTTAAAGAAAAGGGTAGTACCTCTTTTTCTAACCCATTGTATAGCCAAGAAAGTGTGGAGAAAGATAAAGGGAAGAAAATACAGGTTACAAAGGGGTATATATATGTAAGAAGAGGTGTTTTAAATGTCAAGGATTAGGACACTTTGCAAATGAATGTCCTAACCCTCGGGTAATGACTATTGAAGTGTATCAAGAGTGGGGGGGATTCTTTTTCTATTGTGGAACCTGAAGTCAAGGATGACCTAGAGAAAGATATTTATTATGCAAAGGTGGGTGAAAGTTTAGCGCTCTGATGTGTGTTGAATGTTCAAATTGAAGAACAAGAGGAGACACAAAGAGAGCAAGTATTTACACTCGATGCAAGGTGAATGATAAAGTGTGTAACGTGATCATTGACGGAGAAAGTTTTACCAATGCGGCTTGCGTGGAGATTATGGGGATTCCTTTTTTATTGAGGAACCTGAAGTTAAGGAGGTCTTAGAGGAAGATGTTGATCTTGCGGAAAAGGGTGAAAGTTTAGTACTCCGACGTGTGTTGAGTGTTCAACTTGAAGAACAGGAGGAGACACAAAGAGAACAACTATTTTACCATTGATTGAGGGAGTTGTACCAATGCGGCCTTTGTGGAAATGGTGGACAAATTGAACTTGCCTACCCGCAGCCATCCTAAACCATATCCTCTCCAATGGCTAAACAAAGACAAATGGCTATAGGTAATGAAACAAACTCTTGTTAGTTTTCGAATTAGAAGGTATGAAGATGAGATATGGTGTGACGTCCTACATATGGATGCTTGTCATATCTTATTGGGGCGACCATGGCAATTTGATACGAAAGCACAACATGATGGATATAAGATTGTCTATTCTTTTCAAAATGATGATAAGAAGATCTGGTTGATACCATTTTCACCTAGTGAGGTAAAGGAAATGAAGATCCAAAATGAAAAGAAACGCAAGGGAAAATCTGAGGCCCTCTTGCTTAATGCACCAAAGATAGAAGAAGAGTCGAAGAAGGGGAGTTCTATAGATGCATTGGTGTGCAAGGAGAAGGAGAGTCATATGGGAGATGAGGTCGAAAGTGCCAACTTGAAGGAACTCTTGATAGATGTATTTTCGGATGATCTTACACCCAGATTACCATTAATAAGAGCCCATAGCTACAATCCGGAAGAGGATAAGGAGTCGCAAGAACAAGTGCAAAAATTGCTAGACAAGGGCTTTGTTCAAGAGAGCCTTAGTCCATGTGCGGTACCCGCTTTGTTAGTGCCAAAGAAAGATGAAACTTGACGCATGTGTATGGATACCCGAGTGCACAATAACATCACCATGGAGTTCAAGTTTCCTATGCCGAGATTGAAAGACCTTTTGGATGAATTGAGTGGGGCCAAGTTATTCTCCCAGATAGATTTGAGGAGTGGATACCATCAAATGAGGATCTGAGAGGGAGATGAATGGAAGATGTCTTTCAAAACCAAGTATGGTTTGTACGAATGGCTTGTGATGCCATTTGGATTGTGTAATGCTCCGAACCCTTTCATGAGGCCCATACACGAGGCACCATGACAATCCATGGGTTATATAGTATCATCTGAGGGCATTCACGTAGATCCATCCAAGGTGGAAACTATCTGAAGTTGGCCCGAGCCTACGAACGTAAGTGTAGTAAGAAGTTTCCTTAGTTTGGATTCTCTTTCTCGTCGTTTCATTTGAGATTGTTGTACCCTTGCTGCCCCTATCATTGAACTAATGAGAAATGATAAGCTTAAATAGTCCCAAGAAGCACCAAGAGCTTTGGAGCTTTGGTAGACTAGGCACTAGTATAAATAGGACATGTAGTTGATATAAATAGACATTGAAGTTATATGAGATATATTTGAGTTTTACTGAAACTTTGCTAAGTTATTCAACTTTTGTGTTGATATTCTTAGTTGGTTCTTCTGTGGTCCATCGGTCCTTTTGTGGTCCGAACCTCGATCATTTTGTGTGTCACCCCTTGGTCCTTTTGTGGTCCAAACACCGGTGTAAGTCTAGTTAGAAATTTTGTGATCTAACTATACCCAAGCCAAGGTTCTATTCGGTTACTTGGTTACGAATACATTGAAGGTCTTCTCGGCTTTCATTGTCTTATCCGTCAATTTCGTGTTCAATCCTTTTTCAAACTGCCTCATTCTTTTCACCACAACACATCACAACACTTCACCAACCTCCACCCAAAAGGCCATTAACCGAAGCCTCCTAAAACCACCCGAACACCCCAACCAACTACTCCACCATCCATATCGAGTTCCACCATCATACCTTACTGTCCCGACCAGATTCTGCCACTTTACCACCATCCAACCACCAAGACCCGACCACCAACATATCTCACATCGTGTCTAGAATACCTCGTACAAACGCCTTAACCCGACACTACCCTATACTACCCGCACACCCTCCCAAACTAACACTTCTCGATAACCCTTCCGAACCCACCAACCCCCACTTGGCTCTCAAATTTGTGTCCATCCGGTTCCAATCCAACTTTGACAAACCTACCCACATACTCCCCTCCTTATATACATCAGTAGCTTTTGTAATAACTAGCATGATTATTAATGAAAAAGGAAGTAGAGCATGAATTATACTCATAGCATGTAAGTCAGCTCTATAACACAATCTAGGAAGTGAAATAACAACAACCATCCCTAAATGCCCGACAACCTTCTATTTATAAGTATGGTGCACAACACACCCATAAACAAGACTCTACTAGACACAACACATAGACTTCCTAGGACTAACATGTTCTAATACCAATTTTGTCACACCCCAAACTAGGGGTGGTGTCCGACACCCAGTGCCCTGCTATCCCGATCGTACCATTTAATGACTAGTCTTCTGTACAAGTAGGACTCTCGGTCGATAAGGTCGTACTAGAATATATCACAACAACAACACTGGATAAGAGAGATTAACCCAACATATATACATAGTATGACCGATAAGGTCACAACATCATTTAACAAAAGATAACTTAGCTGGCAAGGCCACACATCAACACTATATATCCAAAAACAAGTATGTGAGCCTCTACAAGTAACTAAACTAAAATATGGCCAGGAAAGGGCCCCGACCTACCCAAACTGTACATAAACCTATAAAATATACTCCGGAGATGACTAGGAAGCTCCCGGAAGGCGAAGCTTACTTACTGACGACTGAACTCGACAACTCCTACTGTTGTGTCCTAACAGAGTCTATTAGAATCTGTGTCATGAACACACAATGCCCTCGATAAAAGGAATGTCAGTACGAAATAATTTACCGAGTATGTAAAGCATGAATAACAATATGAATATGTAAGTTGTGATGAAGGGCATATAAGCAAAGTAAAGCAACTAGTTGTAAAGGAAAGTGTAAGCAACCTGGAGACATATGGACGAATAATGAAACTCTAAAAATTAATACAACCTGTCTGGATAGGCCTTTACAATATAAACTACCCTCAGCTTATAGTGCGAGGTATAACATGACATTACTTCTAGGTGTATGTATGACTATGAAATGAAATATGGACACTAGTTTACATATATGCTACAGAACGCGCAACCCAATCTGTCATATGTATATGTTGTGGAATGTGCAAACCTATCCATTATATGTATATATTGCAGAACATGAAACCCGATCCGTTATATGTATATATTGCAGAATGTGAAACCCAATCCAATGTATAATCATGATTGTATGCATGATATCAGATGCCAATGAAAAATATGTCAATGCCACTTGGACTCAGGGATGTGAACAACAGACTGTGATAACATATGCTCTTTGGCCTCTTTTAAAACTCGTGTACTCTTTAACTTTATTCTTAGAACGACTCATAGTTGACTTGACAATTACCTCATTAAGGTGATTCTTTTGGAAGACTTATAATAGGATAAGCTAGTACCCAACAACAAGGATTAGGAGAATAAGGATAATCACTGAATATTTCCCGACAAGAGACTTCAAGATACAATAAGACAAAGCTTTTGCCGTTTCTTTTTAAAAATGATAACTCATAGGATTTTATGCTTTGAAAGAAAGGGATAGCCTTACATAACTTATTATGAAGCTATACGTCATGCTATAATATCTCGTACTCTTTATGAACGATTATCTATAACAAATAAAGGATCGATATTATAATCTAATCCATATCCAAATAGGGAACGTCATTTAGGCATCTTATTGATAACCCTAAACACAAAGGATTCTTAGACTTGACAATAAAGGATACTTATGTAATTTGGTCCCATGATCCCCTGAAACATACTTTCTTAGGTTTACAATACCAACAATCAATTTGTTAACCAATATCAACTCCCAATTCCAACAAAATAGCCCACAACATACCATATCATAACTTCATCGGTTTACGGGTTTCAGCTACAAAAATCCTTTCATAACTTATCCCAAACTGTCAATTAATCGTAATATCAAGTAAAGGAATATGAATTCTTACCTTCAAGAATCCAAACCCCTTGAAAACATCAAGTTACACCCACACCTAGGGTTTCCAAGATTGCTTTAATATGAGGAAGATGATTTCTATAGTTATCGTGGGGATTATCACGTAAATCTTATGGGATTTGGATTAGAATTAATCTTGGGATGTTATGCTATGATTGAGAGGGTTTTGGAGAGTGTTTAAGATCAGATTTGGGGAAAATGAGTTCTTAAAACGTAAAACCCGACTTTAAACCAGAAAAATTTCTCCACCACCGCAAATTGACGATGGGATTAATGGTCCATCTACCATGTTGACATTCTATCAACCTTGCCGTCAACTTGACTACTCATACTTCAAAATCTCTGAGAATTTTGACGGTCCAGCCTACACTTTGATGGTCCGTTATCTCCGCCGTCAAAATGCATAGTTTTCCGATTTCACCGAAATATAATTCCTTTGATCTGTTTAACCTCCATACACTCTGGAAATCCCATAGACAAGGCATAAACCTTTATTACCCTTTCGTAAAGCCGTACCTCTTCCCGGTACTTATCTATTAATCGATGATGCAGCAGAAAGCCAAACTACGGGGTGTAATATCTTATTCTCATCGGAAGTTTGATTATATCTGGGTTATTATTGACCGGCTTACAAAGTTAGCTCACTTTCTACCTGTCAGAAGTACATATTCGACCAAAAATTACACCAAGTTATATGTTAAGAAGATAGTTCGATTACATGGAGTTCCAATTTCTATTATATCTGATAGAGGTGCCCATTTCACAACTAACTTTTGGAGATCCTTTTAGAAAGGGTTGGTCACTCAGGTTAATCTCAGCACAACTTTCCATCCACGGATAGACAGACAGACCGAGCGCACTATTCAGATGCTCGAGGATATGTTACGAGCTTGTTTCTAGGATTTTAAGGGAAGTTGGGAAGATAATATTCCGCTTATTGAGTTTCCCTATAATAACAGTTATCATTCCTATATTAAGATGGATCCGTATAAAGCCTTGTATGGGCTAAAGTGTAGATCTCCTATCGGCTAGTTTGAAGTGGGATAAGCAAAATTATTGGGGCTTGATTTAGTACAACAAGTGGTAGAAAAGGTAAAGTTAATTCAGGAATGATTGTTAGCTGCCCAACCGAAGTCTTATTCAGATAATTGACGCTGAGATAGAGTTTGTTTTTGGCGATTAGGTGTGTTTGAAAGTATTGCCTATAGAGGGCATAATGAGATTTGGCAAGAAAGGCAAGCTTAGCCCCAGTTATATTAGGCCATATAAGATTGTTCAGAAGATAGTCCAGGTAGCTTATAGGCTTGAGTTACCACCGGAGTTGGAGGCAGTTCACCCAGTATTCCACATATATACTTCAGAAATTCATAGTCGATCCCTCTCATATAACCCCTATAGAGGATGTTCATATTACAGATGATTTATCATATGAGGAGATTCTAGTTGCTATCCTAGATCATTAGGTCTACAAGCTACAAACTAAAGAAGTAGCCTTTATCAAAGTGTTATGGAGGAACAATAATGTGGAAGAAAAAACATAGGAGACTTACGAAGATATGAAGTCCCGATATCCTTATTTGTTTCAGGCCACAGGTTTATATCGACACTTGTGCGATACGATTTCCCCTATTCCTATCTTTTATATTAAACTTACCTCGTGTACCTTGCTGTTGATACAGCTATAGCAAATGCAGCCCTGTCTTTGGCATACGACAGTTGAAGTGAGTTATGGTTATTTCTTTTAATTTTTGGATAGATAAATGGTCGTGAGTGGCCGATATTATTATGTTATGTTTTTATATGGCCCTTTGTGGCAGTAGTTATGTGATTTGGGCTACTTGAAAAGTTTTGGATAGTCCTGTTTACAAAGGAAACTCTGGCAAAATTTCTAGAGAACCCTAAGGAGTTAGAATCTCATAACTACACTACGTTTACATTAAAGGACAAATGTTTTTAATGGCGGAAGGATGTTACACCTTGTAGTTTTAGTCAAGTCGTGTTGTCGACTAACCCTAGTATCCTAAGGAGGTATGATATTTATGTACGTAGTATACATTTATGATAAGGGTACCGTATCAAGTATTTGGACATTTGGAATTTTCTATCCAAGAAGTACGGACTAGATGTACGGTCCGTACACACGACCGTACCTCTAGGCGGTAAAAAGTTATTTTCTTGTATAAATATGACCAACTCAACTTAAGACTTCATTTTACATTTCCTTCAGCTTCTAAATAACCCTAAACACCCTCTCTAAGGTCCCTTATAATCTTAGACTTAAATCCAAAGGCAAAACAAGAAAATCCAACGTGGTGAATCTCGTAGTTATCGTTGTTTCGTGTTCCTCATCGTTGTATCAATTTTGAAGAATTCTTGTAGATGAAGTAACTCTTGTTTGGAGGAGATTCTTGTGTTTAAAGGTATGTTTTATCCATATATACCTATTATCATGATCATATAAGTGTTTTAGAGTAAATTGTTGAAAATCTTCATAAACCAAGTCTTAGAAACTTTAAACTAGAATTGTATTACTGTTGTGTTGATTTATCTGAATTAAGAGTATGCCATGAAGTTGTTGAGATGTTGATGAGGTTATGGAGATGGAGGAGAGTTGGTATGAAGTTTTAGTATTGGAAATCATGTAAAATTGGATGTCAAAGATTGTGTAAACTTCATGAACATAAGGTGTTGGATAAAATGTTCAAATGAGTTCTCTTATGAGTTTTAAATCCGTTGTTGATATAAATCATTTATAAAATATAGATAATCTCTTGTAGAATATATAAGAACTTTGGAATTCGTATAAGCTCAGTGACAAGGTATGTAAGACTCACTTATTTCGTTTTGGCATGATCGATATGGAAACGACATTCATACCATGATATATGAAAAATAATTCTACTTTTAGTCCTTATGGAGATACGTGTGATTCATTTTGTCAACTTGTTGTTGTACATTAACTATCCATTATCGAGGTTAATTTCCATATTCCAAGGTATCCTTCCTATGTTGAAATAATAAGGTTTCTTGTTGGTACTTTCTTCTGAAAGATAAATCAATAATGTGTTTCATCATTCTTATTGACTTCTATGAAAGAGTAATATATGATATATTATCCGCATAAGGATAGTCGTAGGTGTAATGACCTTACATCACTCCGATGAGTTCAAAAGAGTATTTCATAGTATGTAAATGGTCTTTATGTGTATATATTACATATATATATTGCCCATAGAGGCCTATGACATTATATACTACTTATACAAGTATGATACTGATGATATTGCCCACATAGGCCTATGACGTTATATACACGATATATTATATGAAATATATTTCCCATATAGGCCTATGACGTTATATACATGACTATATTGCATTTATATACATTATGGTCCAAAGTGGTACTTCTGAGCTATATGTTGTTTCATTTGGTTTCCCTTACTCTTTGATGCCTAATTTACATTTACTTATGCCTTACATATTCAATACATTCTTTCGTACTGACATCCCTTGCTAGGGTGTTGTGTTTCATACCCACAGGTGAAGGTAGACAAACGGACACACCTCTTCATTAAGTCATCAGATTCAGTTGTTGGTTGTCGCACTCCCCTTGGACGGAGTTGCTGTATAGAGTTGGTAGGCACTGTTGCTCATGTATATAATTGTTTAGGTATGGCGAGGCCCTATCCTGACCATTGACATGTCATAGTACTCGTAAAGGCTTGCAGACTACAGATGGTTCCATATATGTTTTGTTTGTCCTTGTCGACCCTTGTTAGTTGTTAGTGTACTTGTTATGGCATTGTCAGCCTTGTGATATACATGCATATTAATTTGGGTTGTCACTTATATAGGATGTTATAAACAGATCTTCTGCACACTTATCTTCTGAGGCCTTGTCGGCCCAGATGGTTTCATGTTAAGGTTATGATAAGGTGGTACGCTCGGGCCATTTAGACGCCGGGTGCCAGCCATACCCCCCAAGATTGGGGTGTGATAGGTTTGAATCTTTCATTAGAGAGAGCGACCTGCCACAAGTAATTATGAATGTGGTTGGGATGCTAAAGTTCATGTGTCAGTGGTAATGGGGGACGTCCAAATCAATCACCATATAGAGGGATTCTCCATGATCTATCCCTACCCGTTCACTTTAGGCTTTGAGATTCTTATTCCAGCGATTATCGTAGATTTCTATTATCTATATCAAGTTTCCCTGGTCTAACTGGCTCCCCTAGTTTTGAGACTGGTTTGGTGCATTCAACATCTAGCCGATCATATTAACTTGGAATTCACTCTTGACCATATAATTCACCTTTATTTTCCTAGTTATTTAAGAGATGAGTCATTCATATGCTTGCTCGGGGCACCTGGGGATTGATTACTATCGAAGAGGACGATTATACAGGGGATGGTACGATCGGTTTGTTATGGTCCATACTCCATACAAATCAACCCACTTCTTAACCTTTCCCAAAAGCTTGGAGGGCCACACGTAAGTCTCCGTGCAATCTTATCTACCCTTTCTTTTTCCCTTCTTTCGTCATTCTGATGATGCTTATGCACTTTCTAGCTAGTGGTCGATTCCAACTAACATGTAGGTGTACGTGGTCAACAAGTAATAAAGTGATAAGTAGATTATCATTCCACTCAAGGACTTGTGATTTAACTATTTACATATATTAATCAAGGTATTATGACTTATTTAGTCAAGATATTCAAAGAAGTGAGTATGATCAACTAATACTACAATGACAATATAAAATAACAAGTACAAAATACAAGAAAAATGCAACGGAACGTGAGATCCTAGGGTTATGATTGCTAACAATCCTATTGAGTTATCCATGGGAATTTGATTATTATGAATCTATTTTACTAATCCCAAGGTTGATATTACGTCGCACATGAGTGACCTTAGAACGCTACCTATCCAAATTATTGAACGATATGGACCCTTAAACGTATCTAATAAAAACAATCCATGTAAAATTCCTACAATGGACTAAGAATGACAAACAAAGTTATGTTCGACAACTAGCATGTCACTTGATAATTGTAAGTTAATTAGTGTCGTTAATCAGCACTGGATGAACACTAGACAAACCGAACTTGCCCTACTCAATATCCTTTGCTATCTAAACCCCCTCGTGAGAGACCTTGATTTAGATACGTAGATAGTCCCTCTATGTTAGCTACATATAGAGATAAATTATAAATGATTGAGTAAGTAAATCAATTAAACTAGAGAATAGTGATAAATAATATAGTCAATTCAGTGTATCAAACTACAACATTCATGAAGCAGCAAAACCTTAAGAACATGCTTAAGATCGATGACGCTTCCGCCATTGTTTGAGCCTCCGTCATTTCTCCCTCTCTGAGATGACTTGTCTAACCTAAAATATTACTTCCTCCTCTGAAATATCTATTCAACAATGTGTAGAACATAAATTTATAGTGTAAGGACTTGAACATGGGATGGATCTCAAAATAAAGTCCAAAACCAACCCGGATTGGGTTGTTTTTTCAAGGACACGCCATATAGGTGGGTAGTGAGAAGTGCCTTTGAAACATTTTTTGTCCACAAAATTCAAGGGCACGACACTTCACTAAATTGGAAACATCTCTCTCATACGACCTCCGAATGCGACGATTATTTGTTATTATGGTTCAAAAATCACGTGTCACGACCCAAACTGAAGGGCCATGACTAGAACTTGGGCCTTGCTATCCAAGTACCGACATACACTTCCTACTATTATTATGTATTGTTGTCACACCCCGACCTTGGGAGGTGTGGCCAACACCCGATGCCTGAAGGCCCGAGCGTACCAATCATGATATATGTAACATGTTCAATAACATATGGGCCGACAAGGACTCTGACAAGTGATTTTATGATCAAGAGACACAGACACCTGCACTCAGAAAAGGCCCAACATAGACATATATACAACAAGGCAAATATAAACACAACGAGTCTATTGAAAAGGCCGACAAGGCCACAAAAGAACACTATACATAATTGACTATCTAAAAACTTCTAGAGAGTATATCGACAACATCTGGTCGGGACATGGCCCTACAATACCCAACTATGTACATATATGCAACCATCATACTTATTATCCCACTACACATCTCTGAAAAAAGGAGCGCAATAACCTTTAGCTGAATCGGGTCACCTACTACGAAGTATCGTTTGAATCTCTATCTGTACTTGCAGGCATGAAATGCAGTGCTCAAGAAAGGGACATCAGTACAAAAGATGTACTGAATATGTAAGACATAAATTGTAAACAAGTACAACACTGTAAACAAAGAGTAAGTTGAACCTATAACTGAATGTATAATTGTAAGGTAAAGCAATAGAGAGACAACATGTACTCGGAGTGCCTCAGTGGGCCGAAATATAAATAAATGAAATATAATTGCATATGTATAACACTGTAGGCCTCTGTGGGCAGTATTATCAATATCATATCCATATAAACTGTGTATGTAACGCCATAGGCCTCTGTGGGTCATATTATCAATATCATATTTGTATAAGCTGCGCATATAGCGTCGTAGGCCTCTGAGGGCAATACATATATATATATATATATATATTTATAATACATGCATATGATGACCTCTTAAGGACTATATGATACTCTTTCTAACCCATTAGAGTGACGTAAGGCATTGCACCTCTGACTCCCTTATGAGGGTTACACATTACCTTCTTTTTTCATATGAATCAATAAAAAGACTATCCTTAGATTTTTAGTATATACCAATGAACCTTGTCTTATTAGTAAAAAGATGCTCATATCAAGAGTGAACCTTAGTCTCGATGAGGAACGAATATGGTACAACAATAACTCAATAGGATAGAACACAAGTGCCCTTTTCAACACTTAAGAATAGAGTTCCTTTTTAAAGTGATGTCGTTATGGTTACAGTTATTTATAGATCATGCCAAGAGAATGAAGGAATGAGACTTAACATACCTTGTTGACGTTCAATACAACTCCTATGGCTCCTCGCTTGTCCTACGACTGGCGACCTAAGTAACAAGGACAATCCATATAAAAATTCATTCAAGAGTTTCAAGAACATGTCGTCGTGACATTCGGTCGAACACTTAGCGTGCTTACTTTATCCGATCTTATTATTATGGAAACTTAACCTATTCTCATCTTCCTTTACAACCATAATTCTAACCAGATTACAACAATCATATTCCATGAAATCTAGCCATAGTTACCTCCAAGCATCATTACAATCATCCAATAACCAACACAACAACTATGATGTTTATCTTAACTTTTCATGGAGTACTTTTGCCACAAGGTCACTTTAATCTATGAGGGTTTAAAGACATGAGTGGTAGCAAGAATATTACCACCGATTAGCCAAGAGTTTCCTCTACCATACTCTGCTTTGAATTTCCAAGAATCTCTAAGCTCATGCCACAATCTAGTGGAAGTTTCCATGATGATCCAAGCTTCCTAAGAATGAAATTCACTTTAACATATCAAAGAATGGTCCTTGATTGATTTTTTAACCTTGGGAGAGTGTTTGAGAGAATATAGGTTCAATTTGGGGTGAAATGAAATAAAATGAAGAGGGTTTCGAGATTGGGCTTATATAGCCAACCCTACTGCCTCACATGTGGCTCCATATGTGGTGTATATGCTCATATGCAGCCACATATGACACCATATATGGTGGTAGTAAGGTGGAAGAAAGGTGGATTTGATCCGTCGTTGAAAACGCGAGGTGGAATGGGTTCCTTGGGGCGAAACACTTAGCGTATCGTCCTATCTTTGTCAAACTTTGTTGAGATGTGATTCCTTTGATCAATGATATATAAATATCCATAAACCTTATTAACATCCATTTCGTCGTATATAACCCTATGAATGGAGCTTGAGTAGTCGGAACTTAAATCTATTAATCAAATTCTCAAACATGTGTGAAACGATGAGTATAACTCGGAATCCTTTTGATATACTTTCAACCTTTGCCCAAGTAATTTCTTATTATTTTATGGGAATCATAACTCTTTTCATATTACATAGACTTGGCACGGATTCACTTGACATAATGATTGCAAGCATGAAGAGCTTAACGACTCTTAACCTGTTGTAACTTCTTTGAGTTTCAACTCAATCATTCCTTAATCTTTCCATAGGAACTCTCTTCCTTATATTAGGCTTTCTAAATTAAGGTATATTCTATATGCGAATTTACTGGGTGTAACATCGTCCTCCCTTAAGAACATTCGTCTTAAAATGTCGGGGCTTCATTACTTCAGTATAGCGATTATTATGTTCTCCGAAAATCTTGGCAGAGGTTCTTTTGTATATTGGACTATCTCAAAATGTCGCGTAGTCAGTTACCATCACTATCACCTTATAGGGTTGCCCAACCAATATCAGTACATCATAAACCCTATACGATCGCACAACTCTTTTACAATACCGCTTAGTAAACTATAATTTATCCGAACCATTGTATTATGAAGCCTGGGCTATGCCTTTCAGTCCCTTGTTACAACTTCCATCTTAAGATATGATATATGTGATAGAAATTCATAGGCATGGAGCATAAGTAAGGTTATAATGACAAGATATGGCACGATGATTGTCAAGGGTCACCGGTTTTGAAATGATAGGGTTATTCAAGTTCATTTTTTCTTCTGTTCTTACCTTCCATCCTGTTGTTATGCTCTTACATGTCATTTCCCTATTATATTCATATTTTCATACTTAAAGACATAAATTATGAACAACTCGCTGGTCTTAGAACTTTTCGCTTCAGTAAGTTCCTTCTCAACTTTACATTTCCATCATAGCAAGACTTTGAAGTGAATATTCAATAGACATCCATGGCTAGGAATATACCCTACTTGCAGATTACTGCATTTTCTCAGCCGAGTTCGGGTATTATGATCACGAACATTTCAGATGAAATCTTCCTTTCTTGTCCAGTTGTATCCGGCTCTTGCAATAAAGTCTCTTAAAACATCCCCGCATTAATCCGAGCATTTTCTCATAACTTACTACATTAAGTATGATACCTCTACTTCGAGTTCCTTCCCTTTTCATTATTTGATAAGTGTCCTACTCCCCTTTATATAAAACCCCTTATTCATCGACCTGGTAGTACATCGCTTAATAGTTATCGATCCTTATACAATTATTCAAAATTTCTTCCAAGTTCATACATTCACTCACTACCTGTGTACATGGGTATGAACCTTAGTTTTAATTGGCTCCCTTAGGGAAGGGGTGAGGTTAATCCTAAACATCCAGAGCCTCTTTCGAAAGGGTTTCTCCAATAACTATTTATCATAAAGAGAGTGTTTGTACAATGACTTGAGATAACTTCAAGATGAACTGTCAGTCAATCTTTGATTGTATAGGCAGTCTTAGTTGTCACGACGAAAACTGACGAGTCATTTGGGTATTAATCTCCCGGACCAATCAATAGTCTTATGTAATACTTCAACTTTAAGGGAGAATCTTCTTGGGTGTTGTTAACCAATATACTTAATTCTTTGATCTTAAGAAGGTTCCCATTATTAACTTTACTCCATATCACAATACCTCCCAATGGACTCTAAACGGGGCTCTTTGTCTTAACGTTCCTCCAATTCCCAATATAAGGAAGAGTTCATTTGTCTTCCGCTTCGAGGAATTATCAGCATATGGCTTCTATGGCAGATGGACACCTATTACCTTCTTGGGTTAATTTTTCCTTTAGCCTTCATAATGGCCCTCCTTTTCAACGGTACACAATCCTATCACCCACTATGTCCACTTTGTCAAAATTTCTTGCTTCTTATAACGTTTCCAATCTGCATACTCTATAAGCGATGCTATGCATTCCAAGATAGGTTCATCATTCCTTAGTCGTATCCCATATTTGCTCAAGTATCCTTTCTTAATTCGTATCATTCCCTTTCTATTTTACCTTATTTTCCCCTTTTCATTTTAGTATTGGAAACAAGAAACCCTCTCATCTTCAACGTCTTCTTCCCTTAATCAACCTCATCTCTTAGGCATCTACTATTTCTGTTGACTCCGGACTTGTGCCCCTCACCCCATATTAGGAGCACAATACTTGATCCTTGTAACTCCGAGATTCTTTATACATCATATTCAACTATCCTTTTATTGGTTATATCCTATATATCTTTTCCAAAAGAGAACCTTTGACATACTCGTGCTATTTCTTAGATTTTTCCATGCTAAGGGTCGTCCTACCATTTTCATTAATTGAAGGATTCATATCTGCAAAGCGTTGATCTTCCATATTCACCATGACCACTGTACTCGAATTAACGCTTTCCTCTTTATAGATTGACTCAGGTTCCCTTTGCAACTCGTATAATCAATTATATCATTCGACTCGTGGAGTTTTTCAGTAAATTTGATAAATCCAAAGGTTACTATTGTACGCTTACACTTATATTTTCTTCTTCATCCTTATTCTTTAACATTTTTCCATAACGTCTATCCTGGGACTCTTTTGAGGCCCGTTAATCATTTTATCACTCCGTTAAATTCCCACATCGGGCCTTATTCATCATTATTTCCACTTACTTGTCCTCTAATGTCTTGCTGGTATATGGGGAGAAACTAGTGTTTAACATATCCAATTTCAAGTCGTATCTCGATTTCAATGTACTACTTACTCAAGCTCCCCCTCCTTAATGGGCATTATATCTTCTCTACCCATCATTCAACCATTTAACCTGTATATTGCTAGCTTGAATTCCTTTAAGGATTCCTCATCTTAATATACTTCTGGTACCATCACTTATGGACATCAGGTGTTATATTATTGGCTAGGAAACTTTAAGTTCTGTTTCTTTACTAATGTCCTTATCTTCAATAGTAATCATGCTATTAGGGGTTCCACCCTAGTCTTATTATCGATATTCTTACCATTACAGTATTTCCACCTGTCTATTCATTTAAGAAACAACTTTCGACCTTATTACTTTGTCATAATACTTTCACTTGTTTTTACCAGGCATTTATTTACCCCTTATCATCACTTTTTTGTCATACTGAAACCTTAATCGCAAACTATCGTCAACCAACTATTCTTTCCAGTCGACTCATAAAATTACATCATAGAATTCGAAAATCTTACCACCTAATATTGAAAATCCTGCTATCTTTAACTGCCACCCACATACGTATTGTTACAATAAAGAAGGTATGACATTTGCCTTTAACTGACAAAACTCATCTTGTCTCACTGTCTTCGTAAATGGTCCAGTCCTTGTAGAGGGGTTGGGTTACTAGTTTGGGCATGACATCTTACACAGTTCCTTTGAACATCTCCCAAAACGAGCATTCACCTGATTTAACCTTGGAAGTTCATTCCCATTAACAACTATTTGGGGTTCCCCCCTAATTCCTTGGTCCCGGAGTTATTATTTAAATCACGCATTCGTAACAAATTATCTTATTCCAAAGACATAAGTCACCAAGAGACAATGAACATTTTCAGGACGTTCCAACTTCCCTACAATCCTTGTTTGCTCGACTTTACTATAAGGAAGGAGAGGAGCTGAAAAGCCACTCGACTTTACTATAAGAAAGGAGAGATTCTTCCTTGAACTGGCTACTACCGCGCAACGTGCTACGTACTTCCGTTATGGAGGGTGCGGGCAGGGGGGACGGCGGAGAGGCCGGCTCGGTGATGGTGCAAATACATTCCGTGCTTTTAACCCAACTCAAGCCGAAGAAACTTATTCAAGGGTCGTGCTTTCTGTGAACCCCGCCCCGATTGATTATAACTAGAGGTGGTCTCGACCCTTACTTAAGAGAAAAGTCCAATAGGAGAGCTGCTTGTGGACCTAAGAGGGAGCGGAATGCCTAGGGGCAAACCGGTCGTTAAGATAGAGTTGGTGTCGGTAGCAGTTCTTGCCAATCTAAAAGGATTGGCGCATAGATACTACAATTGATGAAAAAAAGGATCTGGCCTTTTTGATCTGATTCGATAGGGCTTTGGATGAGGCCCTTACTTAAAAGGGCTTCCTACCCGTTTCATCGTGCTGACCAAGGACACAACTTATGGATGCTTCCATTACCGACAGATACATCAGGAGAGGTCAACCAGGATCCTTTCATCTCTTCTTTCTTTATGTTAAGAAAGAGTCGCCAAAAGGCGGATTTTATGGTCTCGGTCATTCTGAAATGAAATATCGATTCTATCAATCATTCCATTTCAGAATCAAGTCCCCGGTCTCCTTTCGAATGAGAGACCTTCACATTCCTAATCCGGTAGGGTTGGACGAGGGAGAAGCGGGGATTGATAGCTTTCAAGAACCAGTGGAAAGGAAAGACTTCTTCCCTGCATTCCTTCCTTTCCAAAAAAAGTCACGTTCCAACTTCCCTACAATCCTTGTTTGCTTGACATTTTCTTTTTGGTTTGATTTTTGACATTCCATTTTCATACCCAAGGACTGGGACTTTCATACAATAATCGGATTATATATTATCAAGAATTTGGGGGTTACCTAGTATAATAGTTCAAAAATATGTCATACATTCCGGCACTAAACTGGGTTGGGGGATTAATATCCTTTCAATTACAATACACATATGTGACTTTAACTACCCACTGGACTAAAAGTTTTCTCTTCAGTTGGTATCATTACATCCATGATTCTTTCTTATCAAAATATCTTATTCCACGAGAAATACATAAAATCATCTCTCAAAATGGTGTCACTCTTCTAGAGTATAAAGCAGGCACATACTGTACATGTATAAGATAGGTAAATAAGTAAGAAAATAAATGGCATACCTACGCTCGTCTACTCTCCTCGGGTAGCATCAGAACTCGAGGCTACATCCTCGCTCCCCTCTTTCTTCTTGTAGACTAACCTGAGACACTCTCATATCTTGTGTCCTAAATTACTACACCAATAAAAATATCCTATTTCCTTATGACAAGGTCCAGCATGCATCCGCCCACACATCTTACAATATGGCCTAGAAGGCCCCACTCGGTCGGAACCAGCTTTATTCTGATCCTGAAATATCGTGCAACAACTTGTTCAGTCATCACGTGCATTTTGACTATTTTACCCTTGTTGACCCAATTCTCAAAGTTATCAGAAAACTCAAGTAGAAGTTGAGAAATTAGAACCTTAAAAAGTGATAGTGTTGACCTATAGTTGACTTATGTGTAAACGGACTTTTTTGGAATTCTGTGAGGTCTGGAGGGTCATATATGACTTGGTGGGATAGTTGATTCAGCTCCCGAGGCCCTCGGGAGTGTTCTTTAATGTTGGTTGGAAAGTTAGTTTAGGCCTTTAGGGGTTGATCCAAAGAAATAGACCTCCGATGGAAATTCCAAGATTGTGAGTGAGTCTGTAGCGTATTTTTATATGTGTAATTATCTAGTTTGTGTAGAGGAGATCTCGACTGATTGTTAGATTTCAGGTTGAATTGTAGAAGTGGATTTTCTGGTTTCTGGTGTACTCGTGGCGAGCTTCAGTGCGCCCCAGCGGAATGGGATCGTTGTAGCAGACGGCGATCCACTGCAGCGAAAAGTTGGGCTTTAGGCATAGGACCGCAGGCGTGGGTTGGTGATCGTGGGCTCGGGTTTGTTGTAGCAGACAACGGGAATTCTAGAACCTTTTTAAGTGTGTTAAAACCCTTCATTCCTGCATTTCGAAAATAGTCATCCAAAGCACTTCTAGAGCAAATTCAAGCATTTCAGAGTGGAATCTTCTTGTGGTAAGTCTCCTTATCCTTGTTTTACCTTTATTTAACTTCCTTAAGTTAATTTAATGACGGAAACAATCTAGAAACTAGTTGGGGAAGATGAGTTCAACCTAGTAGGGTTTGTTTTATTTTTAAGCTTGAAAGTGAGAATTAATTGATGGGTTTTGTTAATCTAAGCGTGAATTCCTCTAATTAGTAAGTATTAAGTTGAATATTCCCTTATTGTGATGAGTTTGAAGGTTGGAAAATTAGGGTCCATACCCAAATTGAGGTTTATGTATTAATTGATAAAACTGGCCTAGTCTTGAGTTAATTTAGCAACTGGTTAGTACGATTGGACTCCTAAAATGTTGTATTTCATAATTTACTTTTAAAATGACCATTTTACCCCTGTGGACCCATTTCCCCTTTCTATCCTAATTGGTTTGGATTTAAAGGAATAGTATAGTATTTTGGGTGTTGTTGGTTTCATTCTCTAACTTAGATTTTGATAATATTAAACTTTTTGTACGACCATGATCCTCGAAAGGGAAAGACTCAAGTGTGATCGTTATGACTCCCACTTGGTATTCCAGGTAGGTTATGGACTTACCTTCTGGTTAAACTTTGGTTAGCGAAGCATATGTATAGTTAGATACTGTTGGAGAAAGCATGTACGCCTTCAGGTATGAAATTGTGATGGATTACTTGGCTATGTTTGACTAATTTGTGGACTTGTTGTCTCTTGTGATTTATTGGCTTGACTGTTTAATATTGACCTTGGACTTGCACTTAGTTGCCATATCCTGATTGTGATATAGTTTTCTCTCATTTATCTTGGTATTATCATGGATAGAGGGAAGGACTTGACTTGATACTGATATTGTGATATGTGTCCATGTGTGGCCCGATTGGGATTTGATTATGATTTACACTTGAGATTGATACATTCATATCATTCATACACATTGTACATGATGCTTTGTTGTGAACTGTGACTTGACATTAATAATGATAAGAGGGAAAGTGAAACATTAGAGGCTTCTTATTATAGCATTTGCTACGTGCTTATTTCCTATGGCCTCTCTTACATATATAATTGTTGTTACCTATGTGGTCCGAATGGAAACTGTTCCAGACGTGGCATTGTACAGATTTGGGAATAAGTTCATATTGGTAGTTGATTTACGGATGTTGTT
The DNA here is from genome assembly GCA_034509755.1 of Anisodus tanguticus. Taxonomy (NCBI): domain Eukaryota; kingdom Viridiplantae; phylum Streptophyta; class Magnoliopsida; order Solanales; family Solanaceae; genus Anisodus; species Anisodus tanguticus. The sequence continues at coordinate 29,846,309 of CM067540.1, forward strand.
ATGTTTATTCATCTCATAATTAGTGTTGTATTTGACATTCATACATGCATTCATCCTCATTTCCATGATATATTGACATTACATGTGATTGGCATCATGGTGATTCTGTGATATATTGACATTACATGTGATTGGCGTGATGGTGATAAGTGATAAAGAAACAACATTGATTCTTATGACATATTGATTGCATAGCCATTCTATGCTAAGTGATATAGAATGGCTAGCGGGGTGTTCGGTGGAAAAATCACTCTAGGCTGCGTGATATGGAGTGAGTGGTACATGAACTTTACGGGTCCCCCATAGGTCATGACTGTTGGGACGATGATATATTCCACCCAGAGCATGTATGTACGGTATGTGATAGTTGGCCAGTGCATTGCATTGCATCACATTACATCTACTCATATCTGTGATTCTTGTTGTTGTTTTCATTGTGTTGCGTGATGCGGTTCAACCTTGATTCCTCAATTGTTAATTTATGTGAGATGGTGTTTGCTTGTTAATATCTTACTTAGACACTAGATGGATTCTAGGATTAGAGATTCCGCCTAGGCTATGACTGTAGAGTACCGAGATCTAGTGTAATTTACCTTACTGCAAATCTTACATGGGTGTGCTTAGTAATTACTTCATTTTCGTATCTTTTGGATTCTGATTTGATTATCTATACTTAGGATGATTATTCCTGGACTGTGATATTACTTGTACTTGATTATGAGCATGTCTATCCTTCAGTTTCTTTCTTATACATATGTTAGCTAACTGTTGTCGGCCTATGATACCTACTAGTATATAGTGTTTGTACTAATACTACTCTTGTTACACTCTTTTCAGGGTGTAGAGTTGTTGTAGGAACTTCAATGAGGTTTGATTAGCCTTCAAGGATCTCATGGAGTTCATCTAGATTTTTTGTTTAATTATCTTTCTAAGCAGAAGTGTATTTAGGTTGCAGTTGTAACCTTCATTCAAGTTGTATACTTGAAGATCTTATACTATTCAGACCATATCCTTTGGGTAGTTGTTGTATTCCATATTAACATATATCTATATTTTTAGAATTCTATTATTCTTCTAATTTATGTATATTGTTGGTGAATCTTTAAGGGATGGGTTCGCCTACCGAGGTGGGAAATGGTAGGTTCCCGCACGACTTAGTAATTTGGGTCGTGACATATGAAGGGTTGTGACTCCTGCCTCGGCCTTACCCAAGAACTATGATCATACCTAACCTATCACGAACATTTGTCATGCTGATCATGTATAAAAAATCCTTCCTTATTCTGTCCTACCCAATAATTACCAATTATGTTAGCCCTCTTAATCTTTTCTGTAGCACCAACCGAGTCAGCCCTGCTGAACATCAACTGCCCCTAGTCAACGGGCTCCCTGGGTTGTGAACTCCTGACCCTTCTAGGAGTCTGTCACTATCAATCATACTAGGGCAGTATCATGCCTGAGAGGCAACTAGTTGGGTAAATACCTGAACTACCCTTCTAACATCTTCGTCAGACGGTGTTGGGGGTATATCTGACGGTATGGTAGTCTCTCACGGTGCCCCCAATCATATTTAGGTTGATGACTGATGGGGAGGTAATTCGCTCGTATCCTCTGATGGGTTAGTCTCGATAGAAGGTGTATCTCTCGAAGAAGACATTGCCGAAATTGTAAACACGACAAGGTTAGGAGTAGGATACTTACAGTTCGGCTCTAGTGCACGATCTAGATCAAAAAGAAGGAAACCATCCTAAATGCACTGTAGCTTCCTGTTTATAAGTGTGGCGCGCAACACAACCATAAGCAAAACTCTACTACACATGACTTGTAGCCATCCCTAGGACTGACCTGCTCTGATACCAAGTTTGTAACACCCCAACCTTGAGGGTTGTGGTCGGCACCCGGTGTCCTAAGGCCCGAGCGTACCAATCATGATACATGTAACATGCTCAACAACATATGGGCCGACAAGGCCTCTGATTAGTGATTTTCTGATCAAGAGACACAAACACCTGCACACAGAAAACGCCCAACATAGACATATATACAAAAAGGTCGATATAAACACAACGAGTCTATTGAAAAGGCCGACAAGGCCACACAAGACCACTATACATAAATGACTGTCTACAAGCCTCTATAGAGTATATCGACAATATATGGTCAGCATAGGGCCCCGCCATACCCAACCATGTACATATATGGAAGCACGATAACCCTCAGTTGAGTCGAGTCACCTTCTGCGAGGTTTCGTCTAAATATCTATATATACCTGCGGGCATGGAATGTGGTGTCCTAGAAAGGGACATCAGTATGACAAATATACTGAATATGTAAGGAGGAAACTGTAAACAAGTACAACAATGTAAATGAAGCATAAGCTGAAACTGTAACTGAATGCATAACTGTAAGGTAGAGCAATAGAGAGACAACTTGTACTCTGAGTTCCTCTGTGGGTAGGAATAAGCATAAATGAAATATAATCATGTATATATAATGTCGTATGACTATGTGGGTAGTATTATCAATACCATATTCGTATAAACTGTGTATGTAATGCCATAGGCCTTTATGGGCAACATTATCAATATCATATTTGTATAAGTTGTGCATATAGCACTGTAGTCCTTTGAGGGAAATATAGATATATAATACATGCATATGATGACCTCTTATGGACTATAGGATACTCTTTCAAATTCATCGGAGTGACATAAGGTCGTTACACCTCCGACTCCCTTATGAGAGTTACATATTACCTTATTTTCTCATATGAATCAATAAAAAGATCATTCTTACTATCCTTAGCTTTATAAAATAATACCAATGAACCTTGCCTTATTAATAAAAAAGATGCTAATATCGAGAGTGAAGCTTACTCATGATGAGGAACGAATATGGTACAATAATAATTCAACATGATAGAACACAATTTCCCTTTTCAACACTTAAGAATAGAGTTCCTTTTTGAAGTGACGTCATTATGGTTATCGTTATTCATAGATCATGCCAAAAGAATGAAGAAATGAGCCTTTACATACCTTGTTGAGGATGAATACAACTCCTATGGCTCATCTCTTGTCCTACGACTGGCGACCTAAGTAACAAGGACAATCCATATCAAAATATATTCAAGAGTTTCAAGAACTTGTCGTCGTGACATTCCGTCGAACACTTAGCGTGAATACTTTATCCCATATTATTATTATGGAAACTTAACCTATTCTCATCTTCCTTTACAACCACAATTCTAACAAGATTACAACAATCATATTGCATGAAATCTTGCCATAGTTACCTACAAACTTCATTACAGTCATCCAATAACCAACACAACAACTATGATGTTTATCTTAACTTTTCATGGACTACTTTTGACACAAGGTCACTTTAATCTATGAGGGTTTAAAGACATGAGAGGTAGCAAGAGTTGTACTTGCAATTATGCAAGAGTTTCCTCTACCATGCTCTCATTTGAATCTCCAAGAATCTCTAAGCTCAAGCCACAATCTAGTGGAAGTTTCCTTGATGATCCAAGCTTCCTAAGAATGAAAGTCACTTAAAAATCTCAAACAATGGTCCTTGATTGATATATTTACCTTGGGATAGTGTTTGAGAGAATATATGTTTATTTGGGGGAAGAAATAAAATAAAATGAGGAGGATTTCGAGATTGTGCTTATATAGCCAACGCAACAGTCTTACATATACGGCTACATATATAGTGAATATGCCTATATGCATTCGTATATACCTCCGCATGTGGTGGTAGTGCGGTAGAAGAAATGTGTCTTTGGTCCATGGTTGAATCTGCAAGGCGGAATGGGTTTCGTGGGGTGAAACGCTTACCGTATCATTCTATCTTTGTCAAACTTAGTCGAGATGTGATTTATTTTATCCTAATTATATATAACCATCTATAAACCTACTTAACATCCATTTATGTTGTATATACCCCTCATAATGGAGCTCGAGTCATCGGAACTTAAATCGATTAATCGGGTTCTCAAACGTGGGTGAAACAATGAGTATAACTCCGAATCCTTTGGATGTACTTTCAACGTTGACCCAAGGCCTTTCTTATTCTTTTATGGGCATCATAACTCTTTTTATCTTACATCGGCTTGGCACAACGAACTTTACATAAATATTGCAAGCACGTAGGGCTTAGCGGCTCTTAACATCTTGTAACTTCTTCGAGTTTTAACTCGATCATTACTAATCTTCCCAGATGAACCATATTCCTTATCTTAGGCTTCCTAACTTAAGGTATATTCAAAATGCATATTTAAAGGGTGTAACAATTGCTCATAAGAGCCGATGAGGCCAACATAAACAATGATCCTTAAATATGACATCTCAACAATGAAACATTGGTGATATGAACATATGTAGATATACAGGACGGATAGGCCACCATGAAAACTGTACATAAGATATGGGCCATCAAGGACATATGCATCAAACTGTAATACATCAAAGATGTACTCATATTGGACACAGGAAAACATGTCTATAAGCCTCTAAGAATACTTAAAACTATCATAAGTCAAAATAGGGCCCCGACATACCCATTATCATATGTATATACATATGCATAATGACACATGTAGGTAAGTCCGGAGAAGTGAACTTCACCAACCAGCCACTGAATCTGAGGCCTACTAGATAGCCATCAACCTATCTATCTGGACCTACAACACGACATGCACCGTCCACAAAATATAGACGTCAGTACAAATAGAGTACTAAGTATGTAAGGTAGGAAAGCATAAATAAGAGAAGTAATGTAAATAGGGATAAATGAGATACAATTTGGAACATTTGAATGCCTCTGAGGGCGACTGATATACAATGCATGGTACTTATGTATATACTTTTAAAAACATATGCCTTTATGGGCATAATCATCATATTGTACCCTGCCATAATAAGACTCGGTGGAAACATACCAGACTATAATGAGGCTTAGTGGAATCGTACCTGGCCATAACAAGACTCAGCAATATCGTACCCAACTATAGTGGTGTGTACAATAGGTTTCGTACCAAGCCGACTATAGAGTGTCTCGGTAGAAAATAGATACATATATATATAATGCATGCTAGACCCATGAAATGAAACTCTGAGCCTTTCGGAGAGACGTAACGTTAGTAACCACCGAGTACGTTATTAAAGCTAACTCATAATCATGAACCTTATAAGAATCAGGAAATACCAACAGTATATTATAACATGAGAATAGAAATAATCAACATCATCATCAATAGTTCCATAAGAATCTAACATGAGAACATAAATGAAACTTGAGTACTCCTCATTAGAATGAAACAATACGGTCAATTTTATCTTCTAAGAGTAGAGTACCTTGTGGAAGCTCGATTGTTATGTTACTTTCATTAGAGTAGTGCAAAATGATAGAAGGGGTAGCCTCACATACTTTTATAGTCTCCTCTTCAATCAACTATCAAGCTTAACACAATCCTGTTGCGTCTACAATAAGTAAAACGATATCGTCGTAATTATATAGTGTCGAAACCATCATATAACCTAAGGAAAAATGGGAAGCATATCCCTTGTTTATACTACATCCCAAGGACCACTAAGGGTCATCAAACAGCCCAACAACAACAACAACAACAATAAAATCCAATATAAGCTATCCGGTTACTTTAGCAATCATATTGAGTGGCAAGCTTAATTTACGAATAACAAAACATAATTTGAATTCAATTCTTGTTCCATAAGTCAGTCTACAACATTCATAACATCATACTTATGCTTACCATATCATTTTTAGTCCACAACATCCTAATAATAACCCTCAAAACAGTCCACTCGCCTACACATAAACCTTCACTTTCAATTCGTAGTTTTTACATGTTTTATCCTCCATTTCACTTAATTAATACATGGATAGACTTAACAACAATAACCACAACATAACCAGATTATATTCCATAATTTCCAGCCATTAGAAACCATGCATATAATCTCAAAATAGTAGCCATATCTTAGGCTATTTCAATGCTATCTTGTAGTATTTTGCTTCAAACAACTTCACCAACATGGAATTAAGCTTAAGGAAGGTCAAAGGGGTGTTAAACTCACCTTAAGAAGTAGATATGACTCAAAACCCATGGCTGGTTCAGCTCACCATAACCTTTAATCACATCACAATACCATAGACTTGTTGGTCTTTGTGGTTTCCAACACTTTAATGAGAGATTGGATTGATTTCTCTTCAATTGGGCTTCAAAATATTGGAGATAGAGAAGGGTTTTTGGGAGTTTGTGGACAATGTTTGGTGAATAAAATGATATAAACGAAGTCGACAACTCAATTTAAAGGGCCAAAGGTCGGCCACCATCTCAAGTGGGCCCCAAACTGGCTGCATGCGCAGTCTCGCGAAAATGCAAATATCTCTCTACTCAAATGTCGTATTGACAAATAGTTTAATGCGTTGAAAACTAGACTCGTAGACCTTCCATTTCATGGATATATCACCCCGTAATTCCAATTATATTGGGACAAAAGCTCTGAAACATTGGAACCAAAGTTTTAAATAATTTAGAACGTAAGTTGCGAAAACTTTTGCCAACTTTTGTTTTACAACTCGCTTGACTTCATAAATTAACACATGATTATTATACGATTCAAATACCTCATAACATGACCTTCTTAGCATGTTAAATACTCCTAGCCTTACCCCAAAAGTATGGGTCATAACATTCCCAACATGGCGACTTTCGATGACACTTATTTTCTTCGATTCATTTAACTTCTAAACCTTCCAACATGTGCTATACATGGTTTTAAACACTCATGAACTTGAGAATGTCATTCTCATCGAGCTTATGTAGACTAAATTATGACACACTTTAACATATGAAAATATGAGATGTAACCTCACGATACAAATGTAGTGGGCCAATCAAAACACCATTTAGAGCTAATTATACTAGTTGGGTACACCATGTAGCTATGTGGTGTTGGGTCGCAATGTATTTCTCAACTCCTTTTTGTGCATACTTGGCCCTTGGGTGCTTAGCACATTCCAAATATCCAAGAATTACTTATACCAGACTTCAAAGCATCCTATAAAATAATCACATAAACACAATGTATACACTTTCAAGTATAAAGTGTTCAGGATGCACTTTAAACACAAGAAAAAGAGTAACAAATGTGAGACGTCAAGTATATAAAAATATGTACTTCTAGACTCCGATCACATGAAGTATCTTTCAATATAAGGAGAAATCCTCAAGAGACATACAGGAAAACTCATTCAAGCCTAAGGACGGTACCACACAAACACTTGACCCCATTGGAATTGAAAATCTTATAACATTCTTATCATAAGACATTTACGAGTTCTAGCATGGCAAGACAACATACATAATTCTGGGATTCTAGATTGTAGCATGTACAAGTGACTAGCTCTTTACGTTAGAAACGACATATCATTTATCGAGGAGTCATATCTCATCGAAACAACACTTTATATCGGAAGTAATTGACGAACAATTTATTGCATTGGAACCATTGATTTAATAGGTAATTCACCACGTAACACATAATACACAAGTAGATTTGTTTGTTTGAAATTTAATCATGTGTGAGTTTATTTGAAAACAGGTCCATAGTGTAATTTCTAACTTGACTTTATGCTAGGCTCTCCTTATACCTTAATTAACTTTCAAAACACCTCCTACACTTAATGTAAGATCCCGCACTCTTCAATTGGGTTAATTGAACATTAAGGATGTATTAAATAAACAATAAACTTGTAAGTTATCTTGGATGGGTTATTATTACTATTATTTAATAAGTTATATATATATATATATATATATATATATATATATATATATATGAATACATATAGATATAATGAAATAATATAATAACAAAGAATTATAAAATCGGGCCGGAGCCCGCATGTATTACAGGAGAAAGCAACTATTTTAGGGATTATAGAAAAGAGAAATTTTCTACTTAGTGAAAGAAGGGTAAAAAGGAGTAGCATCAGTTAAAAGTTATCACGACCCAAATCGCGGGTCATGATGGCAACTACACTATTCTCTCGGGTAGGCGAACCACTTTCCCAAAATAAATAGAACATAAGTTAAAGAAGCGGAATAAATTAAAGAACACACTATCAAGTCTAAAAAATTTGCATTGCTAAGAAATATCCAACATATCCCAAAATCTTGTCAAATAGTACAAGAGCTCTAATATGCGAATCTGAAATACAAGTCTGAAATGTGCTAGTAGGCGAAACAATGTTTGTTGAATGTAAAAATAGAAATAAGTAAAAGAGGGTCTTCCAGGGGCCACAGACGACCAAGTAGCTCACCTTGAAAAATCGCGAGTCACCCTCGCAAATTAACCACGGGGTCCAGAACTGGATCCTAGATCAAACTCTACACTGAACAAAAGTGCAACAAGAGTAGCATCAGTACAACACTAGTATTGGTAAGCATCATATGCTGACAACAATTAGATAACATATGGAGATATAGAAGTCAACAAGTAGCACGTAAGGAAATCAAGTATGGTCACGAAATCATGTAAGAGTAAGGTCAAATAATCATGTAATCCACCAAAGACAGTTACAGGTCACCAAATGATCAGTTAAATATATGTATGAATGACTGCAGTGCAATGCATTGACTATCTCTATCTCTCTCTCCACTCCCATACACACATGGTAAGGGAAATGCCTCAAAGCCATGACCCATGGGGGACCAGCAAAGTCTCTATACCACTCGTGCACTCTGGCAAAGACCTCAGAGGCTATCAATCACTCTTTCTCTCCGGCAAAGACCTCGGAGGCTATCAATCACTCTCACTCTCCGGCAAAGACCTCGGAGGCTCTCAATCACTCACCTTACCATCATATCAAAGATAAGAGTAATAAGGAAGGCATGTCATGCATGATATCAATTTCAATAATACCACCAATGTAATATCAACAAGTACAAGTCACATTACTACTTATAGCTTAATCATCAATATTTTCCTTTTTTCATGAGATAAGTGAGTTATTATGTGACAGAGATACATGCTGGCAAAAATCACAAGTATGAACACATATGGTTACAAGCTCACATAACAGCTGATACCGACCTAATTAGAATTCACGTCCATGACATGGCCGAAGGCCTATCATGTTGTACCCATCAATCTATACAACTACATATGATTCTCTAATCGGAGTCTAACAAAAGTAAGTCATAACCTTCTGCTAAAGTCGAACGGGTGCCATGAACCTCAAGCCAAAGCCGAACGGGTGCCACGAACCTCAAGCTAAAGCCTTTCCCTTTCGAAGTGCCTCAAAATGGTCAATGTCTTTCAAATACACATTCTATGTTAACATAGGAATTCGTAGACACCCATATCACTATACTAATGTCCTAGACCCAAAAGGTTACCCAAAACGTTAATCACAAGCCTCGAATGTCAAAATTATAATTTGTTGAAAAATTGAATTCAATATAGTCAAAATAGTACTCTACGATTTTAGTCGAGTTCAATGATACCCATATTGCTATACTTTAATTCAAAATCTAAAAACGAACTCAAAAAGTGACCCCAAGCCCCTAAGGGAAAAATGAATTTTATTTGAAAATTGATTTACTCATAATGTATATAGTGTAGATCTAGAATATCACCCAATTTCATTCATGAGTCAATCTCCAAATCAAAATTTTATCATTTATTAACTTTGGGGCTCAAAATCCCAATTTCTACAACCCAACCACAGATAAAACACTAAATAAATGGTGGGAATCATGGGAAAATACATAACCAAGGGTTAGAAACTTAACCTCTATTCAAAATAAGAAGAACGCCGTGAAAATCATCCAAATCCAAGATCTAGAGCTCCCAAAATCGTGATATGAAGAATGAATAAAAAAATAATATGTATTCCCAGATCTGGTCACTATCCGGTCGTTAATAGACCAGTAATATGGTCCCTAAAAGGGTCGCACCACAAACCTTGCACTATCCAACATACAATTTAGTAATTTGACCAAAGCTCTCTCATACGACGTCGAAATGGGACGATTCTTGTTCTTATAGTTCTAAAATCATGATAAAGATCTAACGATTCAATCAAAACACATCTCAAAACTTGTTTACTCAATATGGTACCCTTTATGCTCAAAACATTGTCGAAACAAAAAATAAACACCATACAACCCAAACACATCCGAAACTCATTAGAATTTAACCAAAATTTGCGGACAAGTCCAAATTCATGATCCGGACTTGCTTGAACTCTCAAAACAGTCAAACGGGATCGTCTTGACCTGATTAGAATGGCCTATTTATGATTAGAAATTTTAATCATATATCCTTCGGCCTCCTAAGTCGTCTCTTCTATATTATTATTCCTCAATAGCACTTTAATGGAGGTAATTTCTTTTGTTCTCATCTTTCGAACTTGGCAATCTAAAATAGCTACTGGAGCGTCTTCATAGGTTAGATTCTCGGTGATTTATACATCCTCTATAGGAGTAATACTATAGGGATCTCCTACGCACTTATGCAACATTGACACATGGAATATCGAGTGAACTGCTTCCAATTCTAAGGGTAACTTAAGCTCATAAGCCACTCAACCTATCCTGCGGATGATCTTATATGGTCCGACGTACCTGGAGCTACGTTTTCCTTTCTTGCCAAACCTCATAACCCCTTTCATAGAAGAAACTTTTAAGAACACCCAATCACCAACTGTGAATTCTAAGTTATGGCGTCTGACATATGAATACAATTTCTGCCGACTCTGGGTAGTCAATAAGCGCTCTTAGATCAGCTTTACCTTCTTCACTTCTTGCTAGACTAAATTGGGCATAGTAACTCAGTTTCGCTTACTTCAAACTAGCCAACTGATGATCTACATTTTTGTCGATACAATGCCTACTACGGGGCCATCTTGATGCAGGAATGATAGATATTATTAAAAGCAAACTCAATCAGGGGAAAATGATCATCCAGCTACCTTTGAAATTTAATACACAAGCACATATCATGTCCTCGAGCATCTAGATTGTGCGCTCGGCTTGACCATCAGTCTGTGGGTGAAAATATGTACTAAGGTTTACTTAGGTTCCTAAACCTTACTGAAATGACTTCCTAAATAGATATATAAAATGAGCACCTCTGTCAAATATGATAGATAGTGGAACACCACACAGTCAAACTATTTCCTTTATATTCCCTTACACTCTTGCCCCTCTGCTTGGGGTTTAGGAATTACTCAAATTTTGCATCTCATACTTCTAACGGAAAGTAGTAGTCCAAAAAGGCTTTTGTAAACTCGTCCCATATAGCTGGGTCTGCATCTGGCTCTCGAGACTGATCCCAGGCCTCGTACCATAGAACAAATATATTAGATAACCTAAAAGAGGCTAACTCTATTGCCTCTATCTCTGAAGCATGCCTTACTTGCAATATCCATAACATCTGATCAATAAAGTCTTGGGGATCCGCATTTGGGTAAGTTCCAGTGAATACTGGCAGACTCAACCTGAGAAATTCTCGAGTCCTAGAACTTCCAATACCATCAAAAGACTCAGATCATGTATAATACCTTATCTGACGCTGCTGATTAGCTACTATCTGAGTCAATAACTGTATGTCATTTGCCACTCCTTTTTCAGAAGATTCAGGTGGAGGAATTGGAGGAACCAAATTTTGTAAACTAGAGGAACTGTGTCTTGAGGAGCTAGAGGTCTTGCATCTCCTCTAGTCTCCTCCTGAGGGGGTGGAATTGGTGATACGTGGGAGTGCAACTCTCCATGAGCTTCAACTCTATCAACCTGATCAAGCGGGTCATTACTAGTACATTCAGCCCTGTCAACACCGACTCGAGTATTAACAGTAGCTTTTGTACTAACTAGCATGATTATTAAAAAGGAATTAGAGCACGAATTAGACTCATAGCCATATAACTCAGCTCTACAACACGATCTAGGAAGTGAAAGAATAGCAATGATCCCTAAATGCCCAGCAACCTCCTGTTTATAAGTGTGGTGCATAACACACTCATAAACAAGACTCTACTAGACACATCTCACAGACTCCCTAGGACTGACCTGCTCTGATACCAAGTTTGTCACACTCAAACTAGGGTGTGTGGCCAGCACCCAATGCCCTGTTGGCCCGAGCGTACCACTCTAACGACCAATCTCTTTTACAAGTAGAACTTCCAACCGACAAGGCCGTACTGGGATACATCATAGCAATAACTCTGGAAAAGAAGGATTTACATAACACATATATCTAATGGGACAGACAAGGTCACAACATAGTTTAACAAAAGATAACTTAGCCGGCAAGGCTACACATCCATACTATACATACCAAAACAAGTTTGTGAGCCTCTACAAGTGATTGAACTAACATATGGCCGGGACAGGGCCTCGACCTACCCATATTGTACATAACTCTACAAAATACTCCATATAAGACTAGGAAGCTCTGGGAAGACAAAGCTTACTTACTAACGGCTGGACTCGACAGCTCCTACTAAGGTGGCCTAGTAAAGTCTCTATCAGAACCTGCGGCATCAACATATAGCGCCCCTAGTAAAAAGGTCGTTAGTATGAAATAATGTACCGAGTATGTAAAGCATGAATAATAATATAAATCGGTATGCTGTAAAGAAATATTATAAGCAATGTGAAGCAATAGCTATAAGGGAAAGTATAAGCAACTTGGGGGCCACATAGGGTGAATAATGAAACTTTGAAACTTAATATAACCTGTCTGGATAGACTATTACTATATAAACTGTCCCCGTCTTATTGTGCAAGGTATAAAATGTCCTTGATCCTAGGTGTATGTATAAATATTCAATGCAATATGCACCCTATTTCATGTATGTGTTACGGAATGCGTAACCCAATCCATCATATATATATGTTGGGGAATGTGCAACCTGATCCTTTATATGTATTAGTTGCAGAATGTGCAACCCCGATCCTCTTTATGATCATGATTGTATGAATGATATCAATGCCAATGAAAACTATATCAATACCAAAGGGGAACTCGGGGTGTGAATAAAAGACTATGATAACGTCTCTTTAGCCCTTTTTGTAACTCATAAACTCTTTGACTTTACTCTTAAAAGGGTATTTATGTAATTTGGCCCCATGATTCTCTTAAACATACCCTCTTAGGTTTACAAACCACCAATCAGTATTATCATCATCATACCCAATGAAGTCCTACAACATGGGGTTTGGAGAGGGTAGACTGTACGCAGACCTTACCTCTACATTGGTAAGTAGAGAGGTTGTTTCCGATAGATCCTCGGCTCAAGACAAAGCATAAGCACATGCAAAGCAAAAGAAACGGTCAGACCCAAACAAGCAATTTAAAGCAGAATGAAAATGAGAGTAACAAATGCGAATAAGCCATGATAAAGCATTCTGAAAAAAGAAGCAGTAACTAACGCAGGAAAATAAGATAAACAAAGTACACAAATGAACATACAATAGTAAAAATCAAAGGACAAGGGTCTATAAAACAATACTGATCCTATTAGTATAATAGGCTAAGCAGGGCTATCATAATAACACTACAACTACCAGTATGTAAGCGTAAGTAGGACTACACTCAAATATCTACTACCCTTCTACCCTAATATGTGTCCTCCACAACCCCCTATCTAAGGTCATGTCCTCAGTAAGTTGCACCTGCGCCATATCCCGTCTAATCACCCCTCCCTAATACTTCTTCAGCCTAACTCTACCCCTCATGAACCCATCCATAATCAACCTCTCACACCTCTGTACTGGACATTTATTCCTCTCCTCTGCACATGCCCGAACCATTTCAACCTCGTTTCCCACAACTTATCCTCCACTGAGGCCACTTACGCTCTATATCGGATATCATCATTTCTAATCCTATCCATCCTTATGTGCCCACACATCCATCTCAGCATCCTCATCTCCGCAACATTCATCTTTTGGATGTGTGAACTCTTGACTGGCTAACACTCCGCCCCATACAACAAAGTCGGTCTAACCACCACCCTATAGAACTTGCCTTTATGTTTTGGTGGAACCTTTGTATCGCACAAGACTCCAGATGTGATCATGTATTTCATCCATCCTGCACTAATACGATGTGTGACATCATCATCAATCTCTCCATTCCCTTGGATAATAGACCCGATACTTAAAGACTTATTTATTTGGAATAACCTGAGTACCAAGCCTCACCTCCACGCCTATATCATGGTCTCTCCCATTATTGAACTCGCACTCCAAGTATTCTATCTTGGTCCTACTCAGCCTGAACCCTGTTAGACTCTAGAGTCTGTATCCAATCCTCCAGCTTAGCAATCACTCCGCTACGAGTCTCATCAATTAGGACTATTTCATATGTGAATAACATACACCATGACACCTCCCCTTGAAATTGTCACGTCAGTTCATCAATTACCAAGGCAAATAAGAATAGGCTAAGAGATAATGCCTGGTGCAGCCCCATCATCACTGGGCAGTGCTCCGAGTCTCCTCCTACTATCCGTACCCTGGTATTGGCTCCGTCATACATATCCTTGATCTCTCTAGTATACGTTACATGTACACCTCTAACCTCCAAACATCGCCATAGAACCTCCCTAGGGACTTTGTCGTATGCCTTCTCGAGGTCGATGAAAACCATATGTAAGTCTCTCTTTCTCTCCCTATACTGCTCCACTAACCTCCTAATAATATGAATTACTTATATAGTTGAATGCCCCTGCATAAATCCAAAGTCTTCTTACCCTTATCTCCACGACCCTTTCCCAAACTTTCATAGTGTGACTTAGCAGCTTGATACCCCTATAGTTGCTACAACTCTGGATGTCACCTTTGTTCTTGTACAAAGGAATCATTGTACTCCACCTCCTTCAAGCATTCTTACCGTCTTAAAAATGACATTAAACAACTCAATCAGCCACTGCAAACCTGTCCTGCCTGTGTTCTTTCAAAATTCAACTAGGATCTCATCAGGCCTAGTCACTCATCCCCTGCGCATCCTACGAACAACACCCTTAAACTCCTCAAGCTTAATACTTCTACAATTTCTAAAATCCCGGTACCTTCCGGATTGTTTTAGATCTCCTAGCACAATGTCTTTATCTCCTTCTTCGTTCAAGAGTTTATAGAAGTAAGACTGCCACATCCATCTAATATGCGTGTCCTCCACCAGTAATTTGCCGTCCTCATCCTTGATGCACCTATTGTGATCCAAGTCAAGGGCCCTCCTCTCCCTCACCTTGGCTAGTCTATACAACTTCTTATGCCCGCCTTTTTCCTCTAATTCCACATACAGGCGTTCAAAAGCCGTCGTTTTCACTGCCGTAACCGCTAGTTTTGCCTCCTTCATCTTCATCTTATATAATTCCCTATTCGTCCACTTCTCCACCTCATCCTTGATTTCTACCAATTTCATATATGCAATGCCACCAATCAATATATATTAATCAATGTCAACTTATAATTTCAATAAAATAGCCCACAACTCAACATATCACAACTTCATCGATTTACGAGTTTCGGCTATGAAAATCCCTATTCAACTTATCCCAAATCATCAATTAATCGCAATTATATATGGAGAAGGATAAACTATACCTCGATGCATCAAAACCTCCTCAAATTAGCAACTTGCCCCAATTCTTAGGGTTTCTGATGCAAGAATTTCCACAAACTTAAACTCAAAACTTGAGCCATTAAGTAGCTTGCCGAGGATGCCAACAATTCACCATCTACCTATGGATAAATGCAACAAATGGGATGAATTATGGAATAGAATGAATGGCATCACGTGAAGATCTAAGAAGCAAGTTTTATTTGGCCTTTGTATGTAGGTCTTGGTCGAAGACCATGTTTGTTTTTATTTTAGCTTGTCTTTATTTCTTATCTTGCCTTTTAGTTCTTCTTAGGACACACTTAATGAGCCATGTAATAGGAAGGAATGACCAAACCATGTAATAAGGTGACTAGGCCAAAAAGTCTTGCAAGAGGATGACTAAGCCGAGAGGTTAAGGACAAGAATGGTCTAGAAGATAAGGGTTTCATGAAGGCAATTCATGAACCAACTAGCTCTTGAATGTGACTACTTGAAGGCATCAAAATCGTCCAAGAGGAAAGTCAAGAGGTGGCCGAATGGTTCATCAAAACAAGTACAAGGAATGGAAGATTCCAAACACATTCCAAGAAGATAAGATCCTTGAGAATCCAACCATCCACTCTTCTACTTGGATGCCACAAAGAGGTGTGAAGGAGTTTGAGTTCATCCTTGTCTCCAAGAAAAGCCAATCCCACAAAATGCCTGAGTCCATCATCAAACCACCAAAAACCAAACACCATATCCACCCTCAACGTACCCTCAATAACCCCCACAAAATTCCTGAGTGCAATCCCACCTACAACTACCCGAACAACACAACCAGCCACAATGACGTCTCTACCGAGCTCCATCATCGGACCTCACAATTTCAGTATATTTCCCCGACATCGACATCCCCAAACCACCAAACCACTAAGTCCCGATCATTAACATCACCCTCAATACACATGTGACATCCCTACAAAATTCCATAACCCAACTCTTTCTAAATCCACCCGAAACAACGACCAAATACCACACTATCCAGCCAACCCGAGATCGATCTTTTCATCCGAGCATCGATATCGTCCAAACACTCATGTCTGAATTCCAACTCATATGTCAAGCTAGCTATGATTTCTTAATCATGCTATATCTTCTCCAAGCATTTGACATCTCGGTTATCAGCTCACCTTTGGGTCAGGCGTATCTTGATTTCGGCTTTGTAAGCCTTGTCTTGGCAACAATGGTAAAGGTTGGGTCCAAGAGTGAGGTGCCTTGAAAATGTGCCATCAACTAAAATTTATAGTCTTGGTCAGACCCATGGTGAAACCTATCTTAAGCTAAAGTTTTAGAACCTCAAGTCACTCGACTATTCCATTCATATATGATATACATAACCTCTCGGATTCTATCCTCTTCATAGTTGATCACATACTGCCCTATGTTTTCTACTCAGGGTATCACTTGTGTTCTACGAAACTGTCTCAAAACCCTAGCAGGTGCATAAGGACGGATTCCTCAGATCCCTATGAGTGGCAAGAATAGGCATTTTCTTACATCATACCATGACTTGCTTTGGATATAAAGTAAAGGAACATCCATTGTATGTTGTCCTCCCTAAGTCTTGAAAATATGAAGGCACAACCCTCTTTGGTTTGGTTTTTGAATATTGGACAATGGGTCTTGAGGTCATATTTCATAGTTTGGTTGCTTATGTATAGGGAACCCTCGAATTAATTCAAATGTTTGATAATCCACCATTGTAACAGAAGATTGTATCCTTGGAAGTACCTTTGAATGTTTCAGCATTGACCTAAGGCTCGATACATATCGGCTAGGATGATAGGAACTAAGTTAAAGTATTTGGTTTCTCCATTCTTTCTTATGACATGAAAGATAGAATGGTTGACATAAAGCACAAGGGTATGTAAGGCAAGGAGTTTATCTTTGGGAAAGACATGATACCCAATAGGCATATGGCGAAGGCTAAGGGTCGAGTGGCTTCCCAATCAGCAAAAGTTCAGAACTCAATAGAGCACTCTATAAATCCCTTTTTGGTTACAAAGTGGTTGTAGATATCCCTAAAGGGTGCAGTTGGACCAAATATCCAATTGGCACTGGCTAGGGATAACAATTTCATAATTTCATCAAAAGTAGGATCATGTGGGACCAAAAGGTTGTGGTCGGGTTTCTTTTTCCTTCTTAAACAAGTTTTGTTATTGTCTATGCAATCTCAGATCTCCTCCAAAGTTGGTGTCATTTCTAATTCGCCTAACCTAAACATCATTCTATCACAATCCCAGTATCAGGTGAGGACCTCTATCAGCTCCCTATAACCCTTCATAGTCATCAACAAGTGTTAGTGTCCCAAATAATTTGTGACCTTCCTTTGTTGTGTGGTATCTAACCAAGCCCATCAAATTTTCAGCATCTCGAGTGCTTCAAGGACCATGTCAAACTTTAGGTTTGAATGCATCTACCAAACAGAGCATAATTAATTCTCACCCGAAGGACAATGGTTTAACACACAAGGCACAATCATATTTCTAATTAGCAAGTAGTTTGCGTTTTCTTTGGGTCATAGACCATCTTGATACAAAGTGGTCTCCTAATGGGTTTAGATAAGCCTTAAATATCCAAACCCTTTTAGGTAAGCATAAACTAGTCTGTTGGGATTTGCCTTTGCTCTATCCTAGGCAAACTAGAGTTCTATTTTAAATGACTTAGGACTCAAGCGAACAACTCAAGGTGAACCAATGTCGACTATTGGACGACCGCGAACTAACTCCTTTAACGTGTTCCAAAGAAAATAATTTGAATTTTTAGTGAAAGATCAACCGCGAACTGACGTAGTCACCTTTGAAACCATGTAGCTTTTAGCCAGTTTGACGGGGTTTATGATATGCATGCCATGACAAGTATATTTACAAGAATTCAAATGTATAAACAAATAATCACAATAAATCATATTGTATTGAAACCATGTGTGGGTTGTTCGAGAAATTTCTACCTCTCTATCTATCTCTGACATGTTTGGATTTTCCAAAACTCCATTTCTTATGTTTTGCAAATAAGATCATACCTTACATAGAAAACATGCTAATTCAAATCGATTTATCAATATTAGACCGAATGAAAGCCAGGCAAAAATTTCATTTTTTGGTAGTACAAAGAGGGAGCAGAACCGTATCTGGGAGTGGTTCTTCGGATCAATCACAGATTCTCGACCCCGTCCTTTGGCTTCCACTCCAGTTGACCTATCTTGTTTCCATGGTTAAAACCTACTTGAACTTCCCAGTAGAAGCACCATCTTTTATGGTTCACTTTTATGCGAGCCATAAATGCTACTTTATAACTTGTGGACTCTTTTGGATTTTTTATTTTTAAGAGTCGCCACCTAATTGATTAAGGAAAACTAGGAAAACCAAGTAAAAAGGTTTATTCAAACAAAGATAAATCCTTTTAAACTAAAGTTCAAGGTAAGGATTTTGGTGATTCCTCGGGGAAGGTTTTAGGCATCCCATTATTAAGAATTCATAGAAGACGGTTGACCTTCGACTTTCAAAGTATGATTTTTGTACTTATTTTCTTAGGAAAGTATTCAAATTCTTGTATATAGAAGTCATGGCATATCATTAAAATGGTTTCTTGGCAAAATGATCTTTTATTCCAAGAAAGTTGATTTTTTAAAAGAAATGGATATGAGCTCTAAATGGTCATTTCACTTTTTCAGACCAGAACACACTCAAAATTTCCTTTGAGTAGACTTCGACTTAATTTGGTCCCAAAGTCTTTCAAGTATATATCCCTTTGAAATGTGCCACAAGTTTATAAAAGATTCAAACATCCTTTTTTGTCTATAAGTTATAAGAAATTATTTCTATGCCAATTTGTTGAAGGTTGATACTCTTGTTTTTTAATTCCTTTCCACAACTTTGGATTTAAATAAGATCCTTTTGTTTTATGTCCAAATCACATCCTTTATCTTTAGTCAGGTTCGATATTTTTGAAATAGTTTGTGTTCCTATCAGTTCTAACAATATAATACATTGTTTGCCTATTACACTAGGTCATAACCATAGGGTGCCAATAATCACATATTTGTTCAAATACATATAGGAAAAAGAAATCAAAAATGGAATATAGGTCATAAACGGACTTGTAGGCCTACCAAGCCCACTTGATAATCATTTTCACCCATGGTTGGACCTTCATGCATTTCTAGACGCGGACTCGATGAAGCAAACAAAAACGTGTTCGGCCTGGGAGGCCCAACACAATAGCTAATGACTGTTCTAGGCCCAATTGGGTTCATGCGGAGGAAGTCCATGCAACGAGAAAAATGAAAAAGTGAATATAAGGTTAGAAGGTATCTAGGCTTAACAACTTCTCTAAAAGAAAATAAATTTTTTATGTAAATATATTACTATGGTGCAGTTGTGTATTCAACACATATATTACCTATTAGCTAAAAGTATAAATTGGCCATCACATATTGGCTCGGCCAAAGTAAACATGATAAAAAAAAATAGGGCCCAAACAAAAGAAAATAAAACATACAGGCCCAAATCAAATTCTGTCAGGCAGTAGCTAATAAGAAAACAGGTGGGCCTGGCCCATAATAAATTCTGATATGTAGTAGCTATTACGAAAACAGGTAGGCCCGGCCGAAGCAAACATGAAAGCAGTCTACATACTTTGGGATATACATCAAGCATACATAGTATACACTGGTGTATATCAGGTATACGCAATGTATATTTTTGTGTATCTCAGCGTATATTTCAATACATATTCAAGTCCAAAGAGGGAGAGGAATAGAAATTTCATGTAGCAGGCTCATTATAACTATTTTTCAATTAGATATCTTATCAAATATATGCACATATACAGAAGATATGTTGTTACATCTCGTACTTTTGTACGCTAGATTTATCATAAGTTAGTCGACATAAGTTCAAGGGAGAGAATATATTTGAGGTTATAGAGGAAGTAATCAAATTAAACCTTAAAGGTTACAAGAGTTGAGAGTATGTTAAGCGTAAGTCCTTTACCTTAATTGCGTTGTGAGTAAAATAATGGAAGCATGGATGAGTTATGACACCATATGAGTTTAAGTAAGGATTTAGACAAGTGTTACGAATTTACCAAAAGATTTCGGGATCAAATGGGTCGAAGGAAACAAGTTCGGCAGAAAAATAGTTCCATTTCACGGATCGTTAATATTTTTCATGGCTAGTTTTTTTGTCATGGCTCCACTGTGAAACTGGAACAGATTCATAAAATTAGAGGGACAATTTCACGGTCCCATTTGACAGGATGTTTTTTTCATTTCAGGGACAGGTTTTGGTCCGTGAAAGTGAGGCGGTGGCCGACCTTGAGTTGGTTAAATTCTATCCAAGCTTGATCTTCTCTCATTTTTCGACGAAACAAGATTCTCCCACATCCATGTGAGTCTCATAATCCTCCTCTAAGGTCTAAGAACATAACTAATGAGATTTGAGCCAAATCTAACCTCAAAAGTTGGTTCTAGAAGGGAAGAGTTACATCCCATATTTTTATACGTTGAGTTATGGCATAAGTTAGTCGACGTAAGCTCAGAGAATAAGAATAAATTTCATCAATATAATACCCCGTATTTTCAAGTCATGGTTGAAACCACTCGACACATGTAAATAGACCCGAGCACTGAAGAATTTTGGTCATATTTAAGTGTGCATATCAAGAGCCCTATGTATAAAAGTATGAATTTCTGAAATGATTTAAGACTTAAAAGTATGTCGACGATGATTGAAATAGCATTTTGAGTTTACCAAAAGAGGCTATGGAATAGTGTTATAACATGAGTATGATAATGACTATATGAGGTGTGTTGAAAATGATTTTGTATTTAAGTGAAATGAGATCAAGAAATCAATTATGTGTGTAATTGGATAAATGGGAGAATGTAGTGGAAAAATAAATTAATTAAGATTGTTGGATAAATATTATGTGGAAAAAACCTGATGTAAGTTAGGAGGGGTGTAAGTGGGTAAGTGGATTGGAGTTTGGTTGTAAATGGGTCGACCCGAAAATGGGACAGAAATGGTGTTCTTGGGTGGGATGTTTCTGCCGGGAAGTGTGGTGTTGTGGAGTTATTTCGGGTAGATTTATGTGGAGTTGGGTTAAGGCATTTTACGGGGGTGTTCTGGGTATGTTTTGGGTGGTGTTTTGATAGTGTTAAGGTGACAGAACATAACTAAAATAGTGAGGTCTCGGTAAGGGTTGTTTTGTGGACTGTTTGTGGTTGTCGGGTTTGGACGGTTGTATATGTGGGGTTTCGGTTAGCAGCCTTTATAGTGGACGTTAGGGAAGTATTTTGGTATATGATGGAGGAAGGAAGATAGTGGTTTGGACAAGGAAAGAACGCGGGATGCTAGGTGCAAACCCGAGTGCAATCCAAGTGTAGGACGGTCGATAAACAAAGGATAAAGACACAAGGGTTTTAATGATTAAGTCGACACCAAGATGAGTTTGGCCAATTGGAAAAGGACTAGACCAAAGTTGCTAAGTACAAGCTCGAGTAATAACCAAGTGAGGGTGGTCGGTAACCTTATGATAGACCCTAGGCTTGTGTTTGGTTGGATCACACAAGTTCCAACGTCTACTTGCACCAAAGGGGGTTCCTTAAGCTTGAGCTTAGCTAGGTCACACAAGTCCTAACCAAACTTACACCGAAGGGACCTTAGCTTGGGTTTAACTAGGTCATACAAGTCCTAGCTTCAAGTTACACTAATGGGTTGGTTCACACAAGAACTGAAGGCCCACACAAGAACCTACTAAGATAGACTACACACAAGTTGAATAACTTAGCAATTGAGTAAAACTCAAGTTTTTCTATTCATTAACTCTCTCATTTACAATATCCTAAGGGTCCTATTTATAGTAATACATGTACTATTCTAGAAGGATAACAAAAGGACACAAACTACATGAACTTCTCAGCCAAGTATGGACAAGTGGAAAGGGTCTCGATTTTCTTGGGGAAGAAGAAAGTTCTCGGCTTCAACTCCATCAATGGGAAAGGTTTAGGGTTTACTTGGGGACAAGGATGAACTCCATCTCTTTCACACCCCTTTGTGGTTCCCATGTAGAATAATGCATGAACTTGGCTCCTCAAAAATCTCATCTTCTTGGAATATGTTTGGAAGCTTCCATTCCTTGCATATGGGCCATGGTGAGTTGTTTTCGGCTAACTCTTCATCTCCCCAAGGCCGATCTTGATGTCTCAAATACATGAAATAGTTACTTCATGAATTCTGCTCTTGGAAGCCTCATCTTCTAGATGATTCTTGTCCTTGCCATCTTGTCCTCGTACACTCTTCTCAGCCTAATCATCTTATGGGAAGAAGCTCTCAGCCTTGTCACCATATTACATGGCTTTGTCATCCTTCCTTATTACATGGCTTATTAATTGTGTCCTAAGAGGAACTAAAAGCTAAGTTAAGAATTAAAGACAAGCTAAAAGAAAACACAAACATGGTCTTTGGCCAAGACCTACATAAAAACTCAAAAAATAAACATGTTTCTCAGATTTTCACGTGACAACGCCAACTCCACTCCATTTTCCATGCCACATTAGGCATGTAAGTGTAGATTGATGGGCCATTGTTGGCACTCTTAGTAAATCCCTTTCGACTTAGGTGGTTAGGTGGTGAGTTTAAGTCTGCGGGCTTTCTTGCATCAATCCCCCTTTCTTTGAAAGAATTTGTCCTCAAATTCGAGCCATCTAAATGTTAGTACACTTCATAACATGTTGGACCTTTATCTTCGCCTGGAAGTTTTTCATTGTATGAGCTATTTTAGAACTTGTACAATACCCTAAAAGGGACACACTCGAAATAGTCCCCCCATTGGATCAGGGAGTCACAAGCCAACGTATTGAGGTATGTACCTCCCAATCCCTCATTGTAGGAAGCCTCGAGTTCTTGCTCTTGGATTAGATCGGTACCAACTTCCCCAACCTCATGTTAAACTTCAAAGAGTACCTCCATTACCTGAATAGGTCAGCAAAGAAATCACAATCTTGGGTGACATGATGATGGGAGAGATTTAAACTGTAATCTCGGACGACAGTTGTATTCTTGGACAAACTTCGGAAACTTCCCACCTCGAGTGGATTGACATGAAGATCCTCTCTATAGGTATGATAACGATGTCGTGCACCACTCAATTTTATACTAGAGAGAAAGATGACACCAATACCAATTCGGCTCATTTCACGTTCAACTACATATGGCCCTCCACGGCTTGGCATGGCTAGAGTTGGTGCTTCACGTATCCTTCCTCCCGTGGTTTCCGATGTCCCTCTAGACCATTCACACTCATTCTTTCACAATAGCTCATTGATAGGGGTATCCATGGTACAATAACCCCGAATGAAATGATGAAAGAAAGAGACCAATCCAAGGTAACCATTTACTGCAATTATACTCGTAGGCTCGGAACAACTTCGGGTAGATTTCCCCTTGGGTGGGTTGGCACCAATGTCCTTGGAAGATGTTAAGTGTCCCCATGATGGGTGTGATACCTCGTGTAAATAAGAGTTTGGAATGTCACACCATTCAAATGGTATTACAAACCACTCGTCCAAGCCACACTCGATTTCAAGGGTCATCTTCCATGCATCTTTTTCTCGGGTTCCCCTTAGAGTGTATCCTATCCTCAAGTCTGTCTTGTAGAACCATCTGGCTCCACTTGATTCTTCAAAAGGAAATTTTAGTTTTGGCATAAAAAGTTTGCATTTCATGACGTTGTCGATCGCTTGGATGATACCACATGTGTGCCAAGTCTCTTGTCCCTTTTGTACTAATAAGGTGGGTACCGTTTTCCTTTCTGGATGGTGTCTATAGGAATGAGGGTTGGGTAGTGAACTTCTTGGAAATAAACCAAGCGCGTGTTCACTACTTTCCATCGGTGATGGTCTGGTTGCAAACTCATCAAAAATATCTTTCGACCTCGGCATAGGAATTGTGTACTTTATGGGAGGTTATCAACCGCTCGACGACCACTACACATGTACCAAACCTCATCTCTTTTTGGCACCAATACGACGGATGCCACACATAGACTAAGGCTCTTTTGGGTGTGGCTTTAGCCCACCAATCCTTGTTCCTGGCATCCATAGTCTTGATTAGTAGACAAGGAAATTCTTGAAAATAAATCAAGGGAAAGTTCACTATCTTTCATCAATAGTGTTCCAGATGCAAGTTCATTCGTATATACATCCTCCAAGAATTCCTTGAAGCCGGCATCTATACCACTCCCCTTATTTGACTCTTCTTCTATCGTTTGTGCATCAAGCAAGGGGATCTCGATTTCCTATTGACCTTTAAGTGGTACGAGTTCCTTAATAGCAAAGAAAAACCCACTCTCTCAGTGCTCTTCTCTAATCACGTCGCGGAATTAGGACATTCACTTGCAAAGTGTCCTAATTCTTGACATTGGAAGCACTTCTTTCTCCTTTTATCTATCCCTTTTGTAACTTCAACACTTTCGTGGTTATACAAAGGGTTAGTAAAGGATTTAATAAGACCAGTGTCCAAGTGTCAAGTCCCGAGGGCTTGTATCCGACGAAAGCTTCCTTTTTTCTTTTGACTCTTTCCTTGCAATGAACTGAAAGGTGAGAGGAAGGGCTCAGTCTCAAGGTTGAATTGAAAGTCAGTAGTCAACCTCCTTTTTAATATAATAATAAGGTAAGCTTTCAAATGAGTTTTCTTCAGTTGGTGCGCAAGAGCGCACTTTCGTTTTCCCCTTAACCTTAACAAGGGATTTTCATGAATAGGGATTTCAGGAGATACTACCCCTTTCTACCATTTTATTTTTCTCTTCAAGTTGTTGGCGATACAAGGGGTTGGTGAAAGAGGTACTGCCCTTCACTTTAAAAATTAATGGGCTATGCATAGGGCCTTGAGGTACCTTTTCTATCATGTATTGGGTTGTTTTGTATAACCCTTGACTTGGAATTTTTTTCTCATGGCATGCCTTGCAAATTCTTTCCTCAAGATTGGTGCAGTTCCGCAAAGATATAACTTACGACCCTTCGAAGTTCTTCTTTGTTTATGTGAGCCATAACGTCAAAGCGCGGGATGGGATGGTCTCGCTCTGATACCAATATGATGTAAGTAAGGAGGGGTGTAAGTGGGTAAGTGGATCGAAGTTTGGTTGTAAATGGGTCGACCCAAAAATGGGACGAAAATGGGGTTCTCGGGTTGGACGTTTGTGCCGGGCAGTGTGGTATTGTGGAGTTATTTCGAGTAGATTTATGTGAAGTTGGGTTAAGGAGTTTTATGGGGGTGTTATGGATATGTTTTGGGTGGTGTTGTTGATCAGGGTTTTGTGGTTTAATGGTGGAAAGGCGACGGAACATAACTAAAACAGTGAGGTCTCGATAAGGGTTGTTTTGTGGACTGTTTGTGGTTGTCGGGTTTGGACTGTTGTATATGTGGGGTTTCAGTTTGGGGCCTTTGTGGTGGACATTAGGGAAGTATTTTGGGATATGGTGGTGGAAGGAAGATAGTGGTTTGTAAAAGTAATGACCATGGGATGCTAGGTCCAAACCCGAGTGCAATCCAAGTGTAGGACGGTCGATATAGCAAGGATAATGACATGAGGGTTTTAATGCACGAGTCGACACCAAGATGAGTTTGGCCAATTGGACAAGGACTATACCGAGGTTGCTAAGTACAAGATCGATTACTAACCAAATGAGAGTGGTCGATAACCTTATGATAGACCCTAGGCTTGGGTTTGGTTGGATCACACAAGTTCCAACGTCCACTTGCACCAAGGGGGTTCCTTAAGCTTGGGCTTAGCTAGGTCACACAAGTCCTAACCAAACTTACACTGAAGGGACCTTATCTTGGTTTTAACTAGGTCACACAAGTCCTAGCTAAAAGTTACACTAATGGGTTGGTTCACATAAGAACCGAAGTCCCACACAAGGACCAACTAAGATAGACTACACACAAGTTGAATAACTTAGCAATTGAGTAAAACTCAAGTTTTTCTATTCATCAACTCTCTTATTTACATTATCCTAAGGGTCCTATTTATAGTAATATGTGGACTATTCTAGAAAGATAACAAAAGGACACAGACTACATGAACTTCTCAGCCAAGTATGGACAAGTGGGAAGGGTCTCGGTTTTCTTGGGGAATAAGGAATTTCCCAGCTTCAACTCCATCAATGGAAAGGTTTAGGGTTTACTTGGGGACAAGGATGAACTCCATCTCTTTCACACCCCTTTGTGGTTCCCATGTAGAATAATGCATGAACTTGGCTCCTCAAAAATCTCATCTTCTTGGAATATGTCTGGAAGCTTCCATTCTTTGCATATGGGCCTTGGTGAGTTGTTTTCAGCCAACTTTTCCTCTCCCCTAGGCCGATCTTGATGTCTCAAATACATGAACTAGTTACTTCATGAATTCTCCTCTTGGAAGCCTCATCTTCTAGATGATTCTTATCCTTGCCATCTTGTCCTCGTACACTCTTCTCGGCCTAATCATCTTATGGGAAGAAGCTCTCAGCCTTGTCACCATATTACAAGGCCTAGTCATCCTTCCTTATTACATGGCTTATTAATTGTGTCCTAAGAATAACTAAAATCTAAGTTAAGAATTAAAGACAAGCTAAAAGAAAACACAAACATGGTCTCCGGCCAAGACCTACATACAAACTCAAAACATAAACATGTTTCTCGGATCTTCACGTGACAACACCAACTCCACTCTATTTTCCATGCCACATTAGGCATGTAAGTGTAGATTGACGGGCCATTGTTGGCACTTTTAGTATATTCCCTTTCGACTTAGGTAGAGAGTTTAAGCCCGCGGTCTTTCTTGCATTACAACCCATGTGGGTCATCGACAAGTGGCACAATATAAATAAAGATGGGATTAAGTTCCCATAATGGAATTGATGAGTCATGACACATTAGGTGCATGCATGACATATGTCAAAGGCTTAATCTAGGTAGGACATGTGTAATGGCAAAAGAACGTGTACTTTATCTCTTATTCACTATTTGAGAAAGGAATGGAAGCAAAAATATATGTAGCACCTTATTAGCAGCCATTAACGTGAACTTATAAACAGCAACTTGAGATACAATTTTAAGTAAGCACGGTGTAATTTTTCTCAAGAACAACATACGGATTTTGCTCACCGCTTTGATCTCATTATTCCATTTTGTGGTGTTGTTAAATTTGGGGCTTTCTTCAAAGTGAAGTAAGGTTAAAGGAAAGTAGTTCTTGGCATAAATTCTCCTCTCCTAGATATATTTAAGTTCATCGAGGTCATAGCTAAATTATAAGATGATAAATACAGATTTAATAGTGGAAAATTATATAGGTGTTGTTATTGTCATGTGGACTGTTTGGTGATTGTGCTAACTTGCATGGCTGGATTTGATGTGGTTGTTGGTCTTGTTATTTTTAACTTGAGGGATGTGAAAAGAAATATGGGAGTTGCTGTCCGATTCATTATCAAAATGAGTGTGTTGTTCGATATATGATTTTTGTGTCTTTATAGATAATGCTAGTATCATTATATTTTGTGTCGATTGAGGCGTAGAGGAGATTTGTGACAACAACAAGTAGGAAGTTGACGTTAAAGGTATAAAGGCTATCCCCCTTCTTTGTTTTTGGCATTTCCTCATCGAGCTAATTTCGGTTAATCGCATAAAGATATGCTAATTATATTGATCACCTCCAAGTTACCATGACCCTACTCTTACAGTTCTCCCTTTTCAAGAATGATTTATAGTTAGTTATGTTTAGTCATACAATCGAGATGATAGAAAGCTTAATAGTTGAAGGTAAGTAATTATGCCATCGCCTATAGGGAAATAACATTACACACTTGTCGCCTTCGGAGCTATTTACTTATTGAATTTCCTTCGGGGCTATATACATATGCACACTTGCCTTTGGGGCTATTTATATACACTTGCCTTCGAGGCTATTTAGACAGACTTGCCTTTGAGGCTATTTAGATACACTTGTCGTCGGGGCTATCAGCTACAATTGCATTCGGGGTTGTTCAGGTACACTTGCCTTTTGGGCTATTCAGATATACTTTCCTTTCGGGATATTCAGATATACTTGCCTTCGGGGCCTATGCATTCGGCTTCGGGGCCTATGCATTTGGCTTCGGGGCCATTTACACATTTTGGATGCCTTATATGATATCAAGTAGTTGATATCATGTTGTTTAGCTATTAGATGTCAGAGGCAGGTAAGTGTAGCTAGATCATTTATTAACTCTTCAGTTTATATTCAGATTGTCTTATATTTCTGTACAGTTTAGTTTCAGTCGCCTTACATACTCGGTACATTATTTCCTACTGACGTCCCTTTGCCTGGGAATGATGTGTTCATGCCCGTAGGTTCAGAAAGGTTGCCAGGAGGATCACAACTGTAGAATTTTCTAGGGTATTAGCTTTTGTGGTAAGCTCCATGTCATTTGGAGTTGTCATGTCTAGTTTTGGGGATTTACAGTGTATGGGTAGGCTGGGGCGTTGTCCCAGCTATGATACTGTTGTGTCTCTTTAGTGGCATGCAGACGTGTCCTGTATTTACAGTATTGTAAGTATGGTGGCCTAGTCGGACCTTGTATATATCTATTTTGTGTTTTGCGGCAGAGATGTATATTGGCCTAGTCGGCCATTCAGTTATTTATGTACGCGTTGGGATGATTACATTATGTTGAGTTGATTTGAAGTAAAATTATTACAGTTTAAGGCCTGATCGACTTTATGTACGATATTACATTTATAGATTTGCCTCCTTGGCCTAATTTTTCTTTTAAGACATAGATGATACGAGTTACAGCTTGGTTCCCTCTTGCCTAGTGAGGTGTCGGGTGCCAGCCACGCCTCACCTCGGTTGGGGTGTGACAAATTGGTATCAGAGCTGGTCTGTCCTAAGGTCTATAAGTTGTGTCTTGTAGAGTCTTATATATAAGTGTGTTGTGCACCACATTATATAAACATGAAGCTACAAGGCATTTAGGAGTATATTACCCTTCTTTAAGATCCAAATCGTGTTGTAGAGCTGAAGGCCTCCGATCAGTCATGGGTTGACATGAAATCGGATTTTTTGGGGAATCCATATTTTGCCCTACTGTCTGTTCATAAGAGTTTGAGTCAGAGATTACATTTGTTATTGATACAAATATGTTGGAGTTACAAAGATTACAACCAGTCAGTGGACCAATATAGCAGCAGGCCTTGAGAATATCAAAATTTAAAAGTCTGAGTTCCAACATATGAAAGAAGCATGGTGAAAAGGGTGAATGAAACCGTACGAGTAAGATGTAAAGAGTGAGATAGTGAATAAGATAACCCAAATATGAATTAGAGACCGGAGATTCAATGATAGTCTATATCATGAGGCTTATAGATGTTGTGCTTTGGAAATGATAAAATGACAATTGAAGAATAACCTTAAAGACCGAGAAAGAAGAGAAAGCTCGATGGTTACAACGGTTAAGTAAATCAGAAGTCTGATTATTAGCCCTAGATGATGATAGAAATTGTGACTAAGAACATTGCAGAATTACATTCAATAGTATAAGTATAAGAAAGACTATACAACGACCCTATCCTATAACAACCTTTAGATAAAAGATGGAGTGGAGATGTTGAGGCTAAGTATATGTCCCCACTGTTGTGGACTCTGAGATATTACCACGTTGAGAGAGCATTTTTCTTACTATTCGAGTATGAACACAGACAACAATTCTAGAGTACTGTAGTAATAAGAAGATATGATTTGAGACGAGTGACATCACATGAGCGGTATTTCAAAGGTGATTGCAGGATACAGAGTATAACGTGAATGAACTGCTCCCTAGATCGCCTCCGCTCAGTTCAAAAGCATCCGTTGGAACAAGCTATGCTACATAAATACATTGGAGATTCTGCCTGAGTTTTTTCCTTGGAAGATGTTCAGATCACAAAGAACTTATCTTAATAAGGAGATTCCAATGGTTATTTAGATCAACAAGTCTGTAGGTTCAGAACCAAAGAGGTGACCTCTTTGAAAGTACTATAGAAGAACAAAAATGTCGAAAACATAATGTGGGGAGCCGAAGAGGAGATGAAATTTAAATAGCCCCACCTATTTCATACTGAAGATGTTTCTTGAGATGAGGTATTACAGTATAGCCTGGCATAAGCCAATAGATCTTAAGATGAGCTTTTACTTATAACTTATAGTACTTATGATTGTCTGTCGTGTGAGGCCAAGTGTTATCATTTATAGATATTGACCTTACGTGGCATGAATAGTGTGTTTTTTGGCTGTGTGCAGGTTGGTATTAGTTCAGTGTACAGAGGAGATTCTGGGAAAATTTTTGCAAGTCTCTAAGAGTTAACTATTCGAGGAGGAATGTTTCAAAAGGGAAAAAGTATTTTACATCCCATATTTTTATATATTGAGTTGTGGTGTAAGTTAGTCAACGTAAACTCAGAAAATGAGAATAACTTTCATCAATGTAATACCCCATATTTTTAGGTCATGGTTTGAACCACTCGACGTATGTAAATAGACCCGAGCACCGATGAATTTTGGTCATATTTAAGTGTGCATATCAAGATCCCGATGTATAAAAGTATGAAGTCCGAAAATAATTTACGACTAAAAAGTGTGTCGACGATGATTGAAATTAACATTTTGTGTTTACCAAAAGAGGCTATGGACTAATGTTATATCACATGAGTATGATAATGAGTATATGAGGTGTGTTAAAAATGATATTGTATTTTTAGTGAAATGAGATCAAGAAATCAATTATATGTATAATTAGATAAATGGAAGATTGTAGTGGAAGAACATATTAATTAAAATTGTTGGATAAATATGTGGACACAACCTATGTGGGTCATCGACAAGTGGCACAATATTAACAAAGATGGGATTAAGTTCCCATAATGGGATTGATGAGTCATGACACATTAGGTGCATGCATGACAATTGTCAAAGGCTTAATCTAGGTAGGAAATGTGTAATGGCAAAAGAGCTTGTACTTTTATCTCTTATTCACTCTTTGAGAAAGGAATGGAAACAAAAATATATGTACCATCTTATTAGCAGCCATAAACGTGAACTTCTAAACAACAA
Organism: Anisodus tanguticus; assembly: GCA_034509755.1. NCBI lineage: Eukaryota > Viridiplantae > Streptophyta > Magnoliopsida > Solanales > Solanaceae > Anisodus > Anisodus tanguticus. Next base: position 29,878,105 of record CM067540.1, read on the forward strand.
CTTGAGATCCAATTTTAAGGAAGCACGGTGTAATTTTTCTCAAGAACAGCATACGGGTTTTGCTCACTGCATCGATCACTCTGTTATATTTTTGTGATGTCGTTGAATCCGGGATTTCTTCAAAGTGAAGTAAGGTTAGAGAAGAGTAGTTCTTGGCATATAAAGTATGATTCTCCTCTCCTAGATATATTTAAATTTGTCCGGATCATAGATAAATTATAAGATGAGAAATACAAAATTAATAGCGACAAATTGTATAAGGTGTTCTCATTGTCATGTGGACTGTTTAGGCATTCTGCTAAATTGGGTGGTTGGATTTAATGTGGTTGTTGTTCTTGTTATTTTGAACTTGAGGGATGTGAAAGAAATATGGGAGATGTTGTCCCATTCATTATCAAAATGAGTGTGTCATTTGATATATGATTTTTGTGTCGATATAGTTAATGCTAGTATCATTATATGTTGTGTAGATTGAGGCGTGGAGGAGATTTATCACAATAGCAAGTAGGAAGTTGACGTTAAAGGTATGTAAAGGCTATCCCTATTCTTTATTTTTGGTATGGATTCCTCATCGAGCTAATTCAGGTTAATCGCACAAAGATGTGCTAATTGTAGAAATCGCCTCCGGGTTACCATCGCCCTATTCAAGCAGTTCTCCCTTGTCAAGAATGAGTTGTAGTTAGTTAATTTTAGTCATACAGTCGAGACGATAGAAAGCTTGATAGTTGAATGTAAGTAGTTATGTCGTCGCCTACGGGGCTATAGCATTACACACTTGTTGCCTTTGGGGCTATTTACTTATTGAAATGCATTTGGGGATATATACATATGCAACTTGCCTTTGGGGATATATACAGATGCGCCTTCGGGGCTATTCAGATACACTTACGTTCGGGGCTATTCAGATATACTTGTCTTCGGGGCTACTTAGATACAGTTTGCCTTCGGGGCTAGGCATTCGCCTTCAGGGACATTTACACATTTCTATATTCCTTACATGAGGTTAAGTAGTTGATATCATGTTGTTTAGCTATAAGATAATAGAGGCGGGTAAGTGTAGCTAGTTCTTTTATTAACTCTTCAGTTTATATTCATGTTATCTAATATTTTAGTAAAATTTAGCTTTAGTCGCCTTACATACTTGGTACATTACTTCATAATGATGTCCCATTGCGTAGATACATTGTATTTATGCCCGCAAGTTCAGATAGATTTCCAGGAGGATTGCAACCGTAGGATTTTCCGGGTATCGACTTTTGTTGTATGGTCCAAGTCATTTAGAGTTGCCAGGTCTATTTTTTGGTATTTACTAAGTATGGGTAGGTCGGGGCCCTATCCTAACTATGATATAGCTATGTCTTTTTAGAGTCTTGTAGACGTGTCCTGTATTTATAGTATTGTCAGTATGGTGGCCTAGTTGGCCCTTGTATATATCTATTTTGGGTTTTGCAACTTGTAGAGATGTATATTGGCCTAGTCGACCATTCAGTTATTTACGTATTTGTTAGGATGAACCCATTTTGTTGAGTTAATTTGAAGTACAGTATTACAGTCAGTCCTCGTCAACCCCATGTACGATATTACATTTACAAGTTTTCCTCCTTGGCCTAATTTGTCTTTCGAGACATAGATGATAGGAGTTACATCTTGGTTTGCTCTGGCCTAGTGAGGTACGAGGTGCCAGCCATGCCTCACCTAGGTTGGGCTATGACAAGAAGAAAGCTTCTATGATGTTGCCTTGTTGATTGAGGATTGTTTCAAGCTAAAAATAGCGCTTATTGAAGGATTTCCTGATTGTGTAAGGTAAGTTTAACTTTTCCTTGCCTGTGTTTGAGTTTATCTTGGTGTTGGTTGAGTTGTTGAGGTGGGAAATTGCATGATAAATACTTGAAAGTTGCTTTTTTCTTTGACCCAATTTTGTCTCTCCTTATCACTCAGAAAAGACAACAATTTCAGGAAAAAGTGTTGTGACTTTGTTGGGGCTGTTTTAACCTAATTTCAAGTCATGTTATGGCTGGAAATTGTGAGAAACAACTTTTATATGATGTTGTTTTTATTTTTGAGATAGCCCCACATGTATTGGACATGTTAGTGAAAGTTTGAGTTAAAAGAAGAGGAGGAAAGAGTTGAGTTTTAACTCTAAATCGAACCTGTCACTTGTCGTATTAGCTACTAGTTTCGATAGTGAATGTTGTGTGTTAATTATGGTTTAGATTAAACTATGTTACGAGTTGGTTATGCTTCTTCATTGAAGTAAGTTAGCTAAGGTATGTTAAGTCTATCCTTTTCTTCCGATTGGCATGATTTCATATGTAATAAAGCATTGAAGCACAGCGTAAGAGAAAGGCCATCACATTGTTGCTAATCCTTGTTGTTGCTACATCTTCTCATGTATTAGATTTCTCTCATTGGGAGTGTTATACCCCATACGTTGTATGTCATATTCGTAATAAATTAAGCAACCTAATTATGAGAAGATTTCATATTCAAGGTTAGAAGAACCTACCCTCATGCCTTGTACGTCACGCTTTCCATCTTTACGTCATTCATATTATGAGTATCCTAATGCAGGCTCGGAGAGGTTATGATACCCATATAAGGTTTAAAGAGGCTTTAAATAAGTATTAGGAATGTACCTAAAGGTTTCGAGATCAAGCGATTCAAGGAAAATACATTTCGTCGAAGTTCATCGGAGTAGAGAGATGTACGGCCAAGGTACGGCCCGTACTTCTTTTATACAGCTGGTCCTTCTGATTTATGGACCACCGTACCTTGGTGGTTGGATTCGGCAAGTTTCGGGAAAGGCACGGTGCCATGTACGGCCCGTACTAACGGGCGTACTTGAGTCGATCAGATTTTTAGAAACTTCTATAAACTAGTATTTTACGTTTAGGGTCTCTTTTTTCATGATATTCAGAGCATATGCACCCCTAAACTCTCTCTCAAGGGTTTCATATAACCCTAGGCATGAAACAATGTGGTTCAAGGTGATTCAAGTGTCGGGAAATTCGTAGAGCCTTGTAAATTCTTATTCTCTTCTTTGTGCATACTTTGGAAGATTCATTGGAGTGAAGTAATTTAAAGTTTTGAGTTTTTCTTGGGTATTAATGTAAGATTTGATCCTTTTTCCATATATTAGAGCTAGTATTAGCCTTGGCTAACTTGTAAGGTTAAGAATTTGTAAGATAAAAGTTGGAAACTCTTGGTAGTGTTATTGTTGTTCTTGGACTATTTTGAGAAGGATTTGTGATGTTATTTTGGTAAAGATTATGGGTATTAAGCTAGTTATGTTGTTATTAATAAGTTGTATACATTTTGTCCAACTTGGTTGATGAGGAAGTTTGATAATTAAGTTAAAGAGTCATGTTGAAATTATTGTTGTTGCCTTGCTAGAAATCAAGGTGTTTAGCTTGGGTTGTTCTTGTTGGGATGGTTTGTTGTGCTCTTGATGTTGAGAAAAAAAGAGGCTTAGAAAATGCTTTAGTTGTTTTTTTATGAGACGAGCAAATCGTTACCGAGTTCTGAATTCGTCATTGATACAAATCATTCGTATATTGTAGATAATTGTTCGTAAGTCATACGAGGGCTTGTAGAATCCGTATAACCAAAGCGACAAGGTATGTAAGGCTTACCCTTTCTTTCTTTTTTTAATTGTTTAAGAATAGATTCTCCTTTTATGGATGTTTAGATACATGTTAATGTTTCTTAGGATCATGCCAAAATGAAAGAAAGGGAAAGCTTTACATACCTTGGAAATGATTTCATGATCCTTGTTGTCCCTTTTCGGGAGTGCTTTCTGAACATTATGGTATCTCTTGGTCTATCCCTTATCGAGAGTACTTTTCACACTTATAATATTCCTTGTTATATGATTGATTCTGAGTTCTTATTGAATTGTAACGATTGTTGTACATAGTTCCATAATGAAAGGTGGCACCCTAGAGCCCGAGCGTACCGATCCAAATATCTGTGACATGTATACTAACCCAAGTGTCGACGAGGCCTCTAACATGTACTCAACTGAATAAGGACAAATCATCTGCACTCAGAAAAGGCACATACCATACATATGCATAACTAGGACGACATGAGCATAGTAAATCTACTGAAGAGGTCGATGAGGCCACACAGAACTATCACACATACACAACTTTCTACAAGTCTCTAAGGAGTATACTAACAACAACTGGTCAGGACAGGGCCCCGCCATACCCAACTATATTCATGTCCATCATACCTATCAGCTTACTGTTGATGTTGGATGGATGTTGTGACAACATCTGTAAATGCTCAGGACAACATCTTATGAAAATAAGAATGTTGCCTGCGATGTTGTGACAACATTTCTGTAATGATTTTGCCTATTCTTCCGGCCAAAACAGATTGTGTTACTGTGAGTAAAAAAGGCAAGCTAACAATGATGATGTGCTTAAAATGTGGTAAAAGAAACAGTCAAAGCTTGGAGAGGAAGCAGCGTGAAGACCAAGTCTAGAACGTTGAGCTTTTGAAGGAGCAAGAACCAGTCCAAGCTGAAGCCTTCTTTTACTCAGCCTCCACAACCAACCAGTGAGGATTTCAAGGGAAGTTCCACACTATAAATAGAAGGGAACTTCAGAGTATCGAGATCCAGTATTGAACAAGAAGAATTATCAAGAGAGCTCTCGGATATTTACCTTAGAAACTGGATCAACACACTTAGCCTAAAGTAGTATAACAACATCTAGTCCCACATTACTACTGCTGCTCAGATTCTAGATCAAGCTTATATTTCAAGCAATAGTAATGAAGATGTTGTATTTGTCTTTTTAGATCTTTTAACTTTAGGCTAAAGTCATCTGCGACTTCACTTTTGTTTGTAATTTCTTTTTTGCATTTTTTGTTCAATCTTGTAAAAAGAAATTCATTTATAATTGTATATAATTTATACAATTCTTTGGTCATTGACCATCAAGGGATATATTAATATATACCCTTGAAAATATAAATCTTGTGTCTCTTTACTTTTCCGTTGCATTTACTCTATAAAGGTTTATAACTGTTTTATCACAATGTTGCCTCAGATGTTGACACAACATTGAAGGCAACATCCAGAAACTGTTTTAATTGCTTTAGTTGTTACTGTTTTATTCTTACATATTCTTGTTCATCCGTAGCCCCGGACCCAACAAGTGGTATCAGAGCCAACACTTGATACAATAAGTGCTTGATTCTGAATATTATGGCTATGGACTCAGCTATACAAAACGTTGGTAGACTTCCAATACTTGACGGAACTAACTATGCCTATTGGAAAATCCGACTACATTCGCACATCAAATCCATTGATGTTCGAGCTTGGAGATCAGTTTCCGAAGGCTATGTGATTCCCAAGTACCCAGCAGACGGGGATAGTGATGTACTTACCAAACCCGAATCTGAATGGACCGCGGAAGAGATCAACAGTGCGAGCTTCAATGAAAAGGCCCTAAATGCGATATTTGGATGGGTAGATCTCTATATGTTCAAACTAATCCAGAATTGTACTACGGCCAAGGACGCTTGGGAGACCTTACAAACTCATTGTGAAGGTACCTCAATTGTACGACGTACAAAGCTTTGCATGATTTTGAGCCAATACGAACGCTTAAGGATGGAAGAATCTGAAGACATAAAATCCAATTTTGAAAAGTTAATTGACATTGCTAATCAGTGTCAAGTGCTTGGTTCTCCTTTAACCAACACAAAACTTGTGGATAAAGCTCTCAGATCTCTTCCTGAAAGGTTTAACACTAAGATTTGTGCTATTGAAGAGGCCCACGACTATGGATCTACATGCCTTGATGAGCATCTTTCAAACATATGAGATGAACATGAAGAGCCAAAGAGATTTGTATAAAGACAAGACTTTGGCACTCCAAGGACAAACCTCGAAAATTGAATTGGAAAACGAGGAAGAAAACTTGGAGGAAGCGGGAAATGGTGCAAGCTTGTTGCCTTACTTACTCGTCGATTCAATTCGATGGTGAGAAAGATCAACATTGATCGCAATAAAGCCAAATACAAACAACATCAAAACCCATCCTTTAATAAACAGCCGAATAGGTCACCTTCTGATCAAAGTAATCACAATCCACTGAGGAAATCTAACTCCGACAGTACCAATTTCAATCCCAAACAACTCGAGAGAGTGCAATGTCATGCATGCTCGGGTTGGGGACACTACGCTAATGAGTGTGCAAACACCCTTAGAAAAATTGGTAAGGTCATGTGGGTAACTCTTAGCGATGATGAGAACGAAGAGGAGGAATGAGATCAAGAAGAAGAATCACAAGCAATGCTGGCATCCGTGTTTGAACACTCACTGTCTGACGATGAAGATGTTGTTGACAACGTTGCGACAACATCAGGAACAACATCAGACTCAACATCTGGAATGTCTTCAACATCAGAGAGGTATGTATACTTTGACTATTCTGATGTAAATTGTTTTAGTGGATTTAACTCTTCATCTGAGGCTGTAAATTTGGATCTAGTTGACTCCAAAGACGACGTAATAAAGGAATCACACAGTCTTTGTAAAGCCTTAATCACTGAATCTGAGCAACTAGACTCAAAAGCAAAATTAGTGACTCTTGAGAATAGCAATCTGAAAGGCACAATCAACCGATTAGAGGTGGTACTTACCAAGAAGGACCTAGAGCTTGGTAAGATTCATGCACGATTGAACGTAGCCGAGACCACCTTTCAAAGGCTCAACATGGGAACCTCCAAACTTGATGAAATATTAAACTTCAATAAACCTACAAGGGCTGGGCTTGGGTACCAATCTCCTAGCAAAACAAATACTTCCAGAATCCATAGTCAAACTGAGAGGATAAAATTTGTCAAAGAAAATCCGAGTAACTCTCAGATCACTGAAATTGGATCGAAGTTTGTATGTAGCTTCTGTAAAAAGTTAGGACATCTTATGCCCTACTGCTACAAACTTCAAAACTCTGCACTCAGAATATTGCCTAAAATGTCGTCAGCAATGTTGCCCAACATCACTGACAACATTCAAAGCAACCAGCCTAAAAGTAGAAGGAAGAAAAAGGAATGGGTACCCAAACTGAATATGAAATGTAATGTGTGCATAACTGCCTTGCGTACTAACATTACAGGGTCTTGGTATTTCGATAGTGGCTACTCACGTCATATGACAGGTACCAAAAGCCTATTGAAGGAGTATAGAGCATTCAATGGAGGATACGTGACCTTTGGAGGAGGAAGTAAGAGTAAGATAATTGGTAAAGGAACTCTTAATGTTCAGGATGTACCATCCTTGAAAAATGTTCTTCATGTAGAAGGTTTGGTTGTTGTCTTAGCATAAGCCAACTATGTGATGATGATCTCGAGGTGAAATTCAACAAGCTTGGATGCAAGGTTACAGATTCTGCAGATAAATGTGTCATGTCAGGAACCCGAACGGGAGATAATTGCTATCTAGTCGGTAGATAAGAGTTTTGCAACTCAGCAAAGGTAAGTGACCTGACACTTTGGCATCAAAAGTTAGGACATGTCAACTACGGCATGTTGGAGAAGCTGATCTCATTTGAAGTTGTCAGAGGCATTCCCAAACTGGATCCAAAAGATAAAACACTGTGAAGATTGTTTGAAATGAAAGCAGACCCGAGTCTCTCATAATGTTGTCCAACGTGACCGACTTGAAGGAACTCTTGATAGATGTGTTTCCGGATGATCTTGCACCCGGATTACCGCCAATAAAAGTCTATAGATGCAATCCGAAAGAGGCCAAGGAGTTACTAGACGAATGCATTGTCTAAGAGTACTTTAGTCCATGTGTGGCACCCTCCTTATTGGTGCCAAAGAAAAATGAAATTTGGCACATGTGTATTGATAGTTGAGCGGTCAATAACATCACCGTGGAGTGCGAGTTTCATATGCCGAGATTGAAAGATCTCTTAGATGAATTGAGTGGGGCCAGGTTGTTCTCCAAGATAGATTTGAGGAGTGGTTACCATCAAATGAAGATCCGAGAGGGAGGTGAATGAAAGATGGCTTTCAAGGCCAAGTATGGTTTGTACGAATAGCTCGTGTTTCCATTTGGATTGTGTAATACTCCAAGCTCTTTCATGAGATCCATGCACAACGTACTACAACCATTCATGGGATACATAGCATCATCTGAGGACATTCATGTGAATCCATCCAAGGTGTAAAACTATTTGAAGTGTGGCCCTTTCAAGATATTGGTCAGGTTCAAGAAAAGCACCTACAAGGAATAACTTCAGGACTTGTTCAATATCGGAGGTATTAGTTCAACATTCGATGTTGGAGACTTAACCCTACATATAGATGACGAGAATTTGAGGAAAATTCTGTTAAAGAATGGGAGATTCATTAAAGAAAAGCCATGAGCTTCGGCTCCCAACATGAGTTGAGAAGTGACTTGTGAAGAGTACCAAAGATTATCGTCTGTCACATGGTGATATGCGTAATATGGAATGGACTATAGAGTAGAGTTGAAGATTGGGCATGACAATCCAAGAAGGAACATGTTTATTTTTGGCTTTTATGTAGGTCTTGGCCGAGACCATTTTCTTTTAGCTTATTTAGATTCCTAGCTTAGCTACTAGCTCTCCTTAAAACATAATTAATAGGCCATGTGATAAGTGGGATGACTAGACCGGCCATGTAAGTAAATGAGATTATTAGGCTGAAGAATCATCTAGAAGAAGAAGCTTCCAACAAGATAACTCATGAACTAACTAGTTCATGCACTTATCTACATGGAAGACACAAAAGGATGGCCTAGAAAACATGAAGAGTTGATCTTCCCCCTTCCCCCAAAAAGGGCGAAACCCCTTCCCCCTTTTCCCATTTGGACGAAGCCTCTCCCCTTTTCCATTCGGACGAGATTCATGAACTAACTAGTTCATGCACTTATCTACATGAATGACACAAAGGGGTGTCCTAGATAACATGAAGGGTTGGTATATTCCTTTCCCCCAAATCGACTGAGAGCCTTCCCTCTTTCCCATTGTGGCCGAATGGTTCATGTATTATGTTTATCTAATTGTTTTCTAAGATGTAAATAAACATTGAAGATTTATGAAATATACTTGAGTTTTACTCAACTTTGCTAAGTTATTCAACTTTTGTGTTGGTTAATTTAGTTAGTCCTTTTGTGGGCCATCAGTCCTTTTGTGGTCCAAACCTCGATCCTTTTGTTGGTCAAACCCTTGGTGCAAGTCTAGTTAGAACATTTGTGATCTAGCTAAACCCAAGCTAAGGTTTCCTTCGGTGTAAGTTTAGTTAGAACTTTTGTGATCAAACTACGCCCAAGCCAAGGTTTTATCCGGTCTTTCGGCCTACCTCACTTGGTTTGCACCTGAGTTTGTCCTTAGCAACCTCGTGTCCAATCCTTGTCCAAATTACTTCATCTTTTTCACCACAACATCATAGGACACTTTCTCAATTCACACCCCAAAGGCCTTAAATCAAAACATCACAAAACCACCCGAGCACCCCAACCATTTCCCTCACCATCCAGGTCGAATCCCTATACCATCAACCTACTGTCCCGATAAGTTTCTGCCACCTTACCACCATCCAACCACTAAACCCCGACCACCAATATAACCCTCAACGTGTCTAGAACACCCCCACAAAATGTCTTAACCCATTTCCACCCTAAACTACCCGTGCAAGCCCCCACAACACCACATTGTCCGGTGAATCCGAGAACTCGACACCCCACCTTTTGAGTCCATTTTCGTGTCAATCCGTATTCAACTCAACTTCGACCAACCTACCCTCATAAACCCCTCCTTATATACATCAATAATGTTCATCTTATGATAAAGTTTAGATATCTCAGTTTATAGGCACGAAGCACAAAATGATGATGAAAGTCTAAATTCATAAAAATATCCAAAACTAACCATAGATTGATCTCCAATTTTAAGAACCACTCATTTTTCATCTTTGGACAAAAATCTCCCAATTTCCCACCCCAAAACATGATTTAAACTACTATTTAATGATAGGAATCAAGATAGAATATCAAAATTAGGATTAGATTCTTACACTCGAGCTAACAAGCAAAACCCCTCTGAAAATCACACCAACCCGAGCTCTAGAAGTTGAAATAGAGAAGAATGAAATGGTTTCCCATTTTCGGAAGTTCTTAATACTGTCGAGGTCTTCGCAATTAAGATAATCGCGGAAATCACCTCACAAATTCAGACGTTGCTTACTCTTTCCCAACTTCGCAATTGCGAGAAAATCCTCGCAAAAGGAGTCGCACCAGCAGCAGAACAAAAACAATCAAGTTGTAAATTTTGTTTTGACACCCGAAACATATCTGGAACCTCGCGAATACAAACCAAATATGAATTTCAGTCATAAAACACGCTATAAACCTGCTCGCACGCTCAAAATACTGAGAAAAGGTCATCTTGATCCAATGTTGACCATAATCAACTCTTAACTATAAACTTAACTAGTCTCCAACCAACGACACAAATCACACCTGAACCCCACAGGACTCGAACCAATGACTCGATGAGGTCATAAATCACTTTTCGGACCTAATGGAATCGATGAAACTCTCATTTGACCTTGTTAACCCCTGGTGTTGACTTTGGTCAAACATCTCAAATTCAACTTAAGAATGTTTAGTTTCACTAAATTTGATCTGAAATTCACCCGATTGCCTCAGGAACTACGCCACCCATCCCCCCAAGACATAAATACCAAGACAAATCTATGAGAAGGGTCTTTTTGGGAAAAGTGTCAAAACACATAAAACACTTGAAGGGTCATTACATCTAAGCAGGGTCATCATGAACTACAGAATAAGAAAGCTATCAAAGAGTCACTACAATGAGTCTAGGTATCAAAAAGTCTGACATCTCTTATATTGTATTCAACCACTCACAAAAAAGTTATATCTTAAAACTAAGCCTTAATTTGTCAAAGTCACCCAAGTCAATAAAGATCCTAAAAGTTACAATTCATCATTCATCTTCCATTCTAAGGGTTACATCCGAAAAAACAAGAAAAAGGTTCTACCCTAAAACCTAAAATCTATACTATATCTGATTGAAATACTTCCCTTAGAAAAGAACTGATGTAAAAAAATTGAAGGGGATTATTAAACTACTAACATAAAAACAAAAGTTACTACTAATATACTATGACTATACAATATGTACTTCCCCACCCTGCACTTAGTGTATTTTTAGATAATGGACATATAAAAGTGGAGAGAAAGAAACTCTTTGTATCAAGCATCCTTTTTTGGAGCAACATCGACCTCCGATCCCTGATAGTTAACATCCTTATCTGAGGGCAAACTGTGTGACATAGTACTTGCACAAGATGAGACATCATTAGTTAAGACATTTGAGCTGATAAATATAATCTCATACAAGGTCTGGATGACCCCACACTTTTGTCTATAGCATTCTCACAAGTACAATATTAGTGGATTCAGACTACCTCTTTATACACCCTCATTCAAGCTCTCAACCATATGGTAGCGTCTGGGCTAACTAATTCTTTGAGGATTTAGCAATATTATACAACAACAGTATACTAATTAAAAAGGAAAAATAAGAAGTTAAGTAAAAACTATAAATTACAAGGCATGGTGTGTCAAGTAACTACGTCGCATACTTAGTCTTGTTAGGTGTGAACCAATTTCAACTATAAATTTCACTATTTCGAGCATATAGTTAGTCACCCCACACTTTAATTTTAGCATACAGAGAAAAAGTTACAAGACTTAGCTCAATTCTAACAATATAGCGTCATAAGTCTACTTGGTCATATTCACAAACACCTTATGTCCATATATTAAAGAGCATGGATTCTTGTGATTGGGGAAGAAGAACTAACTCAATAACTCAAACAAGCAAGATATGAATATATACTACATACTCATCTAATTCAATGATCAATTTGCATACTTTTATCACAACAGAATAAGTCAAACAATAATCTTCTAGATAGGGGGATAGGCACGCTTGGCACAAGGAAATAAAAACTAAAACAGAAGTAAGAACAAGAAAACATACCTCAACTTTATAGTGGATGATTTGTGGATGTAGTAGTGAGTGATTTGTTTGTGTAGATGTAATGGAAAGTGACGTTATTTATAGGGATAATAAGGTCTAAGAGAGAGGGAAAACCATTTTTGGTTGGGGAATTTCTGATTTGCCCCTTTCTAATATTTCCAAAAAGTCAAAATTTCATAATTTCCCAACCAGAATTTTGAAAAGATGCGCCGCACTAGGGGTGTACATCGTGTGACACCCCTTTATAATTTTCATAGTTGAACTCTCTGAAATTCTAGAATTTGTCATAATTGCGTCGCACTAAGGGTGTACATGGTGTGATGCATCTTTGTAAATTTTGCGACATCCCTATTTTTCAATGTGTTTTGCTTACTCTCTCATTTTTGCATCCAATATAGAATTTTTACAGATCGTTACAATGTCGTACCTGCTCCTAAAATATACAAAAACACTATTGTATCCTAAAACTAAGAAAAATAAAGAAGTTGAACTATGAAAATATAAAAATCTGAGTTGCCTCCCAACAAGTGTTTGATTTAACATCGCGGCACAATTCAAGTGGTTTAAGCTTTGAGCTCGACCTTCACTCGTCCCTCAAATAGGTGATTTTTATCACTATCCTTCTTCCTCGCATTTACATCACATATTATATTATGTCGCTCATCTATCGCATCATCTAAAGACATGCTCAAGCTCACGACATGTAACACTCATTTTTACATCAATCTTACAACTCTTAGCACTCTATCTTACCTCGTGCTCACCATATTTATCTCTCATTATTAGGTCATCCTCACAACCTCATGCTCACCTCCCTAAACTACTGCAACCTTGGATATGTTCTCAACATAAGTTTGAAGCTTAGCTTGTTCTGGACCTTAGATGTGCACTCTTCAGGGAGCCTAACTATATAAAAATTATCCCACTTCTTCTTGTAGACACCATATCACTAATGAACTTTCTATGCTTTGGGACATCTCTAAACATGTCAAGTAAAAGGATATTCACATTCACCCCTCTCATCATCTTAGAAAACTTAGCAAGACTTGAATCATCATCTTTGCAAGCTAACCTCTATGGGAATGGTGAAAGAAGTGGCGGCATATTATCCCAATTTCTCACCTCACCATATTATCGTGGTGTATACTTCCATAGTTCTGGATAATTTAAAAACTATGGCTTCTCAACAACATTAACCACACATCGCAGTGAAAATTTTGGCTCGTGTGCTATCTTTTATATGGCCCCATCGATCTCTTTACCACCCCACAACGTGATAGCATTAATTGTTCCCTTAAGATTAAGCTCTACAACTCACGGTAACTCACCTTTTTGTCTTGTTTTCTGCGCCCCAGCTAACTATCCCATCTTGATTTTTAGATTTTAAATGGCCTTGGCCTGTGACTGATTTTTTTCAATAAAAGTTTCAAATATCTCGTTGATGCTCTTATCACCCTGTGGTTTTGGTTGTTGCTGATAATTACCTTGAGATCTATTTTCAACCTAGTTACCACCCCAACTGAAGTTAGAATGATTTCTTTTATTGGAGGCATTATTTGTATGGGGCCACTGTGACGTGTTCACGGACCATCGTAGTTTTCAGCACGTGTTCAATCAGAGTGATTTGAATTTGAGGTAGTGTAGATGGATGAAGTTGCTCAAGGATTATGACATTATCATTCTTTATCATCCAGGAAAGGCCAATGTGGTAGCGGATGGTTGGAGGCAAAAGGTAGTTAGTATAGGGGAGAGGCCCTTAGCTATGGAGGTTCAATTTTTGTCAAATAGTTTGGTGAGACTTGATATTTTAGAATCGGGAAAGTTTCTGAATTGTGTTAAGGTGAGTTCGTCGCTTTTAAGAAAATTAAGGCCCAACTATTTGAGGATGCAAAATTCGTGATAAATTATTGAAAGGGAAGGCTAGAGAGATGATTCTGGATGATGATGGGGTTTTGAGGATTAAAGGGCTAGTTTGTATTCCCAGTGTAGGTGGTTTGACTTGATTAATCATGAAGGAGGCTCACAGCTCTAGGTATTCTATTCACCCTAGTGTTACAAAGATGTATCGTGATTTAAGGCAACATTATTGGTGGTATCGGATGAATAGGGATATAGTGTAATTTGTATTCAAGTGTTTGAATTGTCAATAAGTCAAGTATGAACATCAAAAATGGGGGGGGGGGGTATGACCCTGAGGATGCCTATACCTGAGTGTAAACGAGAGCTGATTGCTATAGATTTTGTGGTAGGGTTGTCGAAGACATTGGGTAAGTTTGATGCTATTTGGATGATCATGGATAAATTGACTTAGTTCGCGCACTTCATTCTTGTTCAGACTACCTACAACTCAGAGAAGTTGGCAAAGATCTACATTTAGGAGATTGTGCGATTTTATGGAGTGCCCATCTCTATTATTTAAGACTGAGGCACTCAGTTCACCTCTTATTTTTGAAAGACCTTGCAGAAGGAAATGGGGACTCAGTTGGATCTTAGTAAAATATTTCACCCACGGTCGGATGGTCAGTCTAAATAAACTATTCAGGTTCTCAATGATATGTTGTGGGCATGTGTGATTGACTTTGGTGGTCATTGAGACCAGTTCTTTCCACAAGAAGAGTTTTCCTACAACAATAGTTATTATGTGAGTATTAAGATGGCATCGTTTGAGGCTTTGAATAGTATGAGATATCGGTTGCCGATTGGTTGGTTTGATATTTTTGAGGTAATGTCGTAGGGTACGGACTTGTGTGAGAGATTCCTTGGATAAAGTAAAGTTGATTCAAGAGAAGCTTCTAGTGGCTCAAAGTAGACAAAAGGAGTACGCAAATCGGATGGTTCATGATATAGATTTCATGATGAGTGATAGGGTTCTGTTGAAGGTCTCGCCTATAAAGGTTGTGATGAGATTCAGAAAAAAAGGCAAGTTGAGTCCTAGGTATATCGAGCCATTTGAGATCCTTCGATGAGTTAGTGAGGTGGCTTATGAGTTGGTTTTCCCACCGGGTTTATCGGCTGTACATTTGGTGTTTCATATTTCTATGATGAAGCAGTACCATTTTGACGGGTCCTACATCATCCAATAAGAGTCCGTGATTTTTAATCAAAATCTGCCATTTAAAGAAGAGGATGTTTCCAGACAGACATGTTAGGGAGTTGAGATCTAAGGATATTACTTCAGTGAAGGTGGAAAGAAGCATCGTCCGGTCAAGGAGGCCACTTGGGAGACTGGAGTGGATATGAAAAGTAGATATCCTCAGTTGTTCGACGGTTCAAGTAATTTCTCCCACCCTTTTCTTTTTCGCTCGAGGACAAATGATTGTTTGATTGGTAATTGATCGGACGACCCATTTGGTCGTTTAGCTCTTTCTAACCTAGTACCCCTAAATTTTCCTTTATGTGGCCTTAATATTGTATTTATATCTTGCGGGGAGGGGTGGCACACTTCCGGAGGTAAATCGAATTAGTTTCGGAAAGAAACACCTAAACCAGATGTTTCTTGTGTTTTGAAATTGAGAGCTTTGACCATAATTTGATTTTTGGGTAAACATGTACATATTCAAGTTTTGTCAATTCCATTAGCTCCATAACGTCATTTATGACTTAGCCAAGTCTTTGGTTAGGGTGCCAAATCATTCATGTGTATTTTGGCTACTTATTTGTCTAAGATTAAAAGTTGAGAAAGTTAACATGTGTTTGTGGAAAAATGCATTGTAATGATGTCGGTTCAGTGTTTTGAGTATGCGAATAAGTTCGTAGCATCAATTATAACCTAGTAACATATTTGGTTTGTGTCCCAGAAGTCTTAAATGACTTTTGGGTGTCGGATCGAAATTTGAGAGTTGGCTGATTTTTTGCTGGAGCTTGGTATCATCGCAATTGCAAGGTATGTTCCATAATTGACGTGGTCCGAGTTTGGGAAATTCTGCGATTGCAATTGGGTGTTCGCATTTGCAAAGCTTGCAATTGCGGGTATCCGATCTTAAACTTCATTTCCCATTTTCATATTTTGAGCTCTAGAGGTCGATTTTGGGTGATTTCAAGTGAGATTTGGTCATCTATTCTCAGGGGGTAAGAATATAACCTTCATTTTATCATTTTTCTCTTGATCCCTGCCATTATTTAGTAGTTTAAATCATGATTTAGGGTGGGAAATTTGGGGGGGGGGGGGCGTTCCATAAAATGAGAAATAGTTTTTCTTGAAATCGGAGATCAATCCATGGTTAGTTTTGAGTGATTTTATAGGTTTAGCTTATTTAGGCTATGGGTAAACAATTTCTAAAATAAAAATTCCAGTTTGACTCTTGTTAGCTTGGAGTCACTTATTGGGTTCAATTTTTGTTTTTGAATTAAAGTGTAGTAATACTGTCCTTAGATTCATAATTTAACATAGATGTCATATTTGATAGATTTTGATTGTTCGGAAGCACTCCGGAAAGTAAAGGTTCTTGCGGGTTCGTGGCTCTTGCGCAACTTTGAGATAGGTTATGGTTTACTTTTAGACTATGAAGGGAGAACATATATTGTGTGTAAATGTTGAATAGGCATTCAGTGTGAAAAGGGGTCCCACCTTAGTGGTTGTGATAAATACTCAAGTGGGTATCGGTGTATTTTATTGGAAAATTTGTTGAAAGTAGAGTATGTTGAGGGGGATTGCATGATAGGCCTTCGACCATGGTTGTGGTGATAAATCCACTTAGATTGGTATGACTCTTGTTTATGCGGGCCATGAGAGCCATATTTGACTTACATTGCCATGACTGGTTTAGTTACTTCATGACACTTCATCTCGTATATTGTGGAAAGAGAACTGATTTTTAACGTGAGTTGTACATGAAATTGAGACATCATGCATCCATTACTTAAGCATATGATATTGTTGGCATGAGTTATTATTAACGTTTCATTCATGTCATACTATGTGAATTTATGGGTGACGCATGAAAAGTAGAGATATGTGATGGTATAAGAATGAGATGAAGAGAAGAGTGAGATTATCATATCTGCGATGAGTTATCGATTGGGTTGCACGCCGCAATATATACTTATTATAGATCAGGTTGCACGCAGCAACATGTACTTATTATGGATAGGGTTGCACGTCACAACATGTACTTATTATGGATCGAGCTGCATGCCGCAACGAGTATATGGACCTCTCGAGTCTCCCATGGGTCATGACTAGACGAAATGACCGCTAGCATGTCTATATCGGTTTATTTATGTTGGCCAGTGCATTGCATTCATACATTTCATCAGATATACATTCATTTTCCTTTCTATGATCTACATTCTTGTGTGTTCTCTAATTGCCCATGATTTCATGAATATAATAGAAAGTAGGTATCAATTCCATGAAGTAGGCATTAGATTCAATCATTACTTGCTTTATATGTGCTTTCTTCATTGTCGTCTTATAATACCTACGAGTACATGTGTTTTGTACTCATACTACACTTACTGCAATTTATGATGCAGATATCGATCCCAGTTCTAGCTCTAGACCTCGTGATTGATAGCGAGAAGTGTTGCCAAGATTTTCAAGGTGAGCTACATGGCTACCATGACCCTTGGACTCTCCTCTTATTTGCTTATGTTATTTTGATTTAGACAGACAATAATTTTTTTGTCTTACATAGCATGTACTTCAACTACTGTTATTAGAGCTATTATTCCTTTCAGACTAGATTTTGGGAATTTGTATTAGTTAATTTCCTAGTAATTATGATATTTTAAGATTTAGGTATTCTTGTCTAACTTTTATTTCCGCTTATTTGAAAAATCATATCGTGTGAAATGAGGGATAGTTCGCCTACCTGTGGTATAAGTGTAAATATGAAAAAATGTCATTATTTAGAATAATCAAAAAAGAAAAGAATATCATATAAAATGAAATAAAGAAAGTAATGAAAAAATTACAGAAAATTTGGATAGTTTTACAGCTAGTATATGAATAGTTTAATTATAATGAATCCTCAAAATAATAAAGATACATATGAGTACGACTATGCGTAACGCGAATTAATTCTAACAAATTTGGAATTGAAGTATTGTTAATCGATTAAGTATATATTTATTTATAAAGAATAGAAGCGAGTAAAAGGTAATAACAACAAGAATTGGGATAAGTTCATTTGCTAATTTTAATAAATATATAAGTGAGTTAAAAAAATCACCAGAATTAAAACCTTGGTGAATTCACTTATAATCTTTTGGTCACAAAAAGTCTAATAGTTTAATAATCCTTTCAATAATGAATCTAAATTAAAAGAGATGTATACAAAGAATTGGTTTCAACCAATATGGAATTGAAATATTGTTGGTTGATTGATTTTATAAGAAAATAAAATTATATTAGAAGACCATTAGATTTTGTTAACCTCTTAATCACTAAATATTGTTTAATGAATTTTTTTATATTATGTCATATAATTGGCATTGGTTGCGTGATATTTATTTTGGTCTCACAAATTAGTGGACCTAAAAGTGTATTATTTAAGTCTACTAGCCTGTGAGACAAAAAAATCACACATGTCAGTTGTATGAAACACAAAATAAAAAAAAATGATGTTTAGCTAATTAGGAATTTTTTTGGTTTAGAAGTTATAAGTAGTTTCTTGACTTTTTCACTTTCATCGTGTTAGCTAATATATGAGCCTATTAATGGGATTTTTTTTTTTCCTTTTAGGATATTGTGAAGGAAAGATTGTGCCACAGGTCTTTTGTAGTATTATTGTTGTCAAGAATTGTCACAATCATATACGACGACGACGGCTCATAACTCACTACCTAGTGTTGCGATGACTCGTGAGTTGTGACAAAATCTTTACAGCTCTTTATTATACTATCTCATCATGTTTTCTAATATTAGTGCATTCTTAGCAGAATTAAGTTCTAAATCACTCAATATCCATCCTTCTTTTCAAGTTGTTAATTTATAGACAGTTCTCTACAATTCATTTTATGGTGATATGATTATTGTATTCTTTTTTATATCGACAATATTTGAACGTAAACTCCTAAAATATATATGCAGTTTGGGTCAATAATTCATACCACGAAATACATGTTATAATTTTCTATGTCAAGTAAAGCACAAACGTTGAAGTACATGTACAAATATTTCGGGCTGGCCATTTTCTAATTTGGTATAAAATAAAATTATCAGCGTTTAAAATATAGTGGAAAAATAGTCCGTTTTCAAATACAAAGACCTTCTTGTCCTAATCTTCTTCATTCGAAAGCATCATAGACTTGCTACATACTTCAAGAATTCAAACTCTAAAAAATTTCATAGGATTTTAAATTGACACAATTTAAACTCCAGGAATTATTTTCTAGTTCTACAGATAAAAACAATTTTGCCAACTTCAAAATATGACGTATTTAGCTATGAAAATCATCTAAATAGTTCATGACCTGTAAGTTGTATGTTAATGACAAAAAAAACTACATATTAAATTAAAGAAGAAAACATTTAATGAAGATGGACAAGGATTGGACATGAATGAAGCAATTTGGACAAGGATTGGACATGAGGTGGCTAAGGACAAGCTCGGGTGCAAACCAAGTGAGGTAGGCCGAATTTGGACAAGGTTTGTTCATGAGGTTGCTAAGGACAAGCTCGGGTGCAAAATAAGTGAGGTGGGACGAATTTGGACAAGGATTGGACACGAGATTGTTAAGGACAAGCTCGGGTGCAAACCAAGTGAGGTAGGCCGAAAGGCCGGATAGAACCTTGGCTTGGGCGTAGTTAGATCACAAAAGTTCTAACTAAACTTACACCGAAGGAAACCTTAGCTTGGGTTTAGCTAGATCACAAAAGTTCTAACTAGACTTGCACCAAGGGTTTGACCTACAAAAGGATTGAGGTTCGGACCACAAAAGGACCGATGGCCCAGAAAAGGACCAACTAAATTAACCAACACAAAAGTTGAATAACTTAGCAAAGTTGAGTAAAACTCAAGTATATTTCATAAATCTTCCACGTCTATTTACATCAACTACATGTCCTATTTATACTAGTACTTAGATCCTTCTAGAAGACAACTAGATAGACACAATACATGAACCATTTGGCCACAATGGGAAAGGGGGAAGAGGTTCGGCCCTTTTGGGAGAAGGGAGAAGACCAACTCTTCATATTCTCTAGGCCACCCTTTTGTATCATCTATGTAGATAATTGCATGAACTAGTTAGTTCATGAATTATCTCCTTAGGGCACGATGGAAGCTTTTCCTTCTAGCATGTATCTCGACCGAATGGAAAAAGGGGAAATGCTTGGGCCAACTCTTCATGTTCTCTATGCCAACCCTTGGTGTCATGTAGATAAGTGCATGAACTAGTTAGTTCATGAATTACCTCCTTGGAAGCTTCTTCTTCTAGATGGTTTTTGGCCTTGTCACCTTACTCTATTACACGACATATTAACTATATCCTAAGGAGAGCTAGTAGTTATTACATGGCATACTAATTATGTCCTAATGAGAGCTATTAGTTAAGCTAGAAATTAAAATAATCTAAAAGGAAGTGGTCTCGGCCAAGACCTACATAAAAGCCTAAAATAAACATGTTCCTTCGTGGATCTTCACATCCAATCTTCAACTCCACTCCATAGTCCATTCCAAATTTATCACCATATGATAGTTGGCAATCTTTGCCACTCTTCGCAAGTCACATATCAGCTCATGTTGGGAGCTTAAGATCGTGGCCTTTCTTTCATCAGATGTTGATGGGATGAATGGCTTCTCGTCACTGTCTTGCAAAGTGAGACTATTTCAAATAGAACAGGCTTCTCTCCCTTTTCTCGCTGAGTGAGACATAAATGACAAAATGTTCTCCAGTACAGTATGCTAGAGTTTCACTTGTAGAATTTTGAAATTTAGGATAGTGCCATGAACTTTGAACTTATAAAAGTGAAATTGTAACGACATCCAAGTCGTTTTGAGCTTTTAGACTCTTTTTTTCTAAAATACCCTTTTTTTCTAAAATACCCTTTTTGTAGTTTTAGAATGGTACTCGTGAGTAGTGGGGATGGGTAGCGCGATTCCTGAGGCAACCAGGTGAGCATAGAAGAAGAATTTGTGAAATTGAAAGTTTCTAATTTAAGAAAACAAAGAAGTTTGACCAAACTCAACATTGGGATTAACGAGGTCGAATGAGAGTTTCATCAATTCCATGAGGTCCGGAATATGATTTATGACTTAGTCGAGCCATTGATCGAGTCCTGAGGCATTCAGGTGTGGAGGATATTTGGGTTGACCCGAAAATGGATGTCAAAATGGGGTTCTCGGGTTCTCAGATTGGCGG
Source organism: Anisodus tanguticus (assembly GCA_034509755.1). Lineage (NCBI taxonomy): Eukaryota > Viridiplantae > Streptophyta > Magnoliopsida > Solanales > Solanaceae > Anisodus > Anisodus tanguticus. Next base: position 29,899,473 of record CM067540.1, read on the forward strand.
GACAGTGGGGTATTTGATGGTTATTTCTGGTAAGAGTAAAGGAAATCGGGTCAAGGCATTTTAGGGGGTGGTTGTAGATATGTTGAGGGTGGGTTTGATGGTCAGGATTTGGTAGTTGGATGGTGGTAGGTCGATGGAACAGAACCGAGATAGTATGGTTCTCGGGAGGTTGTGTTATGTGGACTACTTGGTGGTGTTTGGATTGGACGGATGTTTGTAGTTTTGGATGATGAACTTTGGTAGGGATGTTAATGAGGTATTGTAGGAGGTAAGGGTGGTCGGTATATAGTAGTTTAAGTGAGTATTGAACACGAGTTGTCGGATACAAACTCGAATGAAGGAATGGTGGATTTTGGTTAAGTGTGGGTTCGGTTGATATAGTTTAAGTGTTTAGTGGTTGTAGTTGTAATGAGAAACGGTCGATAATCCCAAGGATAGAGACACGGGGGTTTTATTGCCCGAGCCGACACCAATGATAATGTGATTAATGCCACAAGGTCAAGACCGGGGTTTGCTAAATGCAATGCCTGTGAACTTGCCAAGTGAGGGTGGTCGAAAGCCCTTTTGGTAACCCAAAGCTTAGAGTAGGTTGTTCCACATAGTTCCAACGTTCTCTTAACACTCAAGGGGTTCCTCGAGCTTAGGATTTGATTAGGTCACAAATTCCTAACCAAATCATACACTAAAGGGAGGGGTGACCCATACAAGATCGATATGCTTCAACACACAAGTTGAAAACACACTTTTACATTTAATCTTAAACTCAAACTCTGCCTATTTACATATCATAAGGGTCCTATTTATAGTACAACATGGACTATTCTAGAAGGCAAACTAAAGGACACAAACTACGTGACAATTTCGGCCTAGTAGGGACAAATGGGAAAGGGTTCGGGTTTTCTTAGTGGCCAAGGGTGTTCTCAGCCTTGGTGAGAATAATGGGAAAGGGTTTGGATTTTCTTAGAGATAAGGATGAACTCAAACTCCTTCACACCTCTTTGTGTCATCCAAGTAGAATAGTGGATGGACTTGGCTTCTCAAGGATCTCATCTTCTTAGAATATGTTTGAAAGCTTCAATTCTTTGTACTTGCTTGATAAACCATTTCGGCCACCTCTTGACTTTCCCCTTGGACGATTTTGATGCCCTCAAGTAGTCACATTCATGAGCTAATTGGTTCATGAATTGCCTTTTTGGAAGCCTTATCTTCTAGACCATTCTTGTCCTTGCCAACTTGTCCTTAATCTCTCGTCTTAGTCATCCTCTTGGAAGACTTTTTGGCATAGTCACCTTATTACATGGTTTAGTCATTCCTTCATATTACATGGCTCATTAAATGTATCCTAAGAAGAACTAAAAGCTAAGATAAGAAATAAAGACAAGCTAAAAGAAAAATAAATTTGGTCTTCGGCTAAGACCTACATACAAAGGTCGAATAAAACTTGCTTCTTAGATCTTCACGTGATGCCATTCATTCTACTCCATATTTCATCCCATTTGAGGCATTTATCCATAGGTAGATGGTGAATTGTTGGCGTCCTCGGCAAGCTACTTAATGGCTCAAGTTGGGAGTTTAAGTCCATGGTCTTTCTTGCATCAATATTGATAGTCGAGAAGGAAGACTAGTAGTATCAAATTAAGTTATCGGTATTGGTTGGACTCTGGTTGTGGTTATAACTAAGGAATGCTGGTGGTTATTGTGATAATTCATGGATCTAATCGGATGCGGATAAAGGTATGACTATGATCAAATCAGGGAATTCGAGTGGAATCAATTCGTACATTTAAGAATCAACTATAAGAGAAATTTCGGCTGAAGGAATAGAGATATGGGGTGTTGAGGTAAGTTATAGTAACTTCTACTGGTTAAATGAACAAGCAGAGTTATTGACTCATTTTTGGCCTGTTGGGACTCTCATAAGGTTATTAAGGGAATTCTTGGGTTACTCGTCGGTTTCTATTCTTTCCTTCTTCTGTTCAGGGATGAACGCTTGTTTAATTGGTATCTGATGTAACGACTCATCCAATCATTTTTAGCTAAAGAGCCTTATTTGACTATCTTACCTTTCCCGTGATCTTTATGTGGGGTTTGTGATGCGCAGGGATGGGTGTCACATATTCCGAGGTCCATTTATATGAGTTTTGGATAAAAAACCTAAAATAAGAAAATTAGAGTTGGTTAGTTTGACTCAAAGTTGACTTTTGTCTTGATGGGTTCGTTTTCGGGTTTTGTCACTTCAGGTAGTTCCAGAGGGTCATTTATGACTTAGTCGACTCATTGGTTCATTTTTGAGGCAATCGGATGTGTTTTGTGGCTTTATTTGTGAAATTTGGATATATGGTTTTTCCGGACGATTCTTTAGAAAAGTATACCTTAGCTCAGTTATTTGTGAAATCTGACGGTACGGGCGGGTTTGTAGCACTATTTACCATAGACGACCATGTTTAGTTTATGCCCGGGGGGTCTCAGGAGTGTTTCAGGTGTTGGATAGGAGATTTTGCTATTTTTCCCATTGCTGGTATATGGTGTCTGCTTCGGCGGTACTAGTGTCTGCTCTGGCGGGTCCACTTCGGTGAGAGGTTGGCTCGCTAAAGCAGGAGTTCAGAAATGGTGGGTTTCCACCGTTGCGGAGGATTTGTTCTTTAGGGAGAGTCCGCCGCTGCAGAGTCATGTTGGCTGTGGTGATGGGGTTAGGTGCAAACTCTAATAAAAGTACGTAATAGTTATAAATGTTGAGGGATATTGGGCGTGTTTGCGGATCCCACTCAGATGATTGTGATGGATAGTTGAGTGGGTTCCGATGTTGAACTGTGTTAATGAGTAATTTTGGGAATCATCCTTAAGTTGATTCCGACTGTTGCTATGTTGACTTATCGTGATTATGTGGGCTTGTCACCATAATTGATATTATCATGTTTATTCATCACACATGCTTTGATATGATATCTTGATTGTACTTGAAGTATTGTTGTTGAACAGGCTTTATATGATATCCTGATCATACTTGAATTATTGTTGTTGGACATGCTTTGATATGATATCCTAATTGTACTTGGATTATTGATATTGGATTCTAAAAGCATGTGATAATCATGTTTGTATTTGGTTGCATCTCATTACATATTGATCTTTGCCTTGAATTATTATTTGCATTCATACACTCATGGTTATGATGATATTGATATTAGAGTGGTATGAAAATGTTGTGGGTCCAAGAGATCGGGAAGGCAAAATACTTATGAGGTTATGACAACATTGAGATGATGATGATATGGATGGATCGGGTTACACGCAACAACAGATATGATATGCGGTGATTGAGGTTGCACACCTACAATAGATATTATTACAACCAAGAGCTGGGCTCGGTGATCCGATGAATTATTTCGAAACGGAGGGGTATATGGACTTCGTAGGTCCCCAACAGGGAACTTTCATATGGCATACCCATGTGAAGTATGTATACCGGTTGATGGAAAGGTACGTTGCATTTTCATTACATTCATATCATACACATCTCATTGCATGAATTATCTGTTGATTGGTAATATGAGTTGATTGCCATGATTGGGCTTGTCTCTATGAATACCAGGATAAATGGATCTGGGAACACTTGAATAAACATTGAATAGGCTGCAATATGGGGATAGATTTCTAATGTATGGGTTTGAGGTTATAATTGATAAGTCTAAGTCTTTGATGTCTACTGTTACTGTGTTAAGATGAGTCAATATGTTAGGACTGTTGTCTAGATCCAGGGAAATATATGCATTGTGTGTTGCCTGCTAATTGATTGTGTGATTGGGTATGAGTCTAGTAAGGAACCTGTGATAAGTGTTGCCATTGGGAAGGTAGACATCGAATGATCTATGTGGGTCAGACTGTAATTGTATAGAGACCTAACTAAGTGTAAAGGCTAAGAATAATAAAGGTGAGAATGTCTTCATGATTAACTTAAGTATAATTTCCTTGGAAAGCGTTCTATAAGGGTTGTTGGGATCTAAGTGTTGACTTGTTTACTTGATGTGTTATGTTGGGTAAGTGGGCTTAAGCTTGAATATGACTTGGACAAAAGAGTACTAGTCGGTGGGTACTAGGCAAGTAAGATCCATGTATTTATGTATGGATTGATTGTACTTGACTGTGATTGGAACCTTATTTGAACAACGTGACTTATATGGACTATTGAACTGTCTAGTATAGGCTTTTTTGGTGTCAATTTGATATTTATCTTTGTTATGTATCTTCCATCATTGTCGGCCTATAATGTCTACGGGGGTACGTTGTGTACTTATGCTACACTTGGTGCATCTTTTCTGATGTAAATACAGGTCCTTCTACCAGTTCGAGATCTCGAGTTTGAGTCCGAGCGGGTTGACTTCCAGTATTCAGTGTGAGGATGCTATCTTCCACCATACCTTGGATGCTCATTCTCTTACTTTGTCTTTACATTGATTCAAGAGACACAATTTAGATTTTCAGACTATGTTGTTCAATTTTGGCTCATATGGTCTTTTATTCAGACTTGTATCCATATTAGTGCTCTTGTATTATTGACAAGATCTTTGGGGGTGGTATTTGATAATTCAGACTTATGTTTCATTTTTATAGAAATATGGGATAACTTACTTAATATTACTATTTCCGCATTTCTTCTTGATTTCGTTGATAATTTGGGAAATGGTTCGCATACCGGTGGAGACAGTGTAGGTGTCACCACAATACCTAAAAATGGGTCATGACAATTAATTAAAAAGAATTTGGGGCGCTAACCCTCATCTAATGGAATCGACCTAGGAATAGGCAAAACCACTTGTTGCCTTATTCGGGAGTTCTTTATGCTTCTAATTGCTTTAGGTATATTCAATTAGGTAGTCTAGCTAGTCTTCGGGAGAAGCTAATTTAGAATCATTATCTGAGGCTAATTAACATAAACTTGCTATTATTTGTAAATCATAAAATATATTGGATCATTGCTAGAAAGTAAATTCTCTTGTATCCATGTTTGTGGCCATCGATCATTTTACTTGCTTTCTAGGTTAGTTTACATTTCTGCATTAGTCATAATCTTTCTAAAAACCAAAATATTATCAAGTGTTTGGCTTAGTGTAGAAAGTGATAATTCTTAACTTGCTTAATCACCTAGTATATTGTTCCCTGTGGGATCGACCTCGACTCATAGTTGGATGAATAATATTGCATACGACCATTTACACTTCTAATTAATCGAGTGGATTTGAACGTTATCAATTTTGGCGCTGTTGCCGGGGAACTATTTGACCTATTTGAGTTAGTTTGAGATTTTAGCTTACTTGCTTTGGTCCAAACTTGTGAATACATGTTTGTGAATATTTGTGTTTCTTTGTATATAGTTTTTATTTTATTCTGACTTGTGTCAATATGGAATCTTGGACTGAAAATGAGTTTAATGGTTGCAATTCATATTTTGATGACCCATGTCCATATTGTGGAGGACCTCACTTTTAACAGGATTGTGAAAATGCTCCTGGGAAAGGCATGTGTGCACCGTCTCAATCCTATGATGGGAATATTTGAAATATTTGTGGTGGTCAATGTAGACATTGGGGTGATTGTCCCAATTATATGTCCCCCCAAGTTGTTCGAACGAAAATTCTAGTTGTGCTTTTGAGTTTGACAGGAACAATGACATGACAAGTGAAGGGCAAAGTGCCGGATATGAAGGCATCATGGCAATGCTCCAAACATACTTGGATAGAGAAGCTAAAATGGAGGAGGAGGTAAAACTCATCCAACAATCCATTTTGAAAAATGAAGAAACTATAGAAATAATGAAAGCTTCATGTGAGGATGTCCATTCTTCGATTGCCATGTCTATTCCTCAAAATGAATTTGATGAAGAAGAGATTTCAAATTTACAAGATGAGCCCAAAATTTTTTGTGACAACAACGAAAGTTGTGAAAGTGAAGAAGTGGTTCAACTTGAAGAAGAGCAAAATCTTGAAGAAGAAGTCTCAAACTTTCAAAAAGAAGAAATTGAGGAAATTTTGAAAAGCATAATGGGGAGGAATGAAAAATATAGGCAAGTGTTGACCAAATTGTGAGAAGAAGTTCAACATGTAGATGATGAAGCTACCCAAAAAGTGAATCTCACCATGGATGGATTTTTACAAGCTTTGAACAATTTTCACCTTGAAGAAAAACTTGACAGGGAGGAAATTGTGAGTCAAGAGTAGCTTATGAATCAAGCTCAACAACTTGAAGGCTATGAGGATCACCGTGAAGGCATTTCACGTCATGGAAGAATTTGTATAAATTCATGTTGAGCAAATTCAATAATTGAAGCTACTTGTAATTTCTATCCGAAAATTAGAGGCCAAATTAAATGCAAAAATTGAGACATGCAATGCGCAATGCCAAGTGGTCATGGATGGTAGTTTTGAGTTGGTTCGTAATGAAGAAGAGGTCAAGATTGATTTTGAAAAATTAATGATGGAATGCGAATCAATCAATTCAAAAATAATGCAAGATGCCGAGATTGAAGAAATGATACTAGAGTTGAATGAAAAAGTTCATATAATTTTTGAAAATTTGAGCACATTGGACCGCATTCTAATCAATTTTTAACATTGTGCTTGGGTAGTGATATGGAGATTGAACCACACGAGCCTATGGAGAAATTTGGTGATGAAAAACCAATGTGTTTTTATTTTGAAGTTTGCTATGCCAAGAAGACAAAATGACATGCTTTAAGTACCGAGAAGTGCAAAATGCGATATCTTAGAGTTGGTCTCTTTGCTTTTCTAGCCCCGACCCCGACGAGCATCACCGTAATCTCGATTCAAAGATGGAGCGAAAATTCATATTTTCCAAGTGGAGAGAAAAGTGATAATGTTTACTCACGTCGTGCCACGACGCTTTTGGTGGGAGGCAACCCACCGTTTTCAAAATTTCAAGTCATTTTTAAAATTTTCTTTATAAAATAGTTTATTTTATTTCTTTTGACTAATCTGAAAAGTTTCACATTTTTCGGAGTTGATTTGAACATGATGAGCCGGGAGGAGAGCCAATACAGTGGCTGAAACTTTCAGAAAACAGCTTCAGTTTAGGTATAAAAAAAATCCAAAAACAAGAGAATTTGTTAGGTGCAGAGGACAATTTTTTTAGATGCTTGGTTCATAAATTTGGTCTCACAATTTACAAATGAGAATGAAAAAAAAAGTGCTGGTAAAAGAGTATTGAAAAGGCCTGGGGTATTTGGCATTTGTGTACATTTGTATGCTGAAAATCAGGTCCCCACACGCCCATGTCCAAAAAGACCAAAGGCACTTCAAAGTGAGTCTAAATTAAAACATCCAGTAGCTATATTTTTGCTTCAGCTCTCTCTCTCCTGCGATTCTGTTCACTTCCTCGCGCAAGCACTGCTCGGCCATCCCTTCCATTCAATCTCGCACAGCCCAGGTAAGTCTCTCCACCTTTCTCTCTCTTATTCTCCATCTCAATTTCTTTGTTTCTCTGTATCGTGACCCCAACCCCTGCCCCTCTTGGAGCAAAATGCAATCATTTTGGGCTTTAGTCGTGGAACTTGTTGGATTCTATGACTAATTCTTGGTGTTTGGTATTTTTTTTGTGCTAAACTATAATTCCCATTAAATTGGGAGGGTAATTCAATTATCTAGATGTTAGAAAGAGCTTGGTGAAAGTGATGCCCATAACTTGCTTGATAAATTGTCTGAGAGAAACATTTATTCGTCTGTGAAGTCTGAGTAACCGAGTGCTATTAAGAGTTGATTTTGAGTAAGTTTTTGATAGTTAAGTAGGTTGTGGACTGCTTCTTGGTCAGATTGTTCAAGCATAGAGTCTTTTGGCATTAAACTGCTAGCTACGCTTGCGAGTAGCCGTCTCACTTCTTAACTAAGTTCAATTAAGGGAACGACTTGAAACACTTGTCTTGGTAGGGAACAATGATTAACAAGAAAGCATTTTGCATATGCAATGATTGAATTTGGCCTATTGTTTTCTAACAATTTAAATCTTATTTGGTGAATGAACCAACATGCACAGAGGAGCCTAAAAAAAGAATTGGAACTTTGGGGCAGTTAAGATTGATTTTGAGTGGTCAATACTTTGGCTTTATTCTGAATTATCACTTTTTTTGGGGGGGGGGGGGGGGGGGGGGCTGTCTTGGGTAATAGTTCATCTTTAAAGAGTATTTTTCTCAATCGTTTCGTGTGGTGCTAATTTATGCACTTGCAACATGTTAGTGTAAATATGCATTCTAGACTACAATGTTGGTTGCTGAATATATCAAACATTTATATGGTAGTTTGGCATCTCTTCGTGAGTTCGAAATGTAAGGATTTAAATTACTCCATACTATTTGAAGCACTTGTTGACATAAATTGGTGATATCTCTGGTATAATTTTCAAGTGCTATTCATGTGCTCAAAATGCTTGAAATTGAGTTGTCTGTTTACTTTGCTGCTAAATGGGCCTTGACATTGCATGAAAAAGAGAATTGAAAACACTTGATGCATAAAGTCTCGGCTTTGGCCAACTTGGAAGACCTGGAAATGACTTAAAACTGGGGACCTGGTTTAAAATTGTGGAAAAACAGAAGAGTCCCATAAATCAGAAACATACGCAAGTGAGTATGCCGCTTCTTTCGCTCTGGCTATTCCTCGCTACACGATCACCAGTCCCATCTCTCAAAACCAAGAGACCACCAGGTATGTCGTCCCTCTCTCCCCTCAATTTCTCTATGCTCACAGTACTTCTTTTTCTTACCCTGTGGTTCATTTTGATGTAGAGTTTGAGCTCAAATTTTAAGATTCTGATGTTGTTGGCTGATTGGAATGTAATGGTGCTTCCTTGAACTATAATTCCCAGTAAAATGGGAGGGTAATTCAATTATATAGTTGTTGAAAAAGCTTGGTTAAAGTGACGCCCATAATTGTTTGATGAATTGTCTGAGAGGGAAATTAATTCACTGGTGAAGTCTGAGTAACCGAGCGACATTAAGAGATGCGTAAAAGTCAGTTTTGGTGTGTTTGGCCATATGAGGGGGTTCGGACGCCTCACTAGAACTTAAACATGAAGAGAATGTTATGATAAGAAAAGCTGGTTTTTGAGTTCTTTAGCATGGTTTCTGAATTCTGGATCATAAATTGAATATGATGAATGTTCTTTCCTTGAAATTTGGATTCAATATGGTTAGAATAGTTCACTTTGGCTCGTGGCTATTTAATCAAATTAATAATCTAAGATGAGGATAGGAGTTTGGCACTTTTTTTTGTACTTGCTGGTGTAAATTTTCCTTTAGTGGAAATTTGCTTTAATGGTAAAGAGTGCTGGTTCATTTTCTTTTTGAGAAAGTAAAGAGTGATGGTTCATCATTGTATGGGTTAAAAGAATAAAAAAAGTGAAGTTCTGGTGCCTTCATTTGCTAAACAAATTGACGCGGGAGTTACATTATGAATTGATCTTTAGTTTGAAGTCCCAAAAGTTGGGTGCTTATCTGTTTAATGTTATTCTCCAAGAATAGATTTTATGTTGATTTTTGTAGGAGTTTAGTGGTGTCAAGAAGAAGTTTATCTACTGCCTAATTTTTCACTGGAATAGTTCAAGGAGGAGCAGAGATTTGACATTATCTCAGAGAGACAACTTTTCAGGAGTCCCTATTACTTTGCATTTATTGTTTAGTTGCCTTGAGGACAAGGCAACATTTTAACTTGGGGGATGAGCTTAAATGTGGAATGATATACTTTGATGGATTTTGTAGATTATTTTTTTTGTTTTGATATTTTTATTGTGTTTATGACATGTTTATATTAGTATGATTTTTTTTACTAGCTTCTTTAGTCTTTTTAGTTTAGTTGTAGGAATGGTGTTGGGATGTGGTTTTTGCCCCTTGGCCCATACGTGGCTTGCTTGGTACCAACATGATCTAAACTTTGACATATGACTTCTTGATCTTTGAAAAAGAAAAATAATTGAAGTAGTGATTCTTGTTTTTGACCTTTAGACTTAATTTTTGGCTTTTTTGTTCACTAATTAGTCTCTTTAGGCTATTAGAGACTCTTTGAGTTCATTTGTTTCAATTGGAATTTGGATACATATTCTACTTGAGTTTTCATGTTCCATGTGTGGTGAGGTTTATTTGTGAGTTCTTTTGCATATCTTGTGGTCTAGAACTTGCCCGAAATGTATTTCAAGGCGAAATCCTAGGCTACACTTGGTTTGAAAAATGATGTTAGGCCTTCCTTGGATCATTTTTGTGCCTTAAATTTTCTATCCTTGCATATTTTCCCTAGTCAACCCCTTTTGAGCCTTTTAACTTTTTTTTTGGCAACCATATTACAAGTTTTACCCTTTTTTCATTGATATATCTTTTGGTACCCGACCTCCCCAAGTACTTTGAACGCGCAAACATAGGCTAAAAGCTTAAGTTTGGGGTTGGGGGTTGGAAAAGTGTGATATGAGAGTTGCTTAAAAGGTGAAAAGTTAAGAATATATATAATATAATATATATATATATATATATATATATATATTAAGAGAAAGAAAAGAAAATAAAATAGTGAAACCTTCCTTGGTATTTAAAAAAAAAGAATGAAGAAAAAGGAAGGAAGAATAAAGAGTTGTGAATGAAGGGAAGACTATGTGGTGAAATGAAAAATGAAGCAAAGGATGGAAAAGTTTGAAAGGAGGTGTGCTTAGGGAGGTTTTGAGTCACTATTTTCACAATTATACCTTATCTTAACCAAAAGCTTACATTCCAACCCTTTAAGTCCTAACTGATTTTTAACCTAGTGTGTCTACATTAGTTGAGAACTACATGAAGGGCAAGCCTATGATACTACTTGTGTGCATTCAAACATCTTTGTGAGAGGGAGAGTTAATTCTTTGCATTTGATATCCCATTTGTGAGTTGCATTGCATTTTCTATGTGTGAAATTCTCTCTCGAGTGTGAGGGCACATGAGAATTTGAGTTGTGAATTTGTTCCATTTTCCAATTGAGAGGAATGAATAAAAGAAAGTTGTTTTGTGATAATGAGGCAAATTTTGAAGCTTTAGTATCATGACTTGATTGCTACTTGGATTAACTTGGTGTTTAAGCACTTAAGTGAAATAAATTTTTTGAGAAGTTGTTGGTGATTCATATGTCTTGGATTAATTGTTTATACCAATTAATGTCATGTGTTTGTGCTTAAAGTAGACTTTTTGACTTGGTATGATGTGGTGCACTATTGAGTTGATTCCTTGCAAGAAGTTTGTATGTTTTAATTTGCTTGAGGACAAGCAATAGTTTAAGTTTGAGAGTTTGATAAGTTGGTAATTTACCAACTTATCTCTTCTTTAATCTTAGACTTTTGATTGAAAAAATAGTGCATTTATTATGGTTTACTTCAATTTTACAGGTTTATATGATTTAGAAGTGATCTGAAAAGAAACCAGGTAAAAACAAGTCAAAACGGAGCTAAAATGAAGAAAATGACAAAACGGAGGCGCAAAAACAGGAAAGATTTGCAATTTTAAAAATCTGAAAAGTCTGTAGGTTATTTTTGTCATTTTTTTATTGGAAAATTGGAGGTCTACAAAGGCAAGGTTTGGGAGAAAAATATGTAATCTTTGGCATAATACAAGTTTTGGAGGCTAGGGTTTCTTACACCACACTTTGGGGTTGAAGACTTGAAGATTTGATTGAGCAATTTCTTGAACCTTTTACTTCATTTCTTTGATTTCTTGCTTTGTAGTGAATATTTAAGTGTGTAGTATTTATTTCTTGACTTGAATCTTGTTTATGAAAATATTCTTGATTTAAAGTTTGGATTAAAATTCTAGTTTTGCTTATGTATTTTGAAGGATTGTTATTTCTAATGAAGTGGGTTTATTATTTCTTTAATTAATCTTGTTCTTAAATGTTTCCAAATGGATTATCTAACCCTAGAACTTGCCCATTTACTTCAGTTTAAACTCGGGAGAGGTAAATTCGAGGTTGTAAAAGATTAATTAAAAAAGATTTGGGGCGCTAACTCTCATTTAATGGAATCGACCTAGGAATAGGCAAAATCACTTGTAGCCTTATTCCGGAGTTCTTCATGCTCCTAATTGTTTTAGGGATATTCAATTAGGTAGTCTAGTTAGTCTTCAAGAGAAGATAATTTAGAATCATTATCTAAGGTTAATTAACATAAACTTGCTATTATTTGTAAATCATAAAATATATTGGATCGTTGCTAGAAAGTAAATTCTCTTGTATCCATGTTTGTGGCCATCGATCATTTTACTTGCTTTCTAGGTTAGTTTACATTTCTGCATTAGTCATAATCTTTCTAAAAACCAAAATATTATCAAGTGTTTGACTTAGTGTAGAAAGTGATAATTCTTAACTTGCTTAATCACATAGTATATTGTTCCCTGTGGGATCGACCCCGACTCATAGTTGGATGAATTATATATGCTACGACCGTTTACACTTCTAATTAATAGAGTGGATTTGGACGTTATAAGCAACCGAAGAGAATTGATCATTGGAAAATGAATTAGTGATCCTATTTTCAAGAATAAGATTTGAGCTTTCAATAGGGTCTTGATATTTTGAGATGAGCTTTCCTTGTGTGAATAGATCTTGTTCGATTGATTTGAATGGCTTCAAATTGTTGGTGCAGCCTTCCCTATATTCTTGCCCTGTTGTACTTGCTTCATTAATTACTTCTTCCTTTGATCGAGCCTTTGGTACTTGCTTCCATAAATATGCAGATCTTGCATATATTTCCAGCGTTGATTCCAATTATGCGTGTATCTCCTTTCCTTGCTGAGACTTGATTCTTGGCTAAATGGGCTTGAGTGATTCTTGGCTAAATGGGCTGACAGTGTAGTCGGAGAATAGTCTTCCTGCCATAGAGAGCATTATTTCGTAGTATGTGGATTCTTATGAATGAACGAAAACATAGACCAAATCTTCCTCGCCCGTGGGTGGTTGTACTCAGGCGGCTTCATTCCTCTACCTACTTTCATATTCTCGATAATTTTTCGTCAATTTCCGTTTGACCTTTTCTAGATAGTACTAGTTTGGAACTATTTTGACATTGAATCAAAATATTTCCATAAATGACTCTGGCATGTCTTACCATGTGATCCACTGGCACATGTCTTGTGCGGTGAACCATTCTGAAGCTTCTCCAGTTAAGCTCCGGCTGAACAACCTCATGATCAAGGCTTGGTTTCTCTTTACTCTGACCAGTTTGTCACAGTAGGCTCGTAGATGAGCTTTGGGGTTTCCCAAGCTATTAAACATCTTAAACTGTGGTATTTTGAAACCTTCAGGTAAATCCAAATCCGGATGCATGCAAAGATCATCATATCTCATAACGGTAGCCTTTTGGGTGGTTCATGCATCTTGCGTGACTCGCGCAACCATGTCCCGTAATTCTTGCTTCATTTTGTCATCACGCCTATCGCAATGTGGAATTAAAGATAAGTTAAGGGTTGTTTCGAAACAAACATGTATTGATTATATTGTCGTTATTGGAGGATTTTGTGAATCTTCTTAGAAGCTTGCATATTATGTTCAGTCGAATGATGATTATAGTTAGCAGATGAGACTGTTAATGTATGATTCAATTTTTAAAATCGATGAAGCAACCTTGAAGGTTATTTCTTGGATTTAATTCCAAAATAACATGTTGCTCACGTATTTTGTGAAGGAATCATTGTTGGCATTGGCTTCAGCAGTTGGAAAACCATTACACAGAGATATGAAAACAATCAATAGAATCATGCCTAGATGTGCTAGGGTGAAAGTACTAGTGGATTTTCTGTCTGCTCTTCCAAAGTCGGTAAAGATGGAGATTGAAGATGAGACAACTGGAGAAATTAGTGTTGAAGATGTTAAGATAAAGTATGATCATTTGCCAAAGTATTGTTGTGAATGCGACTTCAAGGTCATATTGAATTGGAATGTAGATATCTTCATCCAAAATTGGGAAGGCATGAGGAGAAAACTACCAGGGAAAGTGACCAAGAAGAGAAAGGGAGAGGTTGAGAAGGTGCATGAGAAGGCTGAGGGAAAGAAGAATAATAGACAACAATATAATAAGCCTAAATTCAATGCTAAAATATTGTCAAGTGCGAAGATTGTTGGTGATCCACATAATTATAATGTGATTAAGGGTAGTAAAGTGTTCCCTGATAAAAAAAGCAATAAGGACTCATGAACTCTCAAACACAACAACAAAATGATTAGGACAACAAGGTGGAAGTGCAGAACAAGTATGAAGCTTTACAAAACAATGAGGAGATTGAAGGAGATTATAATAATGAAGAAGACAAACATAAAAATGGTACTGAGGACAGTGTATTAAATATCACTGAATCAGTTACGAAGGTGACTAGCAAGGAACATGTGGTGGACAGAGACAAGAAGGAAGATGATGTTATTGAATAAGGAAAAAATGAATTACAAATTTATAACACTACAACTGAAAAGGAATATATTGAAAAACAGGAAATTGCAGGAGAGGGAACACAAAATAATGGGTAGAAAGAGTATTTTACTAACTAGTTGAGTCCAATGGAGATGAGGTCAGTTCATAATCTATCACAAATGTTGAGGATACTAAGCTAAAAGCTAATGAAGGATAGAAAACTCTGTGGTGTGAAAGAGTAGAGGAAAAAAAGGGCACCAAGGAAACAAATGAAAAGGAGGAAAACAATTAATCAGGGATTAGTGTTATTCATGCATGAGATCAGTCTCAACCCACTAATTAGAATTCTAAAATCAATTTTCAAGATGGAATAAGCTCTCTTGGTAGAGTTCAGACAATAGTGCAAGGATTAGAAGATGTAAACTCCATAGGGGAGAAGGACAAAATACAAGAGGAAACTGAAACATCATTAGAGGAAATTGAAATACCTTTGCTACAAGTTCAGGAGCACTCTAATATGCCAGACGTAGAGGCAAATAAAGGGGAACTGCAACAAAATGAACAGGAGGAGTTACATGTCAATAAGAATAGAGAGGATCAGAAAGAAGGAAATGTTGATATCATTGATTCTTATCCTCTAATTATGAATCTATATCTAGAAATTAGTAAGTTTGGAGGTAAGAAATTGGCAGTAGTTCAGGCTGCTAATGAGATTTAGCAATCTGGTGTTGCAAAGAGGATTTCTCCAAATAAAGCCTTGCATGATGTTGCATCACATAATATTGATCTATCAAAAAGTGTGGGAAAGGAAATTATCATGCACATTAATCAAGTAAAGAAGATATAGTAGGAGGTCACATTAATCAAGTTTCTTCTCAAGTATCTAGGGAAGCAAGTTTATCTCCAAAATCTCAAGCAAAAGGATCTAAAAAGAGCAAGAAACAAGGTAACAATGAAGTCCAACAAGTTGTTAGGATTTTGTCAAAGAGGGGTGCTACTAAAACCTATTTCAAGTGATGATAAAGACTCTATTTTGGAATATTACATCAGTATAGAAGAAGGCTTGGCTTTAAATATGCTAATTTCAATTGTAATGATAAGATCTAGTTTTTGTGGATGACAATGTAGATGTAGAAATCCTCATGGATATTGAATAACATATAACAATTAAGCTATATTTTCAAGAGTTTGCCAGATCCATGATCACTACTATAGTATATGCCAAATGTGATGTGTAACACTTCATACCTTCAAACTAAGTCATCTTCATGATTTAGGAGTTAGTCATCTTCATGATTTAGGAGTTTAGGAAACCAAGACGAGGAGTTAAAGTTAAAAATCCAATTTCAGTTATGTAATTCTAGTTTTCTGCCAGAGATGTACGAACCGTAGATTTGGA
Source organism: Anisodus tanguticus (assembly GCA_034509755.1). Lineage (NCBI taxonomy): Eukaryota > Viridiplantae > Streptophyta > Magnoliopsida > Solanales > Solanaceae > Anisodus > Anisodus tanguticus. Next base: position 29,915,281 of record CM067540.1, read on the forward strand.
CCATATAAATCACCGTCGAAATTGATGATGTACGGTAGGTTATACGGACCATATAAAATATATAAACCATACATTTTGACCGTAGGGTCCCCCTCAGCTTTTCATAATCACTGGGAAGTCATATCTTGATGATGGTCCTATTATGAGCGATTAAGGTATATAGAGTTTCTATCCACATGTGGAAACATCATTGTTCTTCCCCACACTACTTATAATCTATGAAACATGAATTCCTCAGACGTAGGGTTTTGTTCCTCAAATTTATGGGATGATCACTTGCCTCTTATTGAATTTGCTTATACAACAGTTTTCATGCTTGTATCAAGATGGCATCATTCAAAGCTTTTTATAGGCGAAGGCATATATCGCCAATTGGTTAGTTCGAAGTTGGTGAAGCGGAGTTTGTATGACCAGACTTGGTCCATCAGGCTATGGAGAAAGTCAAGTTGATGCAAGAGCATTTGAAAACATCTCAAAGTCGCCAGAAGTCTTATTCGAATGTGAGGCATAGAGACTTGGAGTTTCAAGTTGATGATTGGGTGTTTCTGAAAGTTTCACCTATGAAATGTGTCATGAGGTTTGGAAAGAAAGGGAAGCTCAGTCCCAGATATATCAGACCATACAAGATCATATGAAGAATTGTTCAAGTAGCTTACGAGCTTCAATTTCCACAAGATTTAATTGTTGTACATCTAGTGTTTCATATATCCATGTTGAGGAAGTATGTGAGAGACCCGTTGTTGGTTGTCCCTACCGAATTCATCACAATTAAGGATGCCCTAACCTATGAAGAGGTCCCTGTGGCTATCCTAGATCATCAGGTTCACAACTTGAGAACTAAGGAAGTTGTCTCAGTGAAAGTGGTATGGAGAATTCAGAAAGTTGAGGAGGCTACATGGGAAGCCGAAGAGGAAATGAAGTCCAGATATTCACACTAATTTGAGGAATAAGCAGAAAGCGTCCAAGGTAAATACCTCCAATATTCATGTCATGTCCCTTGCGTATCTATGTCTCATGTTTCACAATCATGTATTCAGTACTCATGTCTCATATCCCTATGTTCATACTTTCACGTAATCATGCCATTCAGTCCCCATGTTCTATGCCATGTTTTTTCAACTCATGCTATGTCCAGTCTCATTCTTAACCATGATCCATGATTCGCGGATGAATGATCCCAAGGGGGTGATATTGTAACACCTCATACCTTTAAACTAAGACATGTTCCTGATTCAGGAGTTTAGAAAACCAAGATGGGGAGTTAAAGTTAAACACCCAGTTTCAGTTCTGCAATTCTAGTTTATGCTAGAGATTTACGAACCGAAGAAGTAGGTACGGACCTTAGATTTGGACCGTATAAATCACCTTTGAAATTGATGATGTACGGTAGGTTATACGGACCATATAAAATATATAAACCATACATTTTGACCGTAGGGTCCCCCTCAGCTTTTGGTAATCACTGGGAAGTCATGTCTTGATGATGGTCCTATTATGAGCGATTAAGGTATGTAGAGTTTCTATCCACATGTGGAAACATCATTGTTTTTCCCCACACTACTTATAATCTATGAAACATGAATTACTCAGACCTAGATTGTTCATGTTCATGATAACCCTCAATTGCATGTATTATGTTGGTATTACTAATTTCTTAATTGTATTCAGATATGTCATTATGATTGTTATGCACCTGTATGTAATTCATGAACACGTGTTTTGAATTTCATGAGTTCTTAATTACAAGTCATGAATTAGTGTTGCTCAATCCATGAAATTATACATGTTCTTGATGATTTATATGTTATATTAAATATTTATTCACATGCTAAATTATATCTACAAACTATGTTTTACAAGTTATTTTCATGAAATTCATGGGCTTACAAGCCAACTATACTCATATTCATATTTTGGGAGTTGCATAGATTATCGAGAAGGCTTAGACAACCTGAATCTATGTTTGCCAGTGTAGGATAAAGATCACTCCGCCCAGTTAGGACGATTCCTTCATGTTACCCATTACTAGTTATTGGATCTATCATGTCATATTCATGTCTTGTACCCCAGAAAGGTATGAGATGGCTTAGCTGATTGGTCAGAGATCAGATGTCAGGTTCACACGTGGTGGTTACATGTCGGTCTTACTAATGCTCTCCTACAAATATTCAAATATACAATTTTATAGATTTTATATATGTTATTAAATTAATGTCAGATCATGTTCATGCTCATTATTCAGTTTCAGTTTCATGATTTCTATTATTTCATGTGCCTTCTTATTTCCTCCAGTTGCTTTACATACAGTATAATTCAAATGCACTTACATCCTTTTTACCTGGGGCCTGCACTTCACGGTGCAAGTACTGAGTTTTAGGATGATGGATCTGCACGCTAGGACTTCACCTATATCAGCTATTGGTAAACCCCATTTTATTTGGGGTTTCAGTTCGTTATTTTTCAAGATCATTTTGTATAGTAGATGTATGTCAGGTACTTGTCCTGGTAAATAATTTTGCAGTCAGACTCATATTTCAGAGGTTTCATAGACTAGACTAGTTTAGCTTGCCATATCGGTATTATTTTCATACTTATCATGTTTTCATATGTTTTCACTATGATATTTCATATTATATTTAAGTATCCAATTGGCATGTTTTAAATCATTACTATTGTATGTTTTGATGCCCATGTTGATTCAGCCAACCATGTGGTTCGCTCAGTCACATGCAGTTAGGCATCGAGTATTGTGTTTTGCTCAGACCATAGTTCGGGGTGTTACAAAACTTGGTATCAGAGCCTCGGTTCAAGTGTCTTAGGGAGTCCATGAAACTGTGTCAATTGGGGTCACTTTTATATGTGTGAGGCGCCCACACATGTAAACAGTTGACCACTAAGACATCTAGGATTGTCTCGCTTCTTTCATACTCTAGATCATGCAATTAGAGTTATACCTTCAGGACATCCTTCTAACTCGTGTGAATTACGTATTTCAAAAAATGTCTGCTAAAAGGAAATCAACTACAGGCAATAGGGCTGCTACTAATGTTGCTCATAAGGAGGATATTCATGCTCACGGAGCCAATTCGGGTACAACACCCCCACCTAATTCTAGAGGGCCATCAGAGTTTCGTGTTCCAGTTCTGCTGCCCAGTTCCAGCTGCTCACCCAGATTATGGCTACACAAGCTCAACTTCAGGGAATGACTCCAAGTACAGGAGCTAGTGGAGAGTCGTCCAGTTTCAGGACTCAGAAATTTCTGCATATGGACCCTTCAGTGTTCACATGGTCTAGCAAGATAGAGGATCCGTTGAATTTCATTGACAGGCATCAGAAGATCTTCCGTGTTATGCATGTTACTGAGATAGAGGCAACAGAGTTGGGAGCTTATCAATTGCAAGATGTTGCTCATATTTGGTATGAGTCGTGGGAATAATCCCGAGGGGAAGATGCATCTCATGCAACTTGGGATGAATTTACAAATGCCTTCATAGAACACTTTCTGCCGCTAGAAGTAAGAGAGGCAAATGCCTTTGAATTTGAGAAGCTCAAGCAGAATGGTAGGAGTGTGCAAGAGTACTACCTCCACTTTGTTTTTTTTTGGAAAAGTATGCTCCTCATATGGTTCTAGACATGAGGGCCAGAGTTAGGCATTTTGTATGGGGTCTTGACCCCCATTTTTTTGATGTTGCTAACATCTCTGCTCAGAACAAATAAATGACTATTACCAAGATAATTTCTTTTGTACAAGGTAATGAGAGCATAATGAAGGAAGAGGAAGCACTACAGAAGAAGAGAGATATGGAGTTCAATAAGAGAGCTAAGTCTTCAGGTCACTTCAGTCATGGGGGAAGTGGAGGTAGGCAATTCTTCAAAAATATGTCATCAGGACCTGCTCCTTCTTCAGCTAGTGCTCCAATCCCTAAGTTCAGGAATGATTATAAGAGAAAGAACTTCAGAGCATCAGGCTCCAAGTCACAGGCCAGTGTGGTTCAAGGTACCTTTATCAATCCAGTTTGCAGCAACTATGGTAAGAGACACCGAGAGGAGTGTCGCATGGATATGGATATCTGTTATGGGTGTGGTTAGTGAGGTCACTTTCAGAGAAACTGTCCATCAGCGAGGGAGGGTACATGAAGTAATGTTGCTCAGTCCATAAATTCAGTAATTCCTTGCAATTCTCAGGCCCAATCAGGGTGTGGCACATCTACATATGGTAATACAAGTTGAGGCCCAAACCGCTTATATGCTTTAGCCGGTCATCACGATACAGAGGCTCGTGCAGATGTTATCACAGGTATACTAACCGTTTTCACTTTTGACATTTATGCCCCTATAGATCCTAGACCTACTCTGTCGTATATAACCCCATTTGTTGCTAAGAAGTTTGGGATAGAACTAGAAAAGTTGCCTGAACCTTTTGAAATATCTGCTCAAGTTGGAGAGTCAGTTATAGCGAGATGAGTATATAGGGGTTGTCTAGTTAAAGTCTATCACTACGTTACAGTAGCCTACTTGGTAGAGTTAGAAATGGTAGACTTTGATGTAATCATGGGCATGGATTGATTTTCTTCATGTTATTCCATAGTAGCTTGTAGAACCAAAATTGTCATATTCGAATTTCCCGGTGAACCAGATATAAAATGGAAGGGTGATGCAATAGCACCCATATGTAGGTTTATCTCATATCTTAAGGACAAAAATATGATATCCAAGGGGTACATCTACCAGCTAGTTCTGGTTAGATATGCAGAAACCCAAACCCCAACTCTTTAGTCCGTACCATTTGTCAATGAGTTTCCAGAAGTCTTTCCAAAAGATCTTCCCAGAGTCTCTCCCGATATGGAGATTGACTTTGGAATTGATCTACTTCCTAGCACTAAGCCGATATCTATTCCTCCATTTATAATGGCTCTAGCAAAGCTAAAAGAATTAAAAGGCCAGTTAAAAGATTTCATTGATAAGGGATTTATTAAACCAAGTGTCTCACCTTGAGGTGCACCAGTCTTGTTTGTTCGTAAGAAGGATGAATTTTTACGTATGTGCATTGACTACCGATAGTTGAACAAAGTCACCATTAAGAACAAATATCCTCCTCCAAGAATTGATGACTTATTTGACCAACTTCAGGGAGCCTAGTGTTATTCCAAGATTGACCTCAGATTAGGATACCATCAGCTTAAGGTTAAGGAAGTTGACATTCTGAAAACCGCCTTTAAAACTCATTACAGTCATTTTAAATTTTGTGTCATGTCATTCGGATTCACGAATTCCTTAGCTGATTTCATGTATCTTATGAATAGGGTCTTCAAGCCTTATCTCTATTTGTTCGTCATTGATGGTATTCTAGTCTATTCTAGTAACGAGGCTGATCATGTAGAACATCTCAGAATAGTGTTACAGACACTTCAAGATCACAAGCTTTACGCAAAATTTTCCAAGTGTGAATTTTGGATGAAATCAGTGGCATTCCTAGGCCACATTATTTCTGGAGAATGTGTAAGGGTACATTTTCAGAAAATCAAAGTCTTAAAGAAAGACCTACCTCAGTTTCTGAGACAAGAAGTTTCTTGGGTATGGCAGGCTATTATAGGCGCTTCGTAGAGGGTGTTTCCTCTATCTCAGCTCAGTTGACCAGATTAACTCAAAAGGAAGTCAAATTTCAGTGGTCAGATGCCTATGAGTATAGTTTCAAATAATTGAAAATAAGGTTGACATCTACTTCGGTGTTAACTTTACTAGAGGGAACCGAGGGGTTCGTTGTATATTGTGATTCTTCAGAAATTGGTCTCGGATGTGTTTTAATGCAGCATGGTAAGGTTATAGATTATGCATCCAAACAACTTAAGTCTCATGAAAGGAACTATCTGATGCATGATTTAGAATTCACAACCGTGATTTTTGCGCTCAAGATATTGCGTCACTATTTGTATGGAGTTCACATTGATATTTTCAGAGATCACAAGAGCCTTCAGTATATTTTCAAGCAACGGGAGTTGAATCTTAGACAAAGGAGATGACTTGAATTAATAAAGGATTATGATGTGGATGTCCTCTATCATCTGGGTAAAGCAAATGTGGTTGTCGATGCTCTTAGTCGGTAATCCATGGGAAGCTTAGCTCATGCTGAAAAAGGAAAGAGAATTATGATTAAATAAATTCACCGACAATCTAGTTTAGAAGTTTGATGTTTGGATTTTGAAGATTGTGTTGTTGTCCAGAACTGGTTCGAATCTTCCTTAGTAGCCGAAGTGAAAGAGAAACAATATAATGATCCCTATTTGTTACAACTGAAAGAGGGAATTCACAAGTATAAGACTACATCTTTTGAACAAGGGGGAGATGATGGTACTTTGAGGTACCAAGGCAGGTTGTGTGTTCTAGATGTGGATGGACTCAGAGAAAAAATTATAGAAGAAGCGCACAACTCTAGGTATTCTATCCACCAGGTTCTACAAAATGTATCATGATCTTAAGGAAATTTATTAGTGGCATGATATGAAGAGGAATGTGGCAGATTTTGTAGCCAAGTGTCTGAATTGTTAGCAAGTGAAAGCCGAGCACCAGAGGTCTGGTGAGTTGTCTCTGAATATTGATATTCCTATTTGGAAATGGGAGATGATAAATATGGAGTTCATAACCGGTCTACCTTGCTCATCCCGGAGGCATGATTCGATTTAGGTGATTGTGGACAGACTTACCAAATCAGCCCACTTCTTGCAAGTCAAGACCACAGATTCAGCAGAAGATTATGCCAAGTCATATATCCGAGATATCGTCAGGCTTCATGGGACCCAGTGTCAATTATTTCAGATTGTGGTGCTCAATTCACAACACACTTTTGGATGTATTTCCAAAATGGATTGGGTACCAAGGTAAATCTCAGTACAACTTTTCATCCTCTGACAGATGGTTAGGCAGAGCGGACTATTCAGACCCTCAAGGATATGTTAAGAGCATATGTCCTAGATTTTAAAGGTAATTGGGATGATCACTTCCCTCTTATTGAATTTGCCTATAATAACAGTTATCATGCTAGTATTAAGATGGCACCGTTCAAAGCTTTTTACAGGCGAAAGTATAGATCGCCAATTGGTTGGTTCAAAGTTGGTGAAACGGAGTTTGTAGGATCAGACTTAGTCCATCAAGCTATGGAGAAAGTCAAGTTGATGCAAGAGTCTTTGAAAACATCTCAGAGTCACCAAAAGTCTTATTCTAATGTGAGGCATAGAGACTTGGAGTTTCAAGTTGATGATTGGGTGTTTATGAAAGTTTCACATGTGAAAGGTGTCATAAGGTTTGGAAAAAAAAGGAAGCTCAGTCCTAGATATATCAGACCGTACAGGATCCTATAAAGAATTGGTCAAGTAGCTTACGAGCTTGAATTGCCACAAGATTTAATTGTTGTACATCCAGTGTTTCATGTATCCATGTTGAGGAAGTTTGTGAGAGACCCGTTGTTGGTTGTCCCTACCTAATCCATCACAGTTAAGGATGGCCTAACCTATGAAGAGGTCCCTGTGGCTATTCTGGATCATCAGGTTCACAAGTTGAGAACTAAGGAAATTGCCTTAGTGAAAGTGGTGTGGAGAATTCAGCAAGTTGAGTAGGCTACATGGGAAGCCAAAGAGGACATGAAGTCCAGATATTCGCACTGATTTGAGGAATAAGCAGAAAGAGTCCAAGGTAAATGTCATCTCCCTTGCGTATCCATGTCTCATGTTTCACATTCATGTTTTCAGTACTCATGTCTCATGTCCCCATGTTCATGCTTTCACGTAATCATGACATTATGTCCCCATGTTCCATGCCATGGTTTTTCACGTTCATGTACTCATGCTATGTCCAGTCTCATTCTTAACCATGACCCATGATTCAAGGACGAATGATCTCAAGGCGGTGATATTGTAACACTTCATACCTTTAAACTAAGTCATGTTCCTTATTCAAGAGTTTAGAAAACCAAGACGGGGAGCTAAAGTTAAAAACTCAGTTTCAGTTCTATTTTCAGTTCTATAATTCTAGTTTACGCTAGAGATTTACGGACCGAAGAAATAGGTTACCTTTGAAATTGATGATGTATGGTTGGTTATACGGACCATATAAAATATACGAACCATACATTTTGACCGTATGGTCCCCTTCAACTTTTGGTAATCACTAGAAAGTCATATCTCGATGACGGTCCTTTTATGAGCGATTAAGGTATGTAGAGTTTCTATCCATGTGTGGGAGCATCATTGTTCTTCCCTACATTACTTATAATCTATGAAACATGAACCTCAGACCTAGAGTTTTGTTCAATTTCATGATAACCCTCAATTTCATATATTATGTTGGTATTACTAATTCCTTAATTGTATTCATGATATTTCATTATGATTTTAATAAAACTGACTGTAATTCATGAACGCATGTTTGAAATTCCATGAGTTCTTAATTACAAGTCATGAATTAGTGTTGCTAAATCCATGAAATTATACATGTTCTTCATGATTTGTAAAAGTTATATTATATATTTATTCACATGCTAAATTATAACTACAAACCATGTTTTACAAGTTATTTTCATGAAAATCATGGGCTGACAAGCCAACTATACTCATATTCATGTTTTGGGAGTTGCACAGATTACCGAGAAGGTTCAGACAACCTCAAACTAGGTTTGCCAGCATAGGATAAGGATCGTTCCACCCAGTTAGGACAATTCCTTAATGTTACCCATTGCTGGTTATTGGATCCATCATGTCATGTTCATGTCTCGTACCCCGGAAAGGTATGCGATGACTTAGTTGATCGGGTAGAGATCATATGTCATGTTCATCTCCCATAGATTTTATACATGTTATTATATTTATGTCAGATCATTTTCATGCTAATTGTTCAGTTTCAGTTTCATGATTCCTATTATTTCATGTGCCTGCTTATTTACTCCAGTTTCTTTACATATAGTATAATTTGAATGTACTTACATCCCTTTTTCCTAGGGCCTGCACTTCACTGTGTAGGTACTGAATTTCAGGACGATGGATCTACACGTTAGGACTTCACCTATATCAGCTATGGATGAGCCCCATTTCATTCGGGGTGTTTGTGGGTTATTTTTCATAATCATGTTTTATAGTAGAGGTATGACAGGGCCTTGTCTTGTTAAACAATTTTACAGTCAGACTCATTTTTTAGAGATTTCTTAAACTAGACTAGTTTATCTTTCCATGTCATTATTATTTTCAGATTTATCATATTTTCAGATATTTTTTCTATGATATTTTTAGATTATATTTTAATATCTTGTTTGCATATTTTAAATCATTACTATTGCATGTTTTGATGTCCATGTTGATTCAGCCAGCCATGTGGTTCGCTCGGTCACATGCAGTCAGGCACTGAGTGCCATATTTCGCCCAGGTAATGGTTCGGAGCATTACATGATGCCATTGAAAGAATTGATCTATGGGATAACTTGTATAACCTTGCCAGCAATATGAATTTTCCCTGACTGGTTGAAGAAGACTTTAATGTGATCATAAATGAAGAAGAGAATATTGCAGGATTGCCAATGTACCCTTATGAATATGAGGATTTTGCATTTTATATAAATTTCTGTGATTTGTATGAAGTATCTTTTAAAGGAAGTCCTTTTACATGGTGGAATGGGAGATCAGTAAGTGATTGTATATTTAAGATATTTGATGGATTGGTGACCAATGACCACTTTCAGGCCTAGTTTTGGAACTTGGAAGTTGAGTATCTCTCTAGAACAGGCTCAAACCATGCTCATTTATTTCTCTCTTGTGGGTACCAAACTCAATAGTTCTTTAAGCCTTTCAGGATTTTAAAGTTTTGGGTTGAGCATCCATTTTGGATCTGATCAAACAATACTAACATGCAGACATAAGTGGAAATGTTTTTTAACATTCAAGAAAAAATTGAAGAATGTTAAAACAACATTGTCTAAGTGGAGTAAAGAAACATTTGGTGACATATTCAAGCAGCTTACTATAAGGGAAGCCATTTTTAGAATCAAGGAAGAACTGCTTGAAGAATAACCATCAGAAGAAAATAGAATTGTGTTGCAAAGGGCACAAGATGAGATGAAAAAATACGTACACTATGAAGAAGCATTTTGTAGACAAAAGGCATGAATGACTTGTTTCTCATATGGTGATAAGAATACTAGATTTTTTCATAGTCTAGTCTAGTGAATGGAAGGAGAAAAAGGATTTAGTTCAAGAGAAATCAAAACTCAGAAGGCAACTGGATTGAAGATGTAGATAAAATCGCAGAAGAGGCCATTTCATTTTACCATAAGCAGTTTTTCCAACAAGAAGAGACATCAGAATTCTCCATTCTCAATCATGTTTTAGCAATGGTTAAAGTGGAAGATAATGAAATGTTGGAGCAGTTACTAACTATGGAAGAAGTAAAGCAGAGTGCTGGGACATAATTCGTATGGATGTCTATAATGTAGCAAAGGATTTCTTTGAAGGGAAAACTCTTCCAATGTCAATAACACATGCTAACTTGGTGTTTTTTTCCTAAGAAGAATACAACAGAGACATTTTCAAAGTTGAGGACCATTAGCCTCAGTAACTTTCTGAACAAGGTAATTTTCAGGGTGGTTCATGATAAGCTGGACAAGATCCATCCTTCACTAATCTCATCTAATCAATCTGGATTTGTAAAGGGTAGAAACATCATTGAAAATGTGTGGCTAACACAAGCTATTGTTACTAACATCAGGAAGAGGGGGACACCAACTAATATGGTAATCAAGTTGCATATGAATAAATCCTACAATAGAGTTTCATAGTTATATCTAACAAAAGTGTTTAAGGAAAAATGGATTCTCTAAAAATTTCATTGATGTGATCTGGAGGTTATTGGCTAATAACTGGTACTTAGTGTTATTAAATGGGCAACCACATGGTTTTTTAGTTCTACAAGAGGTGTCAAGCAAGGAGATCCATTATCTCCTGCCCTCTTCATTTTATCTGCTGAAGTATTTTCCAGGGCTCTGAACTTAATATTTGAACATAGTGATTTTAAAGGATATGGGATGCCTAAATGTACTGTTGAATTTAGTCATCTTGCTTATGCAGATGATACAATTATCTTTACTTTTGCTGAGAATCCTTCTCTAGAACTTATTGTGGGAACTCTTCTAGAGTATGAACAAGTTTCAATTCAAATGATCAATAAAGGGAAGAGTACATTCTACATGTATAATAAAGTGGCAATGCATTGATTCAACATGTGGAAGCAGTAACTGGTTTCACAAGGGGACTATTTCCATTTACATATCTTGGTTTCCTTGTTACTCATGCTAGAAAGAGGATGACATGCTCCAAATCTGAATGGGATGTACCTTGTTCTATATGCAACTACTATGAACCTGTGATATACTTCATAACATAACTTGATAGACAATTGAAAAAATGTAAATAACTTGTGAATACAAATGTGGTCACTGTCCTAAGGCATGCAACTGATGTACAATTGAATAACATAAATCCACTAACACTATCTATGAAGCCTCTACAAATACCTTCAACTGAACAACTGATACATGTATAGGGATAGGACCCCGAGCTACCCATAATGTCATTGTACAAATAAAAGGAGTACTAGACTCACCTAACTTCATAAAGAAGTGGAGTTCATCTCATCGGCAGCTGACCATCAATAAGTTACTAATGGAAAAGTCTGACAATCTACATAACTGAGCATCCAATGTGAAATATAATAGATGCAACACCCTTAGCAAAAGTGGCGTCAGTACATATAGATTATATCGTGTATGTAAGATAGATAGAAAAGCATATATAAGAACTGAAGCTCATATAATAGACAAATTAAATCTAATGAATCAAATACATTAAAGGATCTTAAACATCCTATAGGAACACATATTAAGTCTTACTGTATTTAAGTCATTTTGAATATTCTTCTGAGTCATCTTGATCATAGTTTTAGGTCGTTATATGGAGCAACGTTCTGGGATCATTCATTATAACATTTGGTATCACATACTTTAGTTACTGTACTTTGGATTCATTCCTTACATCTCTTTAGAACACAATCATATGAGCATATGATAAATAATATGGTGAGCCGCAACTGATCTTGTATGTATAAGTACAAAATATACCTTCCCCTACAAATAAGAGTATGGGATAGCAAGTAAACCTCTGTAAGCCAACAAATAAAATCTTATATGGGCCAACAAATAAGCCCCGGTGGCTAGCAAATAAGCCTCTGTGGGTCAGCAAATAAGCCTCGATGGACAGCAAATAAGCCTTTGCAGGCCAACAAATAAATATTTGTGGGTCAACAAATAAGCCTTGGTGGTCAAAAAGTACACCTCTGTAGGCCAACAATAAGCCTCTGTAGACCAACAAATAGTGTTCCCGTATATGCCCATTTAGGCCCTATACTATAGACTACAACTACTCTCGTGTACATATACCTACCTAGCTTACAACAGTTCTTTTTGTTTACCACATTTCCCTAGAAATGTTTTATAACTGATCCAATTACTTAAATGATAACACTAACTTGCAAATTATACAACCAAGGGGTTCAATTAGTCTCGGGAATCAAGTAAGACATTATATGATCAAATAACGACTTGGTTGTCCGAAATGAAATCAGCTGAACAAGCTAGGCAACTATCAAGTATATGAATAGAGTTTCTATGAGAATTCATTTCCCTAAGGATATTTATTTACAGAGGAGAACAATTATAGAATGGTATCAAGTGGGCGAACATATGAAACTTATCTCTACGACAATTCATTTCCCTAAGGCTCTTTATATACGAAGGAGAACAAGTACAAAACAATATCAAGTGGGCGAACATATGAAAATTATCTGTTATTATGAGTGCAGTGTCTACTATAGATGTTTCTTTGGAGTTCCCTTGGAAAGATAATATATGGACAAGACCATGCTAAAGAAGGCAAACAAATAAACCTTCCACGCGATTCACGATATGTATGTGGAGTGCTAGGAGCACTGGTTATGAGATAGAATTGGCAAAGAGCCAGCATCATATGCATTGTATAATTAACTCATATCATATGTATATCATTATAGATGATGTTTGGGGCATTCATTACATGCAAATGCATTTGGCTTGTTGAGATACTGTGCATTTCTTCACATGTTCTATCTGTGCATAAATTAAATACTAATTTGATTGATATACTTGTACTGATATTTTCTTTATATATTACAATCATATTAACTATACATGTTACATTAAGTGTTTTGAAAGCCAACCCTAGCTACTACCTTATTAGAGCCAGTTAATGATACTTCCGAGTACACATTTATTTTGTACTTAATCTACACTTGTTGCACCCTTGTGTGCGGTTTGAGTCAAATTATTGTGGAGTTCGTGAAAAAGCATTGGAGGTCACGCCAGCATCCCATGTCGAGTTATCCACTAGTTTTTGGTAGCTTAGAGTCGTTTACCACCGTTGTATTCCAATAAGATATTGCACCTTTCATATTCAAAGATGTACTTTCCATTCTTAGTAGCTCATGACTTGTAACATCATTTCTCAGGGGTTATGGAGTATAGTTCTCCGTTGTATTTAATTGTAAAGTATCTCATTTACATTATAATATCATATTTTATTTTCGCTAGTATGTCTTGATATCATGGTTGTATTGAAATTTGTTCGCCTAACAAGTAGAGTAGGTTCCATCACAACTTAAGAAGATCTGGGTCGTGACACATACCCCTATGATTCATCATTTTTTCATAGTCCTTTACTCAAGTTTTTCCTCCTTTGGATTGTGGACTTATGAAGAAGGGTGTGTTTCTATCGCATTCTGTCAATTATCGTACTCTTGATTTATATTCCAAATAATTCTTCATGTTTATATGCCCAATTATTTTTTAGAACATTCCATCTATCAAAAATCAATATTTTCATTGTCATTTTTTATGTCTTCAATTTTCTTTTTAATCACTTTTAGTTTATCCTAGGAATACAATATCCCCCCCCCCCCTCTTCAATTAGCTCGATAGTACAAATTTACACTTTCTAAATTTTTAAATAATCTTATGTTGCGTAGACCCCTCATTTTCCGTTAGACCAAAAAATACTAATTTAATATATCCTGCACTTTTTCGTTCTTAGTTCGTCTTTAGTCAAGATAGAACCTCTTTTTTCATTTATCATCTATAGATAAAGTATAACGTAAAATCATAGCACGACCGGATGTCTCAATTGAAATGTGGAGTACACTAGCTTGATATTATACTTCAACCTTTCGTCATGCTATACAATATAGCATGTCGTCTGTAAAATTTCCACCTCGTACCCCTATTTTGGATGAAAACCCTACAGGCTAAAATTACCCGATTTCATAAAAAATACCCATTTCCTTCATTGACCCGCCCTGACCTATATATTATGATGGAAGTTCAAACTACAGCTAAGAAAAAAGGAATTTACAGCTACGAAGAAGAAAAATGCTAGGGCAAAAATAACAGTATATTTCTCATTGCTTCCATCTGAATTTTTTTACAGAATATATCATCTTCCTCACACTACAAGACAAAATAGTGTAACTAACTTCTTAGGACTAAATAAGCTAAATCCCATAAACATCTGGGTAAAATGTGTAAATATGAATATTGAAAGATAAAACACTTAGGGGACTAAATTGTATAACACAATTACTTATTAATACCCCTTCTAATTAACGACCTTAATTATAAAGTACTACCCTACAAGCTCAGAATACCAACACCCAAATAATGTAACTTCTCAACGTGTATCAGTCCTTCCCCTTTAAAAATTTCCTTGAACTCAAGGAAGGAAGGATGAAAATCTAACTTTTAGAGTCTTGTAATCTTCTAATGTTACCTACTCTCTGTTAAGCTAATCCCATTGAACCAACACCTGAGGAACTGCCTTATTTCTTTTTGTATTATCCTTCTCTCTAAAATTTTATTTGGTTTAGGACAGTAGGGACTGGATAGATCAATGATAGGTAGATGTGAGATGATAGTAGGTAGTGAATGGCATGGTTTAGGCTGAGATACATGGAAGGTAGAGTGAAGAAGAAGTTGTCATGGCAAGGATAATTCATAGGCTACTAGTCCTATCTTTTTTAAAACTTGATAAGGTCCATAATACTTGGCAGATAAGTAGTAAAACTTCCTCCTGATAAAGTCACTTCCCTATAAGGTTGGATTTTCAAGTACACCCAATCACCTTCCTTAAACTGCCTATTTGTCCTGTGTTTATTTGTTTGATCCATCATCCCCTGTTAAGCCCTCTTCAAATGATATTATAACAATTGCATCTTGAATTCTCTTATAATTAAACTCATATCCACTTCCCCAATACTTGAATCACCAACAACATATGGTCGATGAATTGGAGGGAGTTGCATATAAAGAGCCTCATATGGGGTAGTTTCGATAGAACTGTGGTATGTGGTGTTATACCGCCACTTTTCAGCAACCAAATAAGACAACCAATCAATCTGAGAGTCAAAACAGAAACATCTCAAGTAAGTTTCCAAGCATCTATTCACCACTTCTGTTTGCCCATCAGTATGGGAATAATAAGCAGTAGAAGTGTTTAGTATTACCCCTAACATGACAAATAATTCCTGGCAGACATTGCTAATGAATACAAGATCCCTGTCACTGATAATATCTTCTGGCATCTTATGCAACTTATAAATTTTCTCCATAAATGATTTGGCTATATCATTAGCTGTATAGAGATGTGACAAACCCACAAAATGTGCATATTTAGTTAATCTATCCACAAATATCCATATAATAGTATTTTCTTTGGATTTAGATATCCCGTCTATAAAGTCCTTACTAACACTTCCCCAAGCTAGAGATGGAGTCTTCAAAGTTGGATCAATCTAGGGGAATTTTCATACTTGTGTCTTTGGAAAGTGTCACAATGTTTGACATACTCCTGCACATCCTCCCTCATCCCCTTCTAATAAAATAGTGCATACAACTTCCAATAACTGAGGTCAATACCATAATGTCCCCCTAGTAGTGAATCATGCCAGAGTTGGATTAAGTCCTTCCTAAGCTATTCCACTGGCCCCACTATCAATCTTTCATTTTTTTCTCAATTGCTCATGGATGTATGTGTACCCCTTGCCTTCCTTGTCACCTCCATTAAGAGCTTGTATCAAGTCTTGCAGCTCTTTATCCTGATTCCAACTCTGTATAATTAGTTGTAACATGTCCGTTTTAATTATAGATAGTGACATAGCATAGAAGTTTCCCATAGGCAGTCTAGACAAGGCACCAGTAGCCTTATTCTCCTTCCCTTTTTTATATATGCAGAAATCATATTGAATCAACTTAGTTATCCACTTAAGTTGAGTGTCAGTATGCAGTTGTTGATTTAGAAAAAACAACAAAGCTTTTTGTTTGTCTTCATAATGAAAGTCCTCCCAGTTAAGTATTGTGACCATTTGTTTATAGCCATCACTAGAGCTAACAATTCTTTCTCATTTACTAATAACAAATTATGTTGAACTGATAGGCTCTTACTGAGGAATGCAATGGGCTGTCCTTTCTGCATTAGCACTGCCCTAATGCCAAAGTTGCAAGCACTTTTCTCGACTACAAATGTCACAGAGAAATCATGAAGGACTAGGACTGAAGCTATTGTGATAGCTATCTTGAGTTTGTCCAATGCATCAGTAGATTGTTGAGTTAAAATGAAATTGTCCCTTTTAATCAACTCAGTTACAGGTTTTCTAATGAGCCCATAACCTTGAATAAACCTCATGTAGTATCATGTTAAGCCTATAAACCCCTTTAACTGCTTAAGAGTTTTAGGTAAGGGCCATCCTTGTACAACTTCTATTTTATTCGGATCTGTTGCCACCCCTTCTGCAGATATATAATGCCCCAAGTACTCCACCCTTCTATCAGCAAATACATATTTACTTGCCTTAGCTAACAGATGATTCTGAACCAACAAATCAAATGTAACTCTTCAATGCAGCAAGTGATCCTCCATTGTTTTGCTATAAACCAATATGTCATAAAAAAAATACTATAATGAATTTTCTCATGTACTTTTGAAAAATATGGTTCATCAACCCTTGGAAGCTAGAAGGAGCATTGGTCAATCCAAAAGGCATGACCAAATATTCATAATGGCCAGAATGGGTCTTGAATACAGTTTTTGCAATGTCCTCAGGGGCCATCCTAATCTAATGGTAACCTGCTCTCAGATCTATCTTATAATAAATTTGACAACACCCAACTCATCCAATAACTCTTCTATTATAGGACTAGCGAACTTGTTCTTCACTGTCACCTTATTCCGTGCCCTATAATCCACACATAGTGTCCACAAACCATCTTTCATGCCTACCAACACAACTGGGGATGCATATGGACTGGAATTAGATTGTATAATCCCTTATTCCATCATTTCTTCTACCATCTTCTCAATAATGTCTTTTTGTATAGGGGAGTATCTATAGGGCCTAGAGTTGACAGGTGTTATTCCTTATAACACTGGAATATGGTGATCAAATACCCCCTCGAATGAGGCAACTTCTAAGGCTCACCAAAAATGCACTTGTACTAGTTAACATATTCTTTACTTTTTCAGATTCTTCACTTGAGTCAGTTGTACTCCACTGATCTCTTGTGATTCTGCACTTCTTATCTTAATCATGAACACCTGGACATTGTTGGTAGTCATCTTGCTGATGGACTTAGCCTCCATAATTTTGAATTTAGGTTGAACACCATACAAAGTAAGATTCATCCCTTGGTGCTCACATTCCATCAAACGTTTTTTGGAAATTGAACTTTATGTCACCTAAAGGACACAACCACTGTATCCACAACACTATATCACTTTTTCCTATGGGGAAAACAAGGAAATCATCCTAAAACATTGTACCTTGCATTATCCAAGTGAAGCCCTTCACATCTTATCAGTGGGAATCTCTCTTCCATCTGCTACTTGAACCAATTGTGTTTTAATATGGATAATTACACACCCCTAGTTTTTAGTAGCTAATTCAACAATACAATTATGGGTGGATCCACAATCAATAGAGACTTATACATGATTATGTTCACTGTACCCTCTCAATATTAGTGTC
This sequence comes from Anisodus tanguticus, assembly GCA_034509755.1. Taxonomy (NCBI): domain Eukaryota; kingdom Viridiplantae; phylum Streptophyta; class Magnoliopsida; order Solanales; family Solanaceae; genus Anisodus; species Anisodus tanguticus. The sequence continues at coordinate 29,933,416 of CM067540.1, forward strand.
TTATATCCCATAGTACCATTGAGAGCATGCAAAGAGATAACACATCTCTCTAGGTTCCCTTCAATTTTCCTCCTGATTAAATTTTCACTTCCTCCTCTACTACTCCTTCTTCTATTTCACAGTTTGGTTCCACCCCTTCTTCCAACTCCAGTTAATACAACTACCTCTTAGGTTGACATCTATGCGCATGCACATATTTTTCATCACAAAAGAAACACAATCCTTTTGACCTCTTATCATCCATCTCAGCTGAAGTGAGTATCCTCATTTTGCTAAGATCCATTCTGGCAGTAACAGGTTTTTTTTATCCCCCAAATCTTCAGTTCTGAGTAGTGTTATTAGTATTATTGAAATTACCCTTGTATTGTGAAGTTGCAGTACCCATAGGTGTACTCTTGATGGCTTTACTTTGGGCAGCAAAGCTTGATTCATGCAACCTTGCTAAGTAGTAAGCCCGAGGAATATTGCAAGGATTACCAACTCTCACAGCATCACTCAGCTCTAGCTTTAAGCTGTTTAGGAAAATACTAATAGAATGCTCCATTGACAAATTAATCCTGGTCGTTACACTATCAAATGCAGCATGATAGTCTTTAAAGAGTCCTATTGTGCTTCACCCTTATAATCGCAGTCATAGGATCCACATATTCAGCTCCAAACCTATCAGCTAAAGCATAGAGGTATTCATCCCATGTAGGTAATGGTAAATGAGATCTCCCCTTCATGAAACCTTGGTGCCACTGTATATCATCACCCTCAAAGTGAATTACCACTAATTTCAACCTCTAATGAATCGATATATCCTCCACCAAGAAGAATTGCTCCACCTTATACAATGAAGTTCTTAAATTATCTCCGTAAAACTTAGAGAATTCAATTTTGGTATACTTAGTAAATGATGGAATTGGCAGTTGCTAGTTTTGATGGATTGGGGTTGATGAATAGGGTATGATGTTATTAAGCATAGTATAATTTGGAAATGAAGATTGAGGGGCTGGAATTTGTTGGTAAATGGAAGCAGGTATATATGTAGGTTGAGGGATGTACATGTTGGTATTAAGATGGTTAAACCCCATTGTTTGACCATAGGGTGAGGATCCGTATATGGGAAACTAGTGGGTTGGAATTGGGAATTCTGGACTAGATATTGGATTGTGATATTTGGTAGTGACTGAGGAAAATGAGTTGGGTATGGGTTCGTGAGACTTGGTACATACTGAGAAAGAGAAACTGGAAAGTGATGAATGGGTTGAGTATAAGGGTTTGTTGATGGATTTCCTTGCAGAGGTATAGGGCTCGAATTGTAAACTTGGGTTGATGCACTAACAATTAAATTAAAGAAAGCAAACTGAGAATTTCCAATTGAGTATGGGTTCAATTGATTACCTTCGATTGTAGCTTGTGACAATGGAAACAAAGGCGATGATCGCCTTATCCTCAATGGTGTATTTAAGGGTGAATATAACTCCCCTTCTGTGTAACCTAGATCTTTTCCCCTTTCCGGCCATCTTGTTCCATTAACAACTTCTCGAATCTCCTTCATAGCTTGCTCTTGTAGGCAACGATTCTGGTTTAACCTTTCTTCCATTTGTTCTTGGCGATTCGCAAATCCAAACACATCTACAGACAATTTTTGCAGCACGCTCAATATTTCATTTAAGTCGAACTCCGTTGATAACCACAAAGCCAAGACGATGCTCTGATACCACTGATGAAGGTTCAAATAACAGCTAAGAAAAATAAGGAAATTAACGGCTAAGAAGAAGAAAAATGCTAGGGCAAAAATAACTGTATATTTCTCATTACTTCCATCTCAAAATCATTACAGAATATATCACATAACTCACACTACAAGACAAATAGTGTAACTAACTTCTTAGGACTACATATGCTAAATTTATAAACAGTTGGGTGAAATGTGTAAATACGAATACTGAAAGGTAAAATACTTAGGGGACTAAATTGTATAACAAGTTACTTATTAATACCCCTTCTAATTAACGACCTTAACTATAAAGTATTACTCTGCAAGCTCACAGTACCAACACCCAAACAGTATAACTTCTCAATGCATATCATATTATCATATGGATCCCACCCAAAGGATACATGGCTTTAATTTCGAAATAAATAATCTAAAAATATTTTTTGAAAATAACATTAAAAAGAAGAAAAAATCTATTTCTCCAACACCCCTTTCCCCAGGTTGCCACTGCATCTAGTCTTCTGTTGTTTTTATAAGAAGGATAAAAAACACCCTAGCTTGGTTCAATTGTTATAGATTGGGTTATATTGAATATAAATTCCACAAAGCAAGTGTTAAAAACACCACTATCATACATACCCTTTCGACAACTTCTATATATGAAACGCAGTTGGACCTTGAAAATTGCTATTGGCAATAAACTTCAAAAAGTAGAATTTCCGTTCTTCACCAAAGGGACACCTAAGTAGCATTAATATTTTTTTGTTGGGTGAAACTTTTTGTGCCCGTCCTTATTTGAGAATGTGTAGGGTTTTTGGTGATTCAAAAAACTGCAGAGAAGCTTGTGAAAAATTGTGTGCTTAAAAAATGTGATGATCCTTATTGTTGCATATATCATGGATGTTTCTGTAACACCCCGAACCATGGTCTGGGTGAAACACGATACTCGATGCCTGACTGTATATGACTGAGTGAACCATATGGCTGCTGAATCAACATGGGCATCAAAACATATTATGGTACTAAATTTAAGACATGTAAAACTGAATGTTGTAAGACAATCTGAAAATACATTGTGGAAATATCTGAAAGTATAATAAGTCTGAAAATATTATTGACATCCTTGACATGACATGCTGAACTAATCTAGTCTATGAAATCTCTGACATGAGTCAGACTGAAAACTGTCTACCAGGACAAGACCCTGACATACCTCTATCATAAACTAAAATAATGAACTAATAGACTGACACCTCGAATGAGATGGGGCTCACCAAGCAGCTGGTACTGAAGCAATCCTACTTAGTTAATCCGTTATCCTAAAACTCAGCACATGCACCGTGAATTGCAGGCCCCATGCAAAGGGATGTTAGTACATTTGAATTACATTGTATGTAAAGAAACTGAAAGAATAAATAGTTGTGGGGTGCTCGGGAAAGGGCAACCTAAATCAATAAACAGATACTATACTAAAACTGAAACTGAAAACTGAACAAGGAAGCAAAGAATATGAATACTCCCTGTACTGAAATGGAGAGTCACCTGTTTATATGAAATAATAACTTAAGCCTAATATATGTGCACAAATTTGTGGCCTCGGGCCCAAGTATGTGTATACATAAATTGTGGCCTTAGCCCCAATATATATATATGTGTGTGTGTGTGTGTGTGTGTGTGTCTGAGTGTGTGTGTGTGTGGTTTCAGGCCCAAAATACAGGTGCTCAACATGATACTGGAATACTAAATTAAACTGATATAAATTACTAATCATGAATTCATGAACTGCTTATGAGGATTGAAGCTTTAATAAATTTACAAACATGCTAAATATTCTAGACTGAGACACGTGGGTATCAATCACAAGACTATGTTAATTATGTACTGAGTTCACAACAATCAAAGTGATAATCATTAACAACTAGGAAGTTATAATCTTAAGGATATATGTTTTAGTCTTTCCATGAATTAAGGCATAATCTCAAATTTTGAAGTAAATCGCAGTAATCTCGATGAATGAGGCGTAGGTATGATAAAAGATGTTCCAACATGTAGATAGAAGCTCTACATACCTTGTTTGCTCATAGTCTTGTATTTAAAAATCCAAACTTTGAAGAAGAACTCCAAAGGTTGAACCTTGAGCCTTAAGTTGGGTTTATCCTGAAAACCCTAGGTTAAGAACAATTAATTAATATTTAGAATTCACGTGGGTTATGTTAAAATCACTTAGAATTGCATGAAAAGTCTTACCTCGGTGTAGGAGAAAGTTGGGAAGAGAGAAACTCCGTTCTAGGGCTTGGGAAGAGTGAAAACCAATTTTTCAGAACTAAGTCTTATATTTATACTATTTACTGTCTGAAGGATTTGACGGTTGAAATTGACGGTCCGTCAATATTTTTACGGTCTGAGCTTGGACCATCAATAATTGTATGGTCCATATAATCAGACCATCGAATTATTTACCACTTTTTTAGTAATCTCTAAAACTTAAAAGTTTGAGACAGTAAAAAAGGATGGGCCGTATAATCTTCTACGGTTCATATATTTACTATACACCGTCAATTCCAAAAACAAAGCAACAATTCATTTTGACGGTCCGTAAAACATTTAAGGTCCGTCAATCCTGGTGTAAAATCTGATCTGCAGAACTGAAACTAGTTTTCAACTTGAAACTTCCCATTTTGGTTTCCTAAATCCCTGAATCATATACATGTCTTAGTTTAGAGGTATGAGGTGTTACAATATCTCCAACATGGAATCATTCGTACTCGAACTGAAAAGAGTGCCGCACTGAATTGATTGCACGAATTTAGACTGGAGAACATAACTGCATGAATATTAGACTGAATAATTATCTAATGAAAAGAGTGTTGAACTGAATTGATACTATACAGAATACTAAACTGATTTATTGATCTGAATACTAAACTTAATTATTGAACTGAATACTAAACTGAATTACTGAACTGAATAGGAGGTACGAGTGTAAAAGTTAGTCACCTTCAATATTTTCTGCTTGCTCCTCAAATAAGTGCGGATACCTGGACTTCATGTATTCTTTGGCTTCCTATGTATCCTCGACATCCTAACTTCTCCACAACACATTCACTGAGGCAACTTCCTTAGTTCTCAATTTTTGAATCTGACGATCCAAAATAGCCACTGGGATCTCCTCATAGGTCAACCAGCGACGGGTCTCCCACATACTTCCTCAACATGGATACATGAAACACTGGATGCACAGCAACTAAATCTTGTGGAAATTCAAGTTCATAAGTCACTTGGCCAACTCTCCTCAAAATCCTGTATGGTTCAATATATCTGGGACTGAGCTTTCCTTTTTTTTTTCAAACCTTATGACACCTTTCATAGGTGAAACTTTTAGCAATACCCAATCATCAACTTAAAACTCCTAAGTCTTTATGCCTCACATCTGAATAAAACTTCGTGCTACTCTAAGATGTTTCAAACGCTCTTGAATAAACTTGACTTTCTCCAAAGCCTGATGGAACAAGTCTTGTCCTAATAACTATGCTTCACCAACTTCGAAACAACCAATTGGCGATCTACACCTTCGCCCATACCGATCTTCAAACAGTGTCATCTGGATGCTAGCATGATAACTGTTATTATAAGCAAGTTCAATTAGAGGAAAATGATCATCTTATTTACCTTTAAAATCGAGAACACATGCCCTCAACATATCCTCAAGAGTCTGAATAGTACCCTCTGCCTGGCCATCCTTCTGAGGATGAAAAGTTGTGTTGAGATTTACCTTGGTACCCAATCCTTTCTGGAAAGATTTTCAAAAGTGTGCTGTGAACTGAGCACGACGATCTGAAATAATGAACACTGGGTGTCACAACCCAAAATGTCAATGTGTCGTGAGAGCACCTCCCCTAATCCGTAGGTGAAACCCAATCGTGCAACATAATCTTATACAAAAGTAAATGCAGAAAGTAAAGATATAACAAGAGAATTATCAATAAATCTTAGGACTTAATACATAATTTGAAGAAAACTACCAAAGATCTGGTAGTCATGAGTACAAAGCTCTAAATCGAGTACATGTTTGTTAGAGATAATAAATATTGTCTGAAGGTAGCATGGACAGAAACATAAATATAGATGAGAGTTCCAGTACCAGGAATGCATCAGCGGCTCACCCTGGAACCCCAAGAGATCTCCAGCAAGCGAAGCTCCACCTGCTCCTCCGTTGTCCGGCTCAATACCTGCACATAGAAGTGTAGAGTGAGTATGAGAAGCACGTGCACCCAGCAACATCGTCAATCGACCCTAACTATAGTGGTGGCAAGGTTTGGTACTCCCAATACTTTTCTTCTTGCTTTGTTAGTTAAATATACCGTTAGAAATAATTCAACCATAGAAGTGAAGATCCAAATACCATACCTAGTCGTAAAGTCCATTGCTTGTCAAGGGACGTCACCAAGTTTCCCAATTTTACCTCAATTGCGACAGATATAGTAATAAGTTCCAACCTTTGTCAAAAGGAATCTAAATCTTCAATGATTACACATTTTCATTAACTATATAAGTTCTACTCATAAGGGTCCAACCCTTTCACGAATTAAGGCACAAACACTATCAAGATTTAGTCTTTTCTCCAATTAACAAGTTTACCATTAAAGGTTAAATCTTTTAGTTCTACAGTTCAACAGTGCAATGTATTATTCAGGTTCACAAGTCTTATCACAGTCCTCCAAAGAATTGTCAATATCCTAAACTCCATGACTGGGCATCTAGTCCATCAAGTGTCACCACTCAATCTTAGAACAATTACTAGTCCCAAGTATCAATATTACTCTCTATCAAGCTATAAAATCATATAATTGATCAGAAATCACCATCTAGTACACACAACAATAAATACATATAAAAAGAATAAGAATGAATGCAATGCAGATGATATGTATGTATGCACTAGCCATATGTACCCGGTATACACACGTTGCTACAGTAGTTGTCACGTGACCCATGGGGGACTCATGAGCTCAATATACCCATCTAATCCCATCAGATACGAGCTTTTTGGCTGTCATATCATTATCAATTATATTTATTTGATCATATCGGACCCAGCTCTGTGGCTGTAGTATCATCATCAATCACTCTCTAACCATGTATCATATCCACTAATCGGCTTCCCAAGCCTCTTTAATCAATATCTCAACAGTTCATTGTCAAATATAATATGTATGAATGCTATGAATATGTGTACACCAAGCAAAAACATAATCAATACAATCAGTATTACTAATTCCTTTTCAAGTATTTAGACGAGATGTAGAGTGATGAATGCATGACAAGTCAAATCAATAATAGAATATCAAACATTGCTATAAGTCCAAATAATCAACAACCATACCAAACCTAAGCGGATTTATGCACCATGCTCATGGCCCGAAGGCTAAACACATAATATCCTTCAGATATATCCAACAGGATCACTGATTATCGAAGTTAAGTTCACCGGTACCCTTACTAGAGCTTGTCACCTCACCAGTACAGCACCCCCAATACCCTATTACTTCCATTATTTATTAAACCAACACATAAACACAATATTAAGGTATAGTAAGTCTCAACTTGCCTGATTCGAAGCCGAAGAAATCATGCAGTAGCTTTACCGTTTCGTTGAGCCTCCTCGCAAGCCCACTTTAGTCAATCATATCAGTTATATGAGATTACAGGTCTAACGGTATCCATAATGACAATTAAATCTAGAATCCCTAAGTCAAAATTACAAAGGAGCTCCGGGCCCACATTATCAAAATAGAACTTTATTACCCAAATAGTACAATAACATTATAGATAGTCATAATCTCAAGTTAGTTGAACAACAAAGCCCAAGGGGATCTCCAATTTCATGAATTAATGAAAATCCACAATTCTAACCCTAGAATTTCCTCCAATTTCCAAAAGGGTTTATAACATGAAATTGGTCACATAATCATCATCTACGAGGTAAATACAACATTAGTTTATAATATAAGCATCAATGGACCAATAATCAACCATCAGTCCCTCATTACAACTCTCTTATTCTCCACAAAGTATTTCTACCCTTTTCCTCCACTTAAAAAAATATACTTAGGATGAAATATACTAGTACACCTTAATGGAAAGGAAGAGGGTTACCTTAATGATGAAAACCTCTTGGATTCTTCACTATCTTGCTGTCCAAGATAGAGTTCTAAGGAGGGAATAAAATGAATGCTAGGTCTAAACTCTCAACAGTTCAATGCCAAATATAATATGTATGAATGATATGAATATGTGTACACCAAGCAAAAACATAATCAATACAATCAGTATTACAAATTCCTTTTCAAGTATTTAGACGAGATGTAGAGTGATGAATGCATGACAAGTCAAATCAATAATTGAACATCAAACATTGCTATAAGCCCAAATAATTAGCAACCATACCAAACCTAAGCGGATTTATGCACCATGCTCACGTCCCGAAGGCTAAACACATAATATCCTTCAGATATATCCAACATGATCACTGATTATCCAAGTTAAGTTCACTGGTACCCGTACTAGCGCTCGTTACCTCACTAGTACGGGACCCCCAATACCCTATTACTTTTATTAATTATTAAACCAACACATAAACATTATATTAAGGTCTAGTAAGTCTCAACTTGCCTGATTCGAAGCTGAAGAAATCACGCAGAAGCTTTACCCTTTCATTGAGCCTCATCACGAGCCCACTCTAGTCAATCATATCAGTTATATGAGATTACGGGTCTAACGGTATCCATAATGACAATTAAATCTAGAATCCCTAAGTCAAAATTACAAGGGAACTATGAGCCCACATTAGCAAAACATGAACTTTATTTCCCAAATAGTGTCATAACATGCTAGATAGTCATAATGTCAAGTTAATTGAACAACAAAGCCCAAAAGGATCTCCAATTTCATGAATTAATGAAAAGCTCCAATTCTAACCCTAGAATTTCCCCCAATTTCCAAAAGGGTTTATAACATGAAATTGGTCACATAATCATCATCTACTAGGTAAATACAACACTATTTTATAATATAATCATCAATTGACAAAGAATCAACCCGTAATCCCTCATTGCAACTCTCTTATTCTCCACAAAGTATTTCTACCCTTTTTCTCCACTTAACAAACATACTTGGGATGAAATATACTAGTACACCCTAATGGAATGGAGGAGGGTTACCTTAATGATGAAAACCTCTTGGATTTTTCACTATCTTGCTGCGCAAGCTCGAGTTCCAAGGAGGGAATAAATGTGGGGACTAAATGAATGCTAGATCTAAACTCTCATTAAATCAGCATAGTGGTCCGCTCTGGCAGACTCGATTCCACTGGGGCGGACCCACTCCGATGGAAAACCTATCCACCGGGGCATATGTTACTTAAATCTCAATATCTGCTGGGGCAGAAGCAACCTCCGCTGAGGCGCACACGCCTCAATGAAGAACCCATCCGCTACGGCATATAATTGACATATGGAAGAGTTTTGCTTTGGCGAGATAGGCCTCTGCTGAGGCAGACCCGCCGAGGCAAATTTTTGGTTGCCGGCTCAGACAGCAGCAACAAGCAGCACATCTAAAGTTCCAACTCCTCCGTCAATCACCCAAAACACTCACGGGACCTGCCGAACACAAACCAAACATGCTACCTTATCAGAAGACACATTCCAGATCGGCTAATGGTTTTGTTAGTGCCATTAGCTCCGGCCTTCCTCGGTACCAGAACCAAATGTTCGATGAAGTCATTTACGTCGTTCCGGAGCTAATGGAACCAACAAAACCATGAATGGAGTATGGTTACCCAAAATTCAACTATGGGTCAAACTCTTCTAATCTCTTAATGAAGGATTTCATAAATTTACCAAAAAGGGTCTGAAAACTACCCGATCACCTCAAGAACTGAGCCACCCATTCCCACAAGTCATAAACACTTAGTTAAAGCTACATGAATGGTATTATGGGGAAAACAAGTCCAAAAGTCCAAAACGACCAAACGAGTCATTATATCATCTACCACTTAAACACACGTTCATCCTCAAATGGTAAAGAAAAGTTCTACAATTCTACAATTGTCGAGTAGTCGAAGAACCGCCATCATAAACCTCATGAAAGACTTCACATGCAAGAATCACATTGATAGCACTACTTGTCTGCTTTACCAGTCAGAACTCCCATTGACTTAGTTTAAAAACCCAAAATGTCTTTCACAACTAATTTTCTTATATTTGAACTGACTCCGCCCAAATTCCTTGACTTTTATCCTAACCACACCTCTGAACGCAACTGATGGATTCCACAAATTCTATCATAAATACTCTAATCCTTTAGTTGTAGCCACAATCCATTACCAAGCTTGTACCGGTCAAACCCTCCAATTCCACTTATCTTTGTTCCACACCATCCAATGTGCTCTTTAGTAATAAGAACTCATAGAAACAAATGTCATCATATGTCGTGAGTATAAATCATGACTCTCTCTTGTCAGAAAGAATATGTTAATTTTGAGCCATCTCCCAACCTTTCTATCCAAAAATTGACCTTATCCAAGGCCAATTGTGCAAATTCCAAATCTGTAGGTTTTATTTTATCGAGCTGAAACTATTGAACTAACTTTAGGCATCCAATCCCTCTTAAACCTCCAAATTTTGTAATATGCACATCATCCTAGTGACTATCTTGATTTGCCAAATATGTAGAAAATCGTTTAATCATCCCAAGGTCTCCTATATCCATTTGTGCCTTCCCAAACCATTACCAAGTACCCTGCATAGACCATTAGAACTGTCTGAATAGTTGCGATCAACGAAATATCATCAAATCAACTTGCAAACTCCAAATAAAGCCCGGTAACTCTGCCATATCTCTGTTATGAAATATAAATCTATCAAACCTTCCAAAAATGAATTTATGTACTAATCATAAATCATGACAAGGTAACCATAAGCCATCCCGCGATACGTGAACAATCCCGAACTGGTGCAAAGTGCATAACTCCTCAAATGTCGCCAATGGTCACCCAAACTGGCTCCAATTCCTTACAAAATCAATCATATAACTCTCATAGGTTTGTGGAGATCGCTCCCGATCAGTTGCCCGTGAATACTCAATGTCGCGATGTCATCCGTGACTTTAAAGGCTGAACACTACTTAAGTTATGAACTTAGTATATAGGAACTACACCTTATAACATAAATCTTCTTGTTCTCAACTCACAACTGATACGAAAGTCTGACAAAACTCCATAGAGTCTAACTACATCAAATCTTCCTTCTTGCACTTTCACTTAACTCGTTCACTACTCCTAATACTTCGACGTAAATCCTGAAGCCACATACTCCCCTTTCATAACCATTGAATCTTTGATTGTAATACCCTTTTTATGCTTTTAGAAAATCCAAAAGTATCAATTCTTGCAATCCTTGTGCCTTACCACACACAAATACTCTCACGCCATTAATACTTGATGTACTCAACCATTCTATCCAATTGTAACGCTTCGACATAATCTACTATCATGAACACAGTTTCACTTCGAAAATATGACTTTAACATTCACACTTAAGAGATTTCAAGCATCCCTCTTATTAATCAACTCTAGCTCATTAATTCAAGAATGATATGAAATTAACCACCTTGGTACAACTCAAGTCATCTTTCCATCAACCTTAACACGTCAGTCATCTGAAACCCGTACCTCACAATCATCAATCACAAATCCCCGTGGCACTTCACCATTACACTTAGTCAAATTTTGTAGACTTCCTTCAAGCATACTTAATAATTACCTCTCATCTGAACAATGCGATATAATCCTACCATAATTCATACACTACTCAAATAATCTTGTTGCTCCGAACCAAACATGTCTTTATCTTAATTCTTCAATTTCCGTATTGTATCAAAAAGCACATTCACCGTTATCGATCGAAAATCCTCAAACCCATTCGAGAGCATACCGAAATTTCATAAATCTTGCAAAGTAGCTAAGTCAATCTTTGAGATAGTAGTAAACCACAAACTCAAAAAACTAGAGGTTTTCCTTCCCTCGCTCGAACCTCAAAACTGGATCTTATCTAAATCAAACGCATCATATGAACAATCCTTCACGAAACCTCCCACCTGAAATACCGATCAACCTCTGTTAACAAGATCCATTATTGCTGATGTCGTATTCCAAACTGTCACTACAGGTCCATAACCTGCAGGGCAATCACACTTACCATTCACAAAGTTCTACTAACGCTTTCATACAGTTCCATACCAGCATCCTTGTTTGTGGTCCCTTCACTGAAGAATATTTTTTGTACCTTGTCTTACAAGTCCATCAACAAAATATCAATACACCAAGTACTATAGTGAATTCACTTTTATTGGTTTCAACCATTATCAATGATCCTTACTTCACTTTTCCAAAATGTACTTCAAACTCAAGTCAGTTAACATCTACCATTGATCTACCACTTTAAATATCCTTATTGTATGACACCTAACTCAAGGTTCCTTAAATGATACTTGCCCAAAAGAACCATCGCTCTCCTTGTCTCATTAAATTAGAATGCCTCTAACAAATCATGAAGTTACCCTCCTCATTCCGAAAAATCCAAAAAATCACCTCACTATCATTTACGAAAACTTGCATAGCCCTAAGAAATAAGTACAATGCTGACGTTCCTTGTCCATAATTCAGTGAAACCACCGGTAACTCCTTAAGTAATACATCTTCACTCTTGTACATCACTAGATCCATCCTCATTAGCCAATTACATAGAGAGTTCACTTATCACTCATCTTACTCTATCACCGCAACACCATCCTATCGCACTCCACTTAGCCTTTTATACTCCCGTGAATTAATAGACATAGCACACTTCGCTCTCCTATCAAATGAATACTTTACCATTTTAACATTTTGCCACCAGGTTTGAACAATTCAAATTCTCTTCACAATATTACCATGTCTATCATCTCAAGTCTAAGCTTGTCTTCAAGATGCAAACCTATGAACTCTTCTGTTACTGAGTCATCACTGCGTCATTGATACACCCTCATCACAAGACTGTAGTAATAAATCTGAATGATATTGAAGTATTCCCACATCAATCAAACCTTAAGATAAACATCCTTGACATGTAAAACCTCCTCAAGTGCAGTCCTCAAAGTCGTAACGCTTATTACTTAATTACTTCGTTAACTATATACAACTCCTTTCCCATCACCTGTTATACCATAAGTTCACCTCTTCAACCTTTGAGTAACTAGCTATTGAAGATATGGAGATCACGCAGTCCTTCGTACTATCACCCCCATTTCATAGGGATATCACTGAACCAAAAGTCTGAATCACAACCCCGCTCAATCGAGTCTTCAAATAATAGCTCCAAATTGAACTCAATCTTACATCCTTACTACGGTGACACATCTCGTACTATATCATGCGATGTCACATCCAGCCATTTGTGGAAAAATCCGAGAATGTATCCACCATTGGTGAGAGATTGAAATAAAAAAGTTTAGGCCTTAGACCGAATCACATACACACAATAAGGAATGAAAGACTGAAAGATTCCTTAAATGTCCTATAGTGTCTCAAACATAGTTACAGAGCTCATCATACCAATCCGTAAGACTCTACTAGACACCGCTCTTGTACTCATGAGACCAATGAACCTAGTGCTCTGATACCAATTTATCACGGCCCAAAATCCCATTGTGTCGTGAGGGCACCTACCCTAATCCGTAGGCGAACCCCAATCGTGCAACATAAGATTATACAAAAGTAAATACGGAAAGTAAAGAGATAAAAAGATAATTATCAATAAATCTTAGAACTTAATACGTAATTTGAAGAAAACCCCCAAAGATTTGGTAGCCATGAGTACAAAGCTCTAAATCGAGTACATGTTTGTTAGAGAATAATAAATACTGTCTGAAGGTAGCATGGACAGAAACATAAATATACAAGAGAGTTCCAGTGTCGGGAATGCATCAGCCGCTTACCCTGGACTCCCCAAGCGATCTCCAACAAGCTAAGCTCCATCTTCTCCTCCGTCGTCCGGCACCCAGCAACATCGTCGACCGACCCTAACTATAGCGGTGGCAAGGGTTGGTACTCGAAATACTTCTCTTCTTACTTGGTTAGTTAAATATACAGTTATAAATAATTCAACCATAGAAGTGAAAATCCAAAAATCATACCAAGTCATAAAGTCCATTGCTCGTCAAGGGACGTCACCAAGTTTCCCAATTTTACCTCAATTAGGACATATATAGTAATAAGTTCCAACCTTTGCCAAAAGGCACCTAAATCCTCAATGATTACACCTTTTCATAAACCATATAAGTTCTACACATAAGGGTCCAACCCTTTCACGAATTAAGGCACAAACACTATCAAGATTTAGTCTTTTCTCCAATTAACAAGTTTACCATTAAAGGTTAAATCTTTTAGTTCTACAGTTCAACAATGCACAAGTATTATTCAGGTTCACAAGTCTTATCACAGTCCTCCAAAGCATTATCAATAGCCTAAACCCCATGACTGGGCATCTAGTCCATCAAGTTTCACCACTCAATCTCACAGCAATTACAAGTCCAAAGTATCAATATTACTCTCTATGAAGCTATAATATCATATAATTCATCAGAAATCACCATATAGTACACACAATAATAAATACATATAAAAAGAATAAAAATGAATGCAATGCAGATGATACGTATGTATGCACTAGCTATATGTACCCAGTATACACATGCTGCTGCAGTAGCTTTCACGTGACCCATTAGGGACTCATGAGGTCAATATACCCATCTCATCCCATCGTGTACCAAATTTGTAGCTGTCATAGCATAATCAATTATATTCATCTGATCCTATCGTACCCAGCTCTGTGGATGTAGTATCATCGTCAATCACTCTCTAACCATGTACTATATCCAGTAACCGACTTCCCAAGCCTCTTTCATCAATATCTCAATAGTTCAATGCCAAATATAATATGTATGAATGATATGAATATGTGTACACCAAGAAAAAAACATAATCAGTACAATCAATATTACCAATTCTTTTTCAAGTATTTAGACGAGATGTAGAGTGATGAATGCATGACAAGCCAAATCAATAATAGAATATCAAACATTGCTATGAGCCCATATAATCAGCAACCATACCAAACCTAAGCGGATTTATGCACCATGCTCATGGCCCGAAGGCTAAACACATAATATCCTTCAGATATATCCAACAGGATCACTGATTATCGAAGTTAAGTTCACCTGTACCCTTACTAGAGCTTGTCACCTCACCAGTACAGCACCCCCAATACCCTATTACTTCCATGAATTATTAAACCAACACATAAACATTATATTAAGGTGTAGTCAGTCTTAACTTTCCTTATTCGAAGCCGAAGAAATCACGCAGCAGCTTTACCATTTCGTTGAGCCTTCTCGCGAGCCCACTCTAGTCAATCATATCAGTTATATGAGATTACGGGTCTAACGGTATCCATAATGGCCCACATTATCAAAACACGAACTTTATTACCCAAATAGTACCATAACATTCTAGATAGTCATAATCTCAAGTTAATTAAACAACAAAGCCTAAAAGGATCTCTAATTTCATGAATTAATGAAAAGCCCCAATTCTAACCCTAGAATTTCCTCCAATTTCCAAAAGATTTTATAACATGAAATTGGTCACATAATCATCATCTACTAGGTAAATACAACACTAGTTTATAGTATAAGCATCAATGGACCAATAATCAACCCCCAGTCCCTCATTACAACTCTCTTATTCTCCAAAAAGTATTTCTACCCTATTCCTCCACTTAAAAAATATACTTAGGATGAAATATACTAGTACACTTAATTGGAAAGGAGGAGGGTTACCTTAATGATGAAAACCTCTTAAATTCTTCACTATCTTGCTATCCAAGCTCGAGTTCTAATGAGGGAATAAATATGGGGAATGAAATGAATGCTAGGTCTAAACTCTCATTAAATCAGCATAGTGGTCCGCTCTGTCATACTCGATTCCGCCGGGGCGAAGGTCTCTTATATGTCAATATCCACTAGGGCGGAAGCAACCTCCACTGAGGCACAGAATCCCAGGCGAAGAACCCATCAGCTATGGTGGATACCCGACTGATGGAAGAGATCCGCTTCGGTGAGCCAGTCCTCAGTTAAGGCGGACTCGCCGAAGTGGACGCCTAGTCGTCGGCGCAGACACCAACAACCAGCAGCACATTCAAAGTTCCAACTCTTTTGTCCACCACCCAAAACACTCTCGGGACCTCCCGGATACAAACCAAACATGATACCTTATTAGAAGACACATTTCAAAACCTACTCGTGGACTCGAATTTCTCAAAAAAAATCTCTAAGACTCAGGTTTGACTAAAGTCAACACTTAAGTTCTAATTTCAATTTCACAAACTAACCCCCAAAACACACCGAGTTGCACCAAACCAAAGGCTCGACTAAGTCATAAATGTCATTTCAGAGCTAATGGATCCAACGAAACCACAAATGGAACACGTTTACCCAAAATTCAACTATGGATCAAACTCTTCTAATATCTTAATGAGAGATTTCTCAAACTTACCAAAAAGGGTCTGAAACCTACTCGAGAACCGAGCCACCTATTCACGCAAGTCATAAACACCGACTTAAAGATATAGGAAGGGTATTATGGGGAAAACAAGTCCAAAATGACCAAACAGGTTGTTACACTGGGTCCCATTAAGCCTGACAATTTCTCAGATATACAACTTAGCATAATCCTCTGCTGAATCTTTGGTCTTAACTAGCAAGAAGTGGGTTGATTTAGTCAATCGATCCATAATTACCCAAATCGAATCATACCTTTGGGCTTAGCGAGGTAGACCAATTATGAAGTATATATTTATCATCTCCCATTTTTAAACAGGAATATCAATATTTTAAGCTAACCCACCAGGCCTATGGTGCTCGCCTTTCACCTGCTGACAATTTAGATACTTTGATACAAAATCTGCCACATTCCTCTACTTAACGTTCCACCAATAAATTCCTTTAAGATCATGATACATCTTTGTAGAACCTGGGTGAATAGAATACCTGGAGTTATGCCCTTTTTCCATGATTCGCTCTCTAACTCCGTCCACATCTGGAACACATAATCTGCCTGGATACCTCAAAGTACCGTCATCTCTGCCTTGTTAAAAAGTCATAGTCTTATGCTTGTGAATCCCCTCTTTCATCTGTAACAAGTAGAGATCACTAAAATGTTTCTCCTTCACCTCGACTACTAAGGAGGATTCGGGCTTGTTCTGAACAACAACAACACCATCTTCAGAGTCAATGAGTCAAACTCCTAGACTGGATAGTCGATGAATCTCCTTCATCATGGTTCTCTTTTATTCATCAACATAATTTAAACTCTCCATGGATCACTGACCAAGAGCATCGGCTACCACATTCGCTTTCCCTGGATGGTAGAGAACTTCTACATCATAATCCTTTATTAATTCAAGCTATATTCTCTGCCTAAGATTCAATTCCTGCTACTTGAAAATATACTGAAGGCTCTTGTGGTCTGTGAAAATGTCAACGTGAACTCTATACAAATAGTGATGCCATATCTTGAGTGCAAAAAGAACAACTGGCAATTCTATGTCATGAGTCATATTACTCTTTTCATGAGGTTTAAGCTATCTAGATGCATAAGCTATAACCTTACCCTGTTGCATTAAACACACACCCAAGACCAATTCCTGATGCATCACAATATACAACAAACCCCTCGATTCCCTCTGGAAATGTTAACACTAGAGCAAAAGTCAGTCTCATTTTCAATTCCTCGAAACTACGCTCACATGTATCTAACCACTGAAATTTGATTTTCTTCTGAGTCAATCTGGTCCATGGAGCTGAGATGGAAGAGAAACCTTCTACGAAGCGCCTGTAATAGCCTATCAGACCCAAGAAACTTTGTATGTCTGAAGCAGAAGTAGGTTTGGGCCAACTCTTTACAGCATCTTTTTTTCTGAAAATCAACCTGGACACCTTCGCCTAAAATTGCATAGCCTAAGAATGCCACTGACTTAAGCCAAAATTCACACTTAGAAAATTTAGCATAAAGCTCGCAGTCCTTAAGTGTCTGCAATACTATTCTGAGATGTTTTGCATGATCAACCTCGCTACGGGAATGGACTAGAATATCATTGATGAAGATAATGACGAAAAGATTAAGATAAGGCTTGAAGACCCTGTTCATAAGGTCCATGAAAGCAGCTGGAAAATTAGTCAATCCGAATGACATGACAAAAAATTCGAAATGGCAATAATAAGTTCTAAAGGCGGTTTTCGTAATATCAGCTTCCTTAACCTTAAATTGATGGTACCCTAATCTGAGGTCGATCATGGAATAACACTAAGCACCCTGAAGTTGATCAAATAAATCATCAATTCTGGGAAGAGGATACTTGTTCATAATGGTGACCTTGTTCAACTACCGGTAGTCAATGCACATACGTAAAGACGCATTTTTCTTTTGAACAATCAAGATTGGTGCACCCCATGGCAAGACACTTGGTATAATGAATCCCTTATTGAGGAGATCTTTCAACTGGGCTTTTAATTATCTTAACTCTGTTGGAGCCATTCTGTATGGCAGAATAGATATCAGCTTAGCGTTGGGAAATAGATCAATTCCGAACTCAATCTCCCTATCAGGAGGAATCCGAGAAGATCTTCGAGAAAGACATTTGGAAATTCATTGGCAACAGTGAAGAGTTGGGGTCTAGGTATCTACATAACTAACCCAAACTAGATGGTAGATGTACCCCTCGGATATCATCTTTCTAGCCTTAAAATAGGAAATAAACCTACCTACGGGTGTTGCTGCATCACCCTTCCATTTTATGACTGGTTCACCTGGAAACTCGAATTTGACAATTTTGGTTCTACAACCTACTATGGCATAACATGAAGACAACCAATCCATATCCATGAATACATCAAAGTCTACCATTTCTAACTCTACCAGATCGGCTATGGTAATGCAGTGATAGACTTTAACTGGACAACCCCTATAAATTTTCCTAGCTATAACTAACTCTCCTACTGGAGTGGATACTTCAAAGGGTTCATGCAACTTTTCCGGTTCTATCCCAAACTTCTTAGCAACAAAAGGGGTTATATATGACAGAGTGGATCCAGCATCTATAAAGGCATAAATGTCAAAAGTGAAGACCGTTAATATACATGTGATGACATTTTTATGAGCCTATGTACCTTGACGGTCGACTAAAGCATATAGACGGTTTGGACCTCCACCTGTGTTACTAGACTTAGTCGCACCACGCTCTGGTTCGGCTTGAAAATTACTATTGACTGTTGAATTGGTGGACTAAGTTATGTTACCACCAATACCTTGCCTTACCGATGGGCAATCCTTTAGAAAGTGACCATGATGACCACACCCAAAGCAACCATTCATTCCTGAACGAAAAACCCCTAAGAGCCTCTTACCACAAGTGTTGCAAGTAGGATGCTGGAAACCTATGTGGCCCACATTGACCTATGATTGTGAGCCTGCTGCTCTGAAGTTTTACCTCTTATTATCATTACTGAACTTTGGGGCTGGGGTACTGGCTAAAGATGGAGTAGGTCCTGATGACCTATTTTTGAAGAAATATCTGCCTCCACCTCCCCCGTGATTGAATTGACATGAAGACTTGGCTCTCTTATTAAACTCTCTATCCTTCTCTTTTTGCAAGGCTTCCTCTTCTTTCAATCTGCTCTCATTACCCTATACAAAAGCAACCATTTTCATAATAGTCATCTCATTGTTCTGAGCTGTAATATTAGCTACATCATACAAATAGGGATCAAGACCATACACAAAATTCCTAACTCTGGCCCTCATGTAAGGGACCATATATGGAGCATACTTTGCCAAAGAGACAAACTGAAGATAGTACTCATGCATACTCTTGTCGTTCTACTTAAGCTTTTCGAATTCAATGGCCTTTACCTCCATGACTTCAACTGGCAGAAAGTGCTCAATAAAAGCATCAGCAAACTCATCCCAATTTTTTGAAGGTGCATCTTCCCTGCGGAACTACTCCAACGACTCATACCAAATGTTGGCAATATCCTGCAACTGATAAGCTCCCAACTATGTTGCCTCTATCTTATTAGCATGCATAACACAGAATATTTTCTGGAGCCCGTCAATTAAGTTATGCGGATCCTTTGTCTTTCTATACCCTATGAACATCGGAGGGTGCATACGAAGAATCTCACGAGTCCTGAAACTGGAAGACTCTACATTAGTTCTCGTGCTTGGAGTCATTCCCTGATGTTGGGCTTGAGTAGACATAATCTGGGTGAGTAGCTGAAATGCTCCCCTAACATCCAAGCCATTGGAACTGGGCATCAAAACTTGAATCTATGCAGGCCTTGTAGTATCGGGTGGAGGTGATGTACCCGAATTAGCTCCATAAGCTTGAGCATTTTCCTCACGAGCAACATTGGTAGCAACTCTCTTGCTTGTAGCTGATTTCCTTTTCGCAAGCATTTTCTCAAATACATATAAAAATGAGTTAGAAAGATGTCCTGAAGGTATAGCTCTAACTTCACGATCTAGGGTATGATAGAAGTGAGACAATCCTAGATGTCTTGGTGGTCAACTATTTACATGTGTGGGCCCTCACACACATAAAAGTGACCCCACTGGACACGGTTTTATAGAGTTCCTAAGACACTTGAACCTAGTGCTTTGATACCAAGCTTTGTAACACCCCGAACCATGGCCTGGGTGAAACACCACACTCAGTTCTTGGTTGCATCTGACCAAGCGAATCACATGGGCATCAACATGTACTATTGTACTAAATTTAAGACATGTAAAACTGAATGTTGTAAGACAATCTGAAAATACGTTGCGGAAATATCTTAAAGTATAATAAGTCTGAAAACATTACTGACATCCCAGATATGACATGATGAACTAGTCTAGTGTATGAAACCTCTGACATGAGTCTGACTAAAAATTGTCTACCAGGATAAGGTCCTGACATACCTCTATCATAAACTAAAATAATCAACTAATAGACTGACACCCCAAATGAGATGAGGCTCACCAAGCAGCTGGTACTGAAGCAATCCTACTGAGCTGGTCTGTCGTCCTGAAACTCGGCACCTGCACCGTGAAGTGCAGTCCCCATGCAAAGGGATGTTAGTACATTTGAATTGTACTTATGTAAAGCAACTGAAAGAATAAATAGTTGTGGGGTGCTATGGAAAGGACAATCCAAATCAATAAACATATATTGTACTAAATCTGAAGCTGTTAACTGAAAATTGAACAAGGAAGCAAAGAATATGAATACTCCATGTACTGAAATGGAGAGTCACTTGTTTATATGAAATAATAAACTGTGGCCTTAGGCCAAATATATGTGCACAAATATGTGATCTTAGGCCCAAGTATACGTATACATAAACTGTGGCCTTAGGCCCAATATATATATTTGTGGCCTCGGGCCGAAAATACAGGTGCTCAATATGATACTGGAATACTTAAATATACTGATATGAAATACTAATCATGAATTCATGAACTGATTATGAGGACTGAATCTTTAACAAATTTACAAACATGTTGAATATTCTAGACTGAGACTCGTGGGTATCAATCACAAGTCTATGTTGATTACGTACTGAGTTCACAACAATCAAAGTGATAATCATTAACAACTACAAAGTTATAATCTTAAGGATATATGTTTTAGTCTTTTCATGAATTAGGGCATAATCTCAAATTCTGAAGTAAATCGCAGTAATCTCGATGAATGAGGCATGGGGATGAATAAAAATGTTACCATACGTAGATAGACGCTCTACATACCTTGTTCGCTCCTAGTCTTGTATTTAAAAATCCGAACTTTGAAGAAGAACTCCAAAGATTGAACCTTGAGCCTTAAGTTGGGTTTATCCTGAAAACCCTAGGTTAAGAACAATAAAAAGGCTTACCTCGATGTAGGAGAAAGTTGGGAAGAGAGAAACTTCGTTCTAGGGCTTGGAAAGAGTGAAAACTGATTTTTCAGAACTAAGTCTCGTATTTATAATGTTTACTGTCGGAAGGATTTGATGGTAAAAATTGATGGTCTGTCAATATTTTTACGGT
The DNA here is from genome assembly GCA_034509755.1 of Anisodus tanguticus. NCBI lineage: Eukaryota > Viridiplantae > Streptophyta > Magnoliopsida > Solanales > Solanaceae > Anisodus > Anisodus tanguticus. The sequence continues at coordinate 29,955,342 of CM067540.1, forward strand.
CTGAGTCTGGACCATCAATAATTGTACGGTCCATATAATCAGACCGTCGAATTATTTTCCATTTTTTCAGTAATCTCTAAAACTTGAAAGTTTGAGACAGTCAAAAAGGACGGGTCGTATAATATTCTATGGTCAGTTAAATTTACTGTACACTGTCAATTCCAAAAATAAAATCGACGATTCATTTCGACGGTCCGTCAATCCTGACGTAAAATCTGATCTGCATAACTGAAATTGGTTTTCAACTTTAAACTTCCCGTTTTGGTTTCCTAAATTCCTTAATCATATACATGGCTTAGTTTAGAGGTACGAGATGTTACAGTTTCTTTCTTCTTGTTTGTTATTTTCTTTCGATTTTTAGTTAAGTTTTCTATAATGACAAGAAATGTGATTGTGTAAGTAGATTCTATTTTGGTATTCCGAATTGTGGCTGATTTTTGTGGATGGATTGGAGTTTTTCGGTAGAAGTTGAGGGAGTATTGTTAGGTTGTTGAGGTAGGTAACAGGGTTTGACTTTCATGGTGAAGAAGAACACCACATGTTGGACAGGGCGAGTCAATGAAGAAAATGGGTATTTTTAATGAAATTTGAGTAATTTTAGTCTGATTTGGAATTTTTATCCAAAATAGGGTATGGGTGAAAACTTTGTAGACGATAGGGGTATATTTATCTAGAGTAAATTCACTAAAAGGTCACTCATATATTGAGAATTGCCTATAAATATCACTTTTATTTCTTTTAGGACTAGAATATTATCCAACTATCACTATTTTCCCCAGAATATACTAAACACACAAAACCCTTCTTCTATCCTAGCTGGCATGTCATGTCACATAAAAATTATTTTTAAAGTAATAAATTTATTTATCTCATCAAATCCATTTAACTTAACCTAAACTCATTCAATCAACCAACCCATGTCTTATGCCCATTTAACCTGGTTAGACAATATTAAAGAAGCATAACTTTTATACCAATTTTGGATTAATTGCATTTTGGACCCTAACATATATTCTCTTTTATGATTTGCACCACATGCTATATGTTTTAGCGATATGCACCCTAATCTGTGTACTTTCTTACAAAATCATAGACTTGTTTTATTTTATTATTTACAAAAATAAAAATAAAAAATCTAGTTCACGGAACCGGCCTCCGGTGTCTTTTGTCCAGTACTCCTAATGGAGTATTTGATATATGCCATGTGTTATAAAACCAGTCCAGTACATAACTTAAAACGTTATTATGATTTTTTTTAAAATAATGAAATCTGGAAAATTCATTTTGGTAGATGAACTAACCGTAACGTAGTTCATGTAAACTTTATTGGTGTTTTTTTTCATTTTCTTTGTTTACTCTTTTAAACATTAAAAAGGGATAATTGACCATGAATAATGAAATTAATTTAAACCGTTAATTATCAATTGTACACCTGGCATATATGAAATACTCCATTAAGGAGTATTGGACAAAAGATCACTGGAGGGTTCCGTGAATTGGTTTTCTCATTTTTACCTTTGTAAATAATAAATAAATTAAGTCTTTTATGATTTTGTAAGAAAATACAAATATTAGGGTGCATATTGTTAAAAAAAAAATAGACTAGGATACAAATCATAAAAGGACTATACGTTAAGAGTGCAAAAAAAAAAAAAAAAAAATCGGGTATAAAAATTACGCTCCTTTGATATTTTCTAACCGGATTAAATGTGTATAAGACATGAGTTGATTGGTTAAATAGATTCGGATTGAGTTAAATGGATTTGATGAGTTAAATAAATTTATTATTAAAAAAAGTAGAATTTTATCTGATATAGCATGCCAACTGGGAGAGAATGAAGATTTTGTATATTTAGTATATTTTGAGTAAACTAGTGATAGTTGAATACTTTCTAGTCCTAAAAAAAACAAAAGTGATATTTATAGACAATTTTTCATACATGAGTGATCTTTTAAGAAATTTGCTCTATTTATCTTCAATTAGCTATTCAAACAAAGTAAAAGGGTATATTTGGCCTTTCCCTTAGATTATCCTTTCTTGTCTCCCAAAACATCACCCGGCGCACGGTTTACCGTATATCCTATGTCTATTGACTCAATCCTAAAGAAAAAATCTTTGTCCTTAAAAATCCGTCTCCTCCATCCTTTGGATACAACCAATGATTTCATTAAAATCACATACCATCACCCAATGATTTTATTAATAATTCATCCCATTTTTTCTTTACGAATCAATAAACCAATACGGAATGCACAATGAAAGAGTACATATTAGTTTCTTCTAGAATATGCTCTAAAAAAGGGGGAAATACAAAGAGATTAAAGTTATCTTGATAGAATTAATCAAGTTATCAAAATATTGATGGTCCAACAAACTGACGTTGTAGAATCATCAAGGCTACAGATATATCTTAGATAATATTTGAAATTATATAACCTTATATTCATACTTGAGTAAAAGATTAATCACAACTTTTTTATGTTCGTTTAGACTTTTAAAGTCATCAGTTGGTGATTGTTTTTATCCAATCGTCCATATTGATCTCCACAAATAAGTAACCACAATAATCTACATTCATCATTCACAAAAAGTTATATTTTTTCTTTCAAATATAATTATTTAGTCAAATCTTTATTTAAAGAATATTGATATTATTCTATAAATATCTTATACCACATAATTATGTATACATATGCAACACACCGTAACATGTTTTCTCACATGACCAACTTCACGTCGCAATTCCAAGAGGGATTTCCATGTCCACAAATAGAGTTTTGGTTATGATAGAGCAACCGAGACGAATGAAAGAAACATACATCCGAAATATCGTTTATAAGGAAGTATTTGGTGTGAATTACATGAGTTTACATCATAAAAGCAAAATATTAATAAACCATTATGTGTTATAACTAAATTTGTATTGTTCATTTTATATGTTCAAACGATACACAATTATCTTGACTTCGACAAATAAGTCATCATTCGACGATCAACATTAATCACTGCTTACCATATTCATTCTTGTGTATATTTTAAGTCAATTTTTATTGATGTCACTTAACAAAAAAAATGTACACTCCAATGTCAAATGATAAATGATCATTTTGATAACATGACTCGACAATCACGTGCAACGCACATGTCGAGAGACTAGTACCAGCATAAACATAGACACAACAAAATCTACAATCATTTCTATTATCATAAACAAGAGATTCTATACAAATAAAGAATGCAAAATAAATATCAGTTACCGGCAAGTTGTTCCACAAAAGACAGATTACCCGTATGTCCCAACTAGTTCAAGAGTCATGATGTGGGGCTATCCATTATTTAGAGCTTAACTCTAGAAAAATATATTAATCATTGCAAGCAAAAAAAAATTTAACTCTAATGATAGTAGTATAATCCTTTCTATTCTCGTCCCTGAACCAAAAAAACTGTTTGTAATTGTAAGTAGGAAGAGCATAGCAGAAATTGCTAGAACTTGCAGACCTACGTTGAGTTCTTGAATTTGAACTAGAGTTCTGAGAACAAATATTGGTTTTACATACACCGGTGGTATACAAGTCTACTTGTGGCGCACCTCGATTACTTCAAGAGGTACATACTACCTCACCAGCAGCAAAAATATCAGCTGGATGGAAAAAAGTCTAGCATTTTGGGAACAAAAATGAGCCCCAAGTGCAAAGAATATGAAGCGAAGGGGGGCAATCAGTTATAGGAAGAGAATAAAAAAAGAGAAATCTGAATACGAAAATGAGTATATTTAAGCTTCTCTTTGTAGTTTTAGGCCTGGGATTAGGGGACATACACAGTACCTTGAAGAAAATTCTACCAAAATTACCCAAATGCATAACAACGTGCAGAACTTGAAACATAAGAGATTTCAGATCAAACAAACTAAAGGGAAAGATAGAATTACTGAAAAGACTAGGGGATTCAGAATAAATTTTGCTTCCTGTCTATGAAGCTGAAAATAAACTACAATATACTTCTTGCATACAAACTCTATCACGGTAAGCAAAAAGTACAAGAGGCTAAGACGTAGAAAGAGGTATTGGTTTCACAGCACTTCTAATTCGTCGGTATGCAGTCCTAACTCTTTCCTTGAGACCTTCATTTTCACATTCAACGTCACCAGTTTGTTTGTCCAGATGAGCCACATTCCCATCAACATTGATTACCAGCTTACCATTGTCCCCAAATTTCACGTCACCAAACAGAGAAATCAGGAGTGCATGGACTATTTTCTCAGCTTTCTTTACATCTTCCTCCTCGTTCATCAAAGTTTCCGACTCAATTGATACCTTAGGCATCTCCCTGCTGGCATTCAGAACCAATGCCACGACGGAGTCAGATACCATGTCACTAATTGGATCTGCTGGCCAATGAAGTGAGAGATGATTCTCTGACTCCTGCTTTACTGTCACTCGCTCATGAACTTGCAAAGTTGGGACACCAGATTCCTCATCTGTTGAGGACTCTACACTTTCATAGATCTGCTTAAGCCTGTGTTGTATAACAGCAAAAGCACCTGAATATGGGATAGTAATTCTCTGTGTGATATTTGCAGTGGATAGCTGAGAAAAGACATGGAGATCATCAGGTGCCATGATCTGGTAAGTGAAACCTTTCTTTACAAGTAAACCACTGACAATTTCACCCACTTCAGGGGTCTTTTCAGCCAGCTTTCCAATAGTTTTCGCCATTTTCTCAGAGTTGAAGTACATTTCAACTGACTGGCAGTTCTTGGGAGTGATAATTTTAGTATTCCCATCAGCAAAGAGGGAGGTAAGTTTCTGCTTGAGCCTTCCCATCTCATTAGCCGCTCCATGGACTAGAATTATGTTGGGAGGCATAAGTTCTTTCAAGAAGGTACTTGTCTGAGCATAATCTGCGTGAGCCGAGAATGAAATATAATGAACCTGCATATTAAGTGGAGCAGACAAGCCATTTGTGAGGGTAACTTCTTTCGGTTCATTGATAATAGTCTTCGCCAAGGTCCCTTCCACTACATACCCAGGTATAACACAAGCATTTTTCTTGTCAGAGCACCATTTATCGAACAGTTGCCTTGACAAACCACTTTGAAGAGTACCTGGGCTTGCCATCACCACACATGGCTTGTTGTCTATAAAATCTTCAATACTGTTCAGGGAAGATATATGCTTGAAATTAAAGGGATTAGAGCTGACAAATTGATTGCGGATCCTTTCATTCATGGCATTGATGTAAGTCTGGTAGACAGCCATGCATCTTCTTGCAAGTGGAGAAGCATAATATATGGGGAAATTAGCTAGTTCAGGATGGTTAGACCAATATTCCTCCAGGATAAGGAGAAGTTCCTGTGCACGTCCCAAGGCGAAAGCAGGAATCAGCACCCGACCCCCTTGCATGAGTGTCGAATGTATCACATCAGTGAAAAGCTTCTCTCTTATCTGGCGTGGCATATGGAGTTGAACACCATAAGTTGATTCTATAATGCAAATATCTGGGGAAAATTGTGGGGTCTCAGCCGCGCGGAGATGCCTGTCTTCTTCACGGGAGTAGTCTCCCGTATAGAGAACTCGAACACCAGCAATATCAACCATAAACATGGCAGCACCAAGGACATGACCGGCAGTATAACACCAAAAGCGAATACCATTTACCTCCATAGTCTGATGGAAGTCGATAACCTACAAAACAAGTTTTCACATGTCAAAATAAGCCTAAAAAAATATGTTGCCTAATTTAAAAAATGATAAGTAATAATTCATTGATATGGTGGAAAGAATTCCAGAAGACAAGTGGTATACAAAATGTGAACCTACACGGAGGTTCCCCACAAAAAAATAGAAATATAATTGGGCTAACCAAAACTCAAAACATGTACACACTGAACAACAATCATCTAATAATCATGATATACTTCTCTCTTTCCTCTCGAGGCAGTAAGCATTTTGGTGCGATTCCCTACAAAGGATTTCTTTCTTTCTCTTTAATTGGGCTTAAGGAGGAGGTTGTTCTATTTCCAGGAGTTCCTTTTTTTTTTGCTCCAGCACCCTAGTGTAATGCTTAGGAAGAAACAGAAAAGCAAAAGGTAATCTAATCTGCTCGTTCGGTGATAACTTGATGTGTCTAGTTTAAAAATGTATTTCAAGATTAGAAATGGTTTTCATTGCATTTTAGCAGTCCAAGAACAACAGCATTTTTAGGGTCGTGGCATTAGTACATTGGTAACACACATGAATTTTAAAAAATAACTGAGGGGGCCAATAAAGAAAATGCTCTCAAACACGTTTCCTGAGGGAAACTCCCCTTAGCTATTCAAGTCAGTAGTACCACTCTTCTGGAGGGGCTTTTCCAGTGGCCCTGGCCGGATTCACTCAGTTTTTCTTTAGCAAAAAACAGGTTAATCATGGAAGACAATACAATGTACTTCGCGGTGAGTTTCTGATCTTACGACATAACCAGAAACAAATCGAGGGCCAAGACTTGGTGTGATGGGGCAGAACGTGGTTGCAACATGATTACAAGAACCAGCTTTATCCAGAAGACAATGGAGCGGCTGAGTCGCACTTTAAAGGAGGCCTCGAAAGTGCAGGAGAATTTTGTAAGAAGGTGGAAGTTTCATGATTACTTCTCAGAGTTCTTTTGTTCGAGGAATATCAACAAACATGGGCGTTATTACAAGTATCATAAATATGCAAGCTAAGAGAAGATCAGTAATCATTATTGCTGAGATGGCATTCAATACGGGCTGGACGGACATTGTAGTTAAGATAACGTCATTAATGTCAAAGCACAGAAGGCAGTTACAACTATTCACAGAAATACAGAGGAAGGCCTAATCTATTCAGAAACTGTCAGAAGAAATGAATGAAGCCAGGGTACAAGAGAAAGGAGGCACAATATGCATCCCAGGAGCTACCAGTCAAGGCCAAAACGAACTTATATCCAGGAATGTAGTGGGCAGCCTTCCAGAAGAAGTCTCCGATATCAAACTCTCAGAGACTGCAAACATTTGAAAGCAGGTTCACGGAGTGAACATTTACGAGATGGGTCGAAATCATTTTCTCTTTGAATTTCATTCGAAGACGACTGCCAATGTCATTGTTCAAGGCAATTGGTATTGGAGAGCTCACATAACTGAGGTTCAATGGTGATCGCTGACGGCGGGTGCTCTCCCAAATCTGATAGAATAAATCAAGTTTGGATTAGACGGATTACTGGTGCAATTATGGTCCCAGAAAGTGTAACACTCCGTGAATCCGGATTAGGTGTGGATGAGTTAAATGAGTATTAATGTGAATTTTAGACATGTGAAGTGTTATCGGGATGAGTTTGGATGGAAATAGTTGTTTTGAAATTAAGACGAGTAGTGACGTGCTTAAGATTCGATAGAATTGGCTAAGTTTACAGCAGGTATGCCTTCCAGCCCGATTTCGTGAAAATCCGTTGAGAATTTGAGAAAACTTAAAACATAAAAGTTTTAAATCTTTGAAATACCTTTCCAATGATATATGGTGGAGGCCGAAAGGAGCTCTTTACAAGAAGTTATGTGCGTTACAAAAACACTGCGCAGAAGCCGACACCGGCCCCCCGCGATGGCCACGCGTCGCGCGTGACCATCGTGCGATGACCCCGCGTTGCGGGCCGAGCGCATTTAATCACCCTCTCTGAACCTTGACCTGCAGGGGGTCCCGCGATAGTCATGCGACCCATCGTGGAAAAGGTCAGATTTCGTGTCAAAATTTGAATTTTTGTATCCTAACTTGTTTAAGCTCGGGGTTTATTTTCCTAACAGGAATCATGAAAATTACCCTAGAACAAGAGAACTTGTCCCAAAGCCTCGAGAACTCTCCAAGGTAAGTTTAATGATGATTTCTAGTTAATTCCAATTCCCCAACATCTCATTAACATGATTTAACCCTTCAAAATCCCTAGATATTGGTTGAAGAGAAAGCCTTAGAATTCAGGCAGCTTGAACATCAAAAAGGTATCATTTTCACCCTTTAATTAATTATAGCATTGGATTCAAGCAGCTTGAACATCAAAAAGGTATCATCTTCACAGAATGCCCTAGAATTCGAATTCACGAAACTTGAACATCAAAAAGGTATCATCTTCACTCTTTAATTAATAATAGCATTGGATTAATGACTATAAACCATAGGTTCTTGAGATATTAGTTGATGGGTTTGATAAAGAAAATCATATGAACTATGGTAGGGTTTTGAATTGTTGACTTAGGATTGGTGCAATCATATGGGTGATGAAGAATGGTGTTAATTTATATTTATTTGAGATTGTAGGATCGCCTAAAAGCAAGAGAATGGGTTATTGGGTTTAATAAGGGTTATGAAGCTTTATGCCCATAAGGTGTTTGATAAAATGTCCAAGTGACCAAAATATGAGCAAGAGTGCTAACATTGATTCCCTTTGACCCATATTGAAAGAGGCGGTGAACATTGTGACACGCTTAAAAGGCCGAAATTGAGGTATGTAAGGCTAACTCTCTACGTTTGGGAATGTTAATGATTCTCCATACGCTACGTTCTTTTACAACGTTATGAATTGCCTCATAAATATAGTTATGCCTTAATTCTCTGAATAGTTGCAGAACTTCTATTCTCTAATTTCGTAATTTGTTCATGATTGTTATTCCAAATGTCATGAACTCAGTATGTAATCGATAGACTCGTGTTTGATATCCCATGAGTCTCAGTCATGAAAACTCAGTATGCTTATGAACAGTTAGTGCTTTAAACTCCATAATAAGTTCATGAATACATGTCTCAACATGGTAATGTTCAGTATTCCAGTGTAATGCATTACAGTATGATTCTCAGTTCCTTAATGTAACTTGTTGAATGTTGAACACATGTATTTGAGCCCGAGGCCACAGCCTTGTACTTGGGCCCGAGGCCACGGTTTATGTATACATATATTTGGGCCTGAGGCCACAGATTTGTGCACTTATATTGGGCCTGAGACAACAGATTACTAACTCAATTAAAATAGGAGATTTCACATTCAGAACAAGGAGTACTTATGAGTATACTTCTCTTGTTCAGTTCAGTTATCGCTATGTTTCAGTTTCAGTATATTATATGTTTATTGATTTGGGCTGCCCTTTCCCGAGCACCCCCCAGCTAATTTATTCTTTCAGTTGGTTTTACATACCAGTACAATTCACATGTACTGGCGTCCCTTTTACTCGGGGCCTGCATCTCACGATGCAGGTAACGATTTACATCACAACGGATTGGCTCGCTAGGATTCTCGTATCAGCAGCTTGGTGAGCCCCAGTTTCCTTTGAGATGTCATCTTATTTTCAGTCTTCCAGTCATATTAGACAGTCAGATATGTCGGGGGCCTTGTTCGATAAACAATCAGTATTTCAGTATTTCAATATTTCAATATTCATTACAGGCTTCATAGACTAGAGTTGCAGTCAGACAGTGTTTAGCAGGCTTTTATGTTAGCCATGTTGGCTACATTCTTACTTTTCTTATTCCGCATTTATGATTATTCAGTTAGACATTTCAGTAGCTCAGCATGTTTATATATATAATATTCCATATCAGTATGTGTCTCATGTTGATTCAGCCAGTCATGTGATTCGCTAGGTCACATGCAATCAGGCACCGAGTGTCGTGTTACGCCAAGGCCATGGTTCAGAGCGTGACAAAAAGTGTTCAAAGAAGTGGGAGATTTCTGCGGTAGCCGGATACAAACAGAGGAGACGGAACTTAGAAATCACCTAAAGTGGGCAAGGTTGAAAATGGTGGAGCTGGAAAACGAAGGTATTACCTTCAAAATCCAAATATCGTGCGAGTCGCCGACGAGTTTTGTCGCCAACGAAGGAAGTAGGAAGCAGGTCTTGGACCAACAAATATTAGAGGGGTTTGATAAAGTTGGTGGAGGGGCTCAATGCCACAATGATACGACAGGGCACGTGGGATGCTTATATAGAAAACAAGCTTTTTCAGGAATAGGAGTCAACACACGTGGCACGGATGGTTTCTTAAAGGACTTAAATCAAAAGACGGGAGACTATAAAAAAGAAGGAATCGAGCCCAGATGGCATGGCCCAATACATTACGACTGGATTATCATTTAAGGAGTCCACATGTAACCCAGATCAGACCAAATAGAAGAGTAACAACAACAACATCATCAACATTCCCAGTGTAGTTCCACAAGTGGGTCTGGGAGCGTATCGTGTACGCAGACCTTACCCCTACCTTGGAAGGTAGAGAAGTTGTTTCCGATAGACCCTCGACTCAGGATAAAGCAATAACAAAGTGTGTCAATATAAGACAACCACTAAACTCACAAATCATAAGCTACCAAGGGAAAAGGAACATGAAACAAAACGAGAGGAAACCGAAGAAGAGAAAGAAGACTAGGAAGCGCAAGAAGGATCAGTATCGAAGGAGCCATGATTATCTCCAAAGTTTTTGTTACTTTGGGGAATAAATTCATGCAAATGGGTGAAGCGGGGGAAACTGGGTTGGTGACAATTTAGGATAAAGTTCCCTTAAACCGCAGTCTCAAGGAGTGTTTGGCCTAGTGGTCAATGTAGAGGGAGGAAAATCATGAGGTCTCAGGTTCAAATCTCAGCAGAAACAAAAACAATAAAGTGATTTCTTCCCATCTGTCAAAGCCTTAGTGGACAGAGTTACCTAATACCTATTTCTGGAATTAGTTGAGGTGCGCTCCAGCTGGCCCAGACACCATAACTATAAAAAAAAAAGGAGATAAGGACCCTGAATTTGACATTACAATTTGGATTCACCAAAATATAATCAGACTCAACAAGGAGTTTGGGATAGATTTCCTAACATGAGACAATCTAAGACAGAGGAGGTACGCACGAAGATGATAACTCCAAAAATAAAAGGATTCTAAGAACTGAAAAGTTTGGACATTGGGAGCAATTTTAAAAGTAATGGTACAAGGAGTAGAGGGGGCAGGGTATTCTAATTATTAGTGACTAGTGGAAGTCAATATTGTATCATGAAATGTGAGGGGGATGAATCCGGTAAGAAAAGAGGATATAGTTAGAAAGTTGATGTATGTTGCTTTCAAGATGCCAAAATTGAAGGAGATATTGAGGGCATACTGAATGACTAATGGAAAATTGATGGACTAAGTTCATCCAACTGGAAGCGAGTTGAACCAGGGGAGGTATTGTAACTATATGGAATGAGAGAGTATGGAAAAAAGAGAGCAGCAGTGTGGGTTCTGATTGTATCACTTGCAAATTCACTGTGAAGAACCAAGACTTAAATTGGAAATATCCAATGTTTATGCTCCAAATGATAGGATGGAAAGCGAAGAAGTTTGGTGGGAAATAGGTGTTGCCACGGATCAGTTTTCTTGTCCTTGGATAGTTTGTGGGGATTTTAACACTGCTAGATTCCCTTTTGAAAAGAAAAATTGCAACAAAATTACTAGGTCAATGGTTGAGTTCTCTGATTTATCGAGGACATGGGGTTGGTGGAACTGCAACATATGTTGCTCAGACTCTTCAAAAATGTGGACGGGTGCGTGTCGGATCCTCCAAAAGTAGTGTATTTTGAAGGATCCGACACGGGTGTGGCAACAATTTTGGAGAGTCTGAGCAACATCGCCTGCAACTTATTCACATGGAATAAAGGAGATAGACATGATATAGTAGAGGAACCCCTCAACTCTTGTCTAACTATTTCAGTTTACATACAAGTTTTAGCTCTCATTTCTTTTTGCGAAGTAGTGGATCTGAGACCTCATCGCCCCAGTCACTGCTCCCGTAGAAGATCTATTATTGGTTTGCTATACTTCCCCCTTCGTCGACAGTCAACACCAGAGGATCTCCATTTGTCACATTTTTTTCCGCATTTCCTAGTTCGATTCAACTGAAGTGAATCGTATTCCGGTGCCGGTGAACAGTGATTTTCGCCAGCGAACAGGTTCGATTCAACTGGAATTGGTACCTTCGGTTGCCCGTATCCATTCTTTATCCTTATCCTTGTTAAATTTTGTCGATTCGTTGTATTGATTCATGACTTTACGTTCTTGCATTTACCCTTCTTGTCTTTAGTTATAGCATTCTTGGCGTAGTGGTTTTACTTGCCTCTAAATTCTTGTTAATTTGTGCTTTCACTTTGATCCCTTCCTGTTTTAGGGTAAACGTTTGATTGGTTTATTATTTTACATTTGCTTTAGTGGCTTTGGTAACTGATGGTAGACTAGGGTCATATTTTCGATCGGGGATGGGGGCGAGGGTTGGGGGGGTAAGTTGGGTAAGGAAGATGCTAGGCTGAGAATAGGGTCTTGGAACATTAGGACTTTAACGGGGAAGTCCATAAAGCTAGTTAAGATTCTTAAGAAGAGGATTAATATAGCATGTGTCCAGGAGACCAAATGGGAGGACCTAAGGCTAAGGATATGGACGGGTATAAATTATGGTTCTCGAGTAGGTCGAGGTATAGGAACGGGGTAGGTATTTTAGTAGACAACGAGCTAAGGGATCAGGTGGTAGAGGTTAGAAGGGCCAATGACAGAATGATTGCGATTAAGTTGGTAGTTGGAGGGTTCACTATGAAGATTATTAGTGTTTATGCGCCACAGGCGGGGTTGGACAAGGAGAAGAGGCGCTTTTGGGAGGATTTGGACGAGGTGGTGGGTGGTATACCATCCACTGAGAAGTTATTTGTAGGAGGGAATTTCAATGGACATATTGGGTCACTTCCGGGGAGTTATGACGACGCGCATGGAGGCTTTGTCCTCGGAAACAGGAATGGGGAGACGTCTCACTTTTGGAGTTCACTAGAGCTTCTGGGATGGTGATAGCCAATTCGAGGTTACTGAAGAAGGAGGAGCACTTGGTGATTTTCCGTAGTTCGGTGGCTAAGACTCAGATAGACTTTTTGCACCTTAGGAAGGTTGACAACAATCTTTGTAAAGACTGCAAGGTTATTCCGTGGGAGTATCTTACAACCCGACATAAGCTTTTGGTGATGGATTTGGAGATCAAGATAGAGAAGAAGAGGAGGGTTGTGGATGATAAGTTAAGAATCAAATGGGAAAGTTTGACCATTGCTAGTGCACAGGAGATAGGGGAGAGGTTGATGGCCAAGGGGGCTTAGGGGAGTAATGGGGATGTGACCGGTATGTGGGACCAGACGGTCAGTTGCATTCGAGAGGTAGCTAGAGAAGTGCTTTGGGTCTCGAGGGGTAGTCGTGGTGGCATCGAGGGGACTGGTGGTGAAATGGTAAAGTTCAAGAGAAAGTGGAAGCGAAGAAAGCGGTGTATGCGAAATTGGTAGAAAGCAAGGATGAGGTGGAGAAGTGAACGAATAGGAAACTGTATAAGATGGCAAGAAAGGAGGCAAAGCTTGCGGTTACGGCGGAGAAAACGGCATATTTTGAACACATGTACGTGGAATTAGAGGAAAAAGATGGGACTAACCAAGGCGAGGGAGAGGAGGGCCCGTGACTTGGATCACGTGAGGTACATCAAGGACGAGGATAGAGAAGTATAGGTGGAGGACACACATATTAGGCGTAGGTGGCGATCTTACTTCCATAAACTCTTGAACGAAAAAGGAGATAGAGACATTGTGTTGGGAGATGGAGCAATCTAGTAGGTACCGGGATTTTGGATATTGTAGAAGCATTAAGGTTGAGGAAGTTAAAGGTGTTGTTCGCAGGATCTGCAGGGGATGAGAGACCGGGCCTGATGAGATTCCAGTTGAATTTTGGAAGAGCGCAAGCACGACAGGTTTAGAGTGGCTGACTAAGTTGTTTAACGTCAGTTTTAAGATGGCGAGAATGCCCGAAGAATGGAGGTAGAGTATAATAATCCCTTTGTACAAGAACAAATGTGATATCCAAAGTTGCAACAATTATAAGGGTATCAAGCTGCTAAGCTACACTATGAAAGTTTGAGAAAGGGTTGTGGAGATGAGGGTGAGAAGAGGCATGTCTATTTCCGAAAACCAATTTGGATTCATGCCGAGGCGTTCGACCACATAAGGTATTCATCTTATTAGAAGGTTGTTGGAGCAGTATAGAAAGAGGAAGAGAGACTTACATATAGTTTTCATCGACCTCGAGAAGACATACGACAAAGTCCATAGAGAGGTTTTATGGAAATGTTTGGAGGTTAGAGGTGTACCTGTGGCATACACTAGGGCGATCAAGGATATGTATGATGAAGCCAAAACCAGGATACGGACAGTAAGAGGAGACTCAGAGCACTTCCCAGTGATGATAGGGATGCACCAGGGATCAACTCTTAGCCCATTCTTATTTGTCTTGGTGATGGATGGACTGACGCGACAAATTCAAGGGGAGGTGTCATGGTGTATATTATTCACAGACGACATAGTCCTGATTGATGAGACTCGCAACGGAGTGAACGCTAAGCTGGAGATTTGGAGACAGACTCTGGAGTCTAAAGGGTTCAGGCTGAGTAGGACCAAGACAGAATACTTGAAGTGCAAGTTTAGTAACGGGAGTGACCTTGAGACGGGTGTGGAGGTGAGGCTTGGTACTCAGGTCATTCCAAAGAAAGGAAGATTCAAGTACCTCAGGTCTATTATCCAAGGAGATTGAGAGATTGATGACGATGTCACACATCGTATTGGGGCAGGGTGGATGAAATGGAGGCTCGCATCTAAAGTCTTATGCGATAAAAAGGTGTCACCAAAACTTAAAAGCAAGTTCTATAGGGTGGTGGTTAGACCGACTATATTGTATGAGGCGGAGTGTTGGCCAGTCAAGACTTCGCACATCTAAAAGATGAAAGTTGTGGAAATGAGGATGCTGAGATAGATGTGTGAGCATACACGGAGGGATAGGATTAGAAATTATGATATCCGAGACAGAGTGGGAGTAGCCTCGGTGGAGGATAAGATGCGGGAAGCGAGGTTGAGATGGTTTGGGCATGTGCAGAGGAGATAGACAAATGCCCCAGTGCGGGGGTGTGAGAGATTGGCTATGAACGGGTTTAGGAGCGGTAGAGGTAGGCCGAATAAGTATTGGGGAGAGGTGATTAGACGGGATATGGCACAGGTGCAACTTACTGAGAACATGACCTTAGATAGGGAGTTGTGGAGGACACGGATTAAGGTAGAAGGATAGTAGGAAGTCGACCGTAGTCCTACTTACGCTTGCAAACGGGTAGTTGTAGTGTTATTATTGTAGGCCCGCTTAGCCAACCATACTAATAGGCACAGTATTGCTTTATAGTCCCGGTAGTTTGATTTCTGCTGCTATGTGTTCTTTAGTGTACTTTGTTTAGCTTAATTACCAGCGCTAGTTACTGCTCACTTTTTCAGAATGCGCTATCATGGCTTATTCGCTTTGATACCAGCATTTTCATACTACTTTAAATTTTTTTTACCGGGTCTGACTGTTCCTCTTGATTTGCTTTTGCTTTTGCTTTTGTTTCGTTTGTGTTTATGTTTTGCCTTGAGCCGAGGGTCTCTCGAAAATAGTCGCTCTACCTACAAAGGTAGAGATAAGGTCTACGTACACTCTACCCTCTCCAGACCCCATGTTGTGGGATTTCACTAGGTATGTTGTTGTTGTTGTTGTTATAGACATGATATAATAGTCCGATTGGATAGATTTTTATCTCATATGAAGGGGATGAGGGACTCAGGAATATCAAGCAACCAGTTCTTCACAGAGTAACCCCAGACCACACCCCTCTAATGCTTCAAAGTGGAAACTGGGAACCCATCAAATCTTACTTAAATTTTGAAAATTGGTGGTTGTAGACAGAGTTTCTTAGATAAGAGTTAAAAATTGGTGGGTGTCCTTAATTTGTGAAGGGATGCCAGATTACATCCTAGCATTTGAACTCAAAGCTTTGAAAGACAAGCTTAGAGGGTGGAGCAAATCAACTTTTTGTAATTTGGAGCTACAAAAACAAAGCATCCTTAGTCAGCTATCTAAACTAGAGGAGATTCAGGATCACAGGAACCTTCTGATGATGAGATACATATAAAAGTTGTCTTGTATGTGGAATTTGAGGATATTGCAAGATATGAAGAGGAGGCATGGCGACAAAGATCTAGGGCTCTCTGGTTGAAACTAGGTGACAGGAACGCTACATATTTTTAAGAACTGCTAATGCCCATAGGAGGCACAACATTATTGATCCGTTGAAGAACCCTTGAGATATTTTTAAGAACTGAAATTGTCACCTTCTACCAAAATTTGTAAATAGAATAAGAGGAATGTAGACCTTTAGGAAAGAGCAGGGAATGTCCTACGATTACTGATGAAGAAAAGCAGATATTACAGGGGGCCTTTGAAAGCCAGCAGATATGGGGCAGTGTTCAAGCATGTGCTGGCGACAAAGAACCTAGTCCTGATAGATACTTTGTGGCATTTTTCACTCACTGTTGGGACGTGGTGAGTGGAGATGTTATTGCTGCAGTTCAGAACTTCCATGAAAGAAGTACTTTTGAAAAAATCTTCAATGCTGCATATGTGGCTTTGATTCCAAAAAAAAGTGGGAGCAAAGGAGTTGATAGACTTTAGACATTCAGTCTAATAGGTAGTGTGTACAAGATCATCTTTAAGTTACTAACTGAGAGACTTAAGAAGGTGATATACAAATTGGTTGATGCTCAACAAATTGCTTTTATCAAAGGGAGACAGATAATGGATGCCATCCTTATTGCTACTGAATGCATGGACTCGAGATTAAGAAGCAAGAAACCAAGGGTGCTTTGTAAGCTGGATATTCAGAAGGCATATGACCATCTGAACTGGAAGTCCTGTTGAATACTTTGGAAACGACTTCGAAAAAGATGGCATTTTGAGATATATGGATCAAAGTTTTTTTAAAAAAACTGAGATATATGGATCGAATTCTGTATAAGTTTAGTAAAATTCTGTGCTGATCAATGGATCTCCATTAGGGTTTTTCCACTCAGAGAGTGGTTTAATACAGGGTGATCCATGTCACCCTTTCCATTTATTATTGCCATGGAAGGCTTAAATGATATGCTTAAGACTGCTCAAGTTAATAGCTGGTCAGGGGTTCAGGGTTTCTACTAGGACTGGTTATAACATGGAAACTTCATATCTCCAGTATGCAGATGACACATTGATGTTATGTGACACTGACAGTGAGCAGTTGAAAGTCCTAAAGGTGATATTTATTCTGTTTGAAGAATTTTCAGGGTTACACATCAACTGGATCAAAAGCCTCCTATATCCCATTAATGAGGTAACAAATATTCAAACTTTGGCTGGAATACATGGTGGAAAATTGGAGAGTTACCCACAGTATATCTGGGAATGCCATTTGGGGCTAAGAGCAAATCTAAAGGAGTATGGAATGGGGTTGTGGAGAATGTGAAAGGAAGTTAGTAAACTGGAAGAGCCAATATCTATCTTTCGCAGTAGATTAACATTGATTAATAGTGATCTAGATGCTATGCCTACCTATATGATGTTTCTATTTCCTATCCCTATAAATGTAGTTAAAGTTTGGATGCTTTGAGAAGGAACTTTCAGGGGCAAGGCTAGTGACACAAAAAAGATCCATTTGGTCAGACGGGATACTCTAACAATTAGCAAGAAGGAAGGGCATTTGGAATAAGGAAGTTGAAAATTTAGTATCAAAGTTTAATGATAAAATGGTTGTGGAGGTTTGCCTCAAATGAACAATCTTCGTCGAGAGATGTACTCAAGCTGAAATATGGAATGCAAGGTAACTGGACAACCAAACCTGTAAAGAGCCCTTATGGAGTCGGTCAATGGAAATCATCAGGAATTTCTGTGATAACTCCGGAACAAATCCAAATTCAAGGTAGGAAATGGCATGAAGATATCCTTTTGGGAAGACAATTGGCTTCGCCAAAGGACATTGAGACAGCTTTTTCTAGAGGTCTACAACCTAAATCAGCAGCAAGAAGCGACTGTGGGAGAGGTTTGGACCAATCAGGGATGGAATCTGAGCTTCAGGAGGTTACTTAATGATTCAGAGATTGAGACTTACAGAATTTAATAACAGCTTGGAACAATTCAAAGGACTCTCCAATTATGATGAATGCATAGTATGGC
This sequence comes from Anisodus tanguticus, assembly GCA_034509755.1. Lineage (NCBI taxonomy): Eukaryota > Viridiplantae > Streptophyta > Magnoliopsida > Solanales > Solanaceae > Anisodus > Anisodus tanguticus. The sequence goes on from CM067540.1 coordinate 29,973,412, forward strand.
AAAGGCATAGACAAGTTAAATTCTCAGTGAGGCTGCTTATAGGGAATTCAAATCTAACAATCAGATTGGTTGTTGGCCATGGACGCTAATTTGGAATGTTAAAATCTCATAAAAAGTTGCTTGTTTTACTTGGCTTCTAGCAAAACAATCAGTTTTGACTCAGGACAATCTCACCAAAAGGGGCTTTCAGTTGTGATCAGGATCTTACTTGTGTGGAGAAGAGGCAGAGACAATCAATGAACTTCTTTTATATTGCAAAATTACAAGTCAGTTAAGGAGGATGTTCATTAATATGAAAGGACTTACATGGGTAGGGGGAATACTTGATGTTCTGGAAAACTAGAACAGATATGTACGCTCTTCAGCCAGAAAGAGAGATGGAGGATTGTCCTATCTTGCATTTGGTGGACAGTGAGGAAAGAGAAAAATCAAAGATGCACTGAAGACAAATGTAGTCTAAGTTGCTCGGACTCGGGTGCAGGTATCCGATACAGGTACGGATCCGAGTGTTCGGATTCGGCAAAATCTAAATTTTAAGATTCGGAGGTGCATATCCAGGTATGGATACGGGTGCGGGGATTCGGCTAAGAAAATTCAAAATTATAAAAAATAGAGCTATAAAGATATTATAAATTTTGAGAGATATTCTATGAAAAAACTTACATGTATATTGTACAATTCAATCTTTCATAATATTGAAGGTATGTCATTTCCCTTATCTTAAATCCATTTTATCTTTAAATTTGAAATATCACAATCTCAAATTTTCCCCCAAATTTGTTGAAGGACTCCGGTCAAAGTATCCGAAATTGGTTGACTGTATCCCGGGCGTATCCCGCTCCTACACCCGTATCCCACCCGTATCGAGACGGGAAACGGCACCAAAAACGAAGAGTCCGCGCAACTTAGAATGTAGTACTACCCAGAAAATGAAGATGAAATCTTAAGTGTTAATGTTATTTTATGTTTGGTGTAAACAAGAATACATGGAAGATCTTGAGTCTATCTTGAGTCTTTTGTAGATGTTTTAGGATCTTTATAAGTCATAGAATTAGGAGATCTTTATGCATTTGATATATACTACAGTTGTTACCTTCCAAAAAAAACAAAGAACATTAGCAACACAAATATACTTGATGTTCTGGAAGACTAGAACAGATATGTAGGCTCTTCAGCCAGAAACAGATATGGAGGATTGTCCTGTCTTGCATTTGGTGGACAGTGAGGAAAGAGAAAAATCAAAGATGTTCTGAAGACAAATGTAGTCACACCCAGAAAATGAAGATGAAATGCTTAGTATTATTTTATTTTTGGTGTAAACAAGAATACATGAAAGATCTTGAGTCTTTTGTAGCTGTTTTAGGATCTTTATAATTCATAGAATTAGGAGATCTTTCTGCATTTCACATTGCAATTAAGAATGACTGCATAAAGTTAGATGTAGTTGTTATTTGATATATACTGCAGTTGCTGCCTTCTCCAAAAATAAAAACAAAAAACATTAGCAACACAAATAAAAAGGTCTGCTATTTTTCTCGTCATGTAATCTTATTAGAAGGAATCATTCTCCACAGTACTTCACTTCTACCTCAATATCTGAATCATTTTATACTATCACTTAAAAGACAAAAGGAGGAGACAAAATGCGGTAGATACAGACATTCCATAGGCTATTGATGGAGGACATAGACAAGATTACCATGAAATGAAAATTTAAATTTACAAGAAAATGAAAATCAGAGGAAATATGATGGGAGTATGAGACTAATGACTAAGTACTTTCTTTAATAAGGCAAATGAGTAAGGAGTTATATTAGACCAGTTAAAGAAATAGTTGCATGGTTTGTGACACAAACACCCAATTTTAGCTTTTCATCTCACAGATCAACTAACAAGGTCATGTAACTACATAAGTATACTCACAGGACCTAAGCCAACAGTACTATTTTTTTGTTTGTGATAATGGAGAAATCCCGAGGGCATGCGGCACAGTTCGAACTCGGTGGGTAATGGTCCCACCGCTCCACCCTTCTCCACTTAAAATACCAGGCTTTTGCCTGCGGTAGTGTTCAAACCCATGACGTGCACCCAACGCAAGTCACGTTCTATACTCTTACCAGTAGACCAAAGCTGGGGGAACCTAAGCCAATAGTTCTAATGAGCTCAACAGCAACAAACTGGTCAATTACATTATCAGAAGACTGAAAAAACTTTAAATTCTTTTTTATTCAGGATGGAAAAGAAGAATTATAATTTAGCAGGAAAGAGCAAGAAAAGACTAGTTCAAGGCTAAATATGCAGTTAAATCACCGTGTATACTCTCTAACATCCATAAAACGTGTATTTCTACCAGGTTGCAGATGTCCAATGAGGCATGAAAGCATATTAAAAAAACATCCGTCCCTCTTGTTTTCGAGTAAGAATATCAGTGGTTTTTATGTCCGTTAGAAGATTAATTTTGTGCATTCCAAAGCACACAGATGACGCAGCAAATACACACAAAAGTCTGAGACTCCTTTAGCTATATGAAACACACTGTCCATCCTCATTATTTAAAGATTGTAAGTTACATTTAACACTAATTCGGGACAAGGAAACAAAATGGAATCCAAAAGTGGCCAAAAGAATTAAATTTTGTGCAGCACAACCTTTTACGGTTCAAAGAGATCAAACTATACAATCAGAATCATACTATCTGCGTACATCCTACCCTCCTAGACCCCACTTACGGGATTACACTAGGTATGTTATTTTGTTATTGCTCCCGCTTGTAGGCGATAGGCCAAGGAAAATTCTTTCTAGGGTTAGTGTGCACACCGCACCACCAGATTAGCTTTACTCTCTCTCTCTCTCTCTCTCTCTCTCACACACACACCCCTCCAGGCGACCCATCCACTACAATCTAATACTCTAGCAAATTGGATTTTATCAGAAAAACATATTTAAGCAAATTAATTTTTTATTGCTTCAACTTAGACTTAGAGCCATTTGGGGTAGCTGAATTTAAGTAGTTTTTAAGCACCAAGCAAGTGTTGGAGCTGAATTTACTACTAAGTAGACACATGTTTGGATAGAAGTGCTGGAGTTGAAAATAAGCCGCTGATATGTTTGGTGAAAAAATGTTGATAAGCACCTTTTCTGTTACATGACCGAAATGCTCTTAACACTGTTAAGACTAAAAGAGAGAACCTAAATGAAATAAAGAAGTACGGGAAGCTCTTTATATAGGATTCTAACCTAAATGAAATAAAGAAAAGTGATAATACTGAGATTTTAGTTATTGAACAGTCATTCTGAATATTTAATTATACCATGAATGTTGAGACATTCTTAATCTACTGAATCGATCAAGTTATCTACTCCCAATCACAATCACCTTGCCAACAACTCAATGTCTGTCTTATCACTAATTCAACAATGCTACAATTTACTATCAAAAGAAAATCTAACAATAAGATAATTCACCCCCAAACCTAATCCAATAGCAATTACTCTCATTTATCATATTCTAATACCACACAGACCTCCACAAGTCCTGATTACAAGTTTTTCTGTTGCGGAAAGCCATATCCAATGTGCAAACATGTGAGGGAAATCTGAAAATATTATGAAAAATATCCAGAATACCGCATCTTTCTGATATTCTCTATCCCTCCACACTTTAATTTGGCAATATAAACACATCAGCAATTACACCTTATTCACCACTATTCAAGGGGAAAAGTCAATACAGGACTAGGAAAAATCTATAAACAGAAAAAGGTTTTCTCTTCCAAAAAACTTGTAAAGAGAAGGCTAGAAAAACTACAAAACTACAAATCCACAGTATCCTAGACAGAACTTCCAAGAGATCTATGTGTGGACCAGATGTATAATACAAACTGTAATATTTTGCTCAGCGTAGAACCTGTTTTCAAACAAAGACCTGACAAGAGAAATGATTTTATAATCTGAATGACTAATTATACACTGCTTGGAGATCAAGCATGGGATGTTGAAAACAAACCTCAATTTTGTTCATGGAGCTAAGAATGTCATGTTCATCAAATAACATATCTTCAACTGAGACCTTGCTCACTTTAACATAATCTGACAAAAGCAACTTGTATATGGCCTTTGTGGCATGAGTCATGAAAACGCGCCCTTTAAATGTAGTCTGAAGATAAAATGAGTCAATATAAATCAGCAAAGAAGTAGTAAAATGTTCAGAATAAAAAGACCATGAACCCCTGAATAAACCTTTTCGAGAAAATAAGGAAGGGATGCAGCATGATCCAAGTGAAAACTGCAAAGCATTAGAGCAAGTTATAGTGAGCAGCAAAGTAAGATAAACAGGATTAGAAGAGGGCAGCCCGGTGCACTTACTGGGTAATAAGAAGAACATCAATAGTTGAAGGATCAATTTCATCAAAATAAGGCAAAGCAGCCATGCCTGAGTAAGCTGGATGAATGCCACAGTCAAACTGCCAAAAAAATATCAAAACAAGTTCAGAACGTGTGCCCAAAAAAAAAGATATTGAAAGCGTGTAGCCTACCATGATTGTTTTGCCTTTAAAAGTCATGAAAACACAGGAGCGTCCCACTTCATTTCCAGCCCCTAAAGGAGTGATACTCAGTTTATCTCCTTCTCCTCTACTAACTGCAGGACTAGGTCTCTTCAAAGATGAATGCGCTTGTCCCGTAGATGCCATTCTTACATCCAAAGAACACAGAATTATATCATCGTTCAAGAGAAATATAATAGAAGAAATCCAAAATTTAAGCATATGATTCAAATTCATAATGAGCAAATCAATAAATTCATCAACTAAGTAAATGTGGGTTTAATCCCTAAATATGCAAAACAGAAAGCGAAGAGTTGCATACAATTCAAACTCATATCCCATAGCTTGATTCTTTCCTGCCTCGTGTGTATAGAAACTACACAAATTTGTGGCTCATCGAGCATGTGGTACGCACCAAACAACTAAGTAATTCGGTTACCCTCCCACAATTAGTTAGTCAACTGAAAAGAGCGACGAAAGCCCTATACTAGAGGGGTGGAAAGCAAGGAGAAGATAGGCGAGAGAGAGAGAAATGTACCTGGGGTTGACGGGAGTCCAAGTCGAGGGTGATGATTTTTGGAATGGGGAATTATGATTCTCTCAAGTCTTGAAATAAACACTAAATTGACTCTTTTTCTGATTAGGGTTAGTTCACAGGGTACTTTTTACTTTATTTAGAATTTTTTAAAGAATTGAGGATGGAATTGTTTCATTATACTTTTTATAAAAATTATTTGGTTGTTTAGATATATTTTTTCTAGAAATATAAAATTAAATTTATACTTTCTATTTTTAAAAATTAGCAAAACTATCCAATTTGACTAATTTACCCAAAACATACAATCAAATTTGCTATAAAATAATAATATATCCAACTTGACTAATTTACCGAAAACATACCATCAAATTTGCTATAAAATAATAATATATCTAATTTGACTAATTTACCCTAAACATACCATCAAATCTGCTATAAAATAGTAATATCTCATAATGGATAGTAATATAATGTCATAAATTGGATAATCACTGATTAATTTATCTCTTTCTAAGTTAATATAATGGATATTGAAATTTGGATATTAGTAGGTGATTACTTTTTAACAAACCATTAATATTAAAAAATAGTCAAAATCAATCAAAAAAACCAACCTAATGAGGTCAATAAAATATTGGTCAGAAAAAAAATACCTTTTTTAAACTACACAATCTATCTCGGATTGAACATCATCTTTACCATGGTAGGATACATTTCTCCCACTAAATCATTTATGCTTGTTGGTTTAAGTTATTTTTTATTATACTCTTTAAATTTATTTATTTTGCGAAAAAACCGACCTCCAGCGATTAGTTTCTTAAGAAGATTACAAAAACCGACCTCATGAGGTTGATTTCGATTTTTCAAAAAAATATTAATGTTACCGACCTCAGTTGATTGGTTTAAAATTTCCCAGATTTTGGCGTTATAAACCCGACCCCCAGAGATTTTGTTAAAATTAATTCAAACCTTCAAATTCGTCTAGGTATCATCATATCCCATCAAGGTAACTACGCAAGACCAATAAATCCGATCTACCACTACAAAATCCCCAACATGAGTATAAACATGTATAGGAAAATCAAGCGACTCACATAGCATTTCTAGGCTCGAATCAAAGTATGCAGACACATAAGAACAAATAGAGCCTGGGTCAAATAATAAGATAATTGACTGATAACAAACCAGAATAATACTTATGATGATGACATTCGAAGCCTCTACCTCAAACCTGCCTAGAAAAAGCATAACATTGGGTGCGACCACTCTTAGATTGAATAACCATATGACCACAACCTCGACCGGTCTAGGAACCACCTCCACAAGAATATGAACCACCTCACCACTCTGAGTGTTTGCTCTAACGGGCAGCTGTGTTGATCTAGGTGCAGAACACGAAGAACACTAGAATGAATCACTGTGTCTAAGTTTGGAATACTCTTTCTTGAAATGTCCAGGGTCGCCACACTCAAAACATCCCCTTCGGACCATGGGCTGTTGGAAAGAACCTAAATAGTTAGACTATCCTTCATGGCCTAAAGGCCTAGAATACGAGACTAGGGAACTCTATCCCGAACTGGTTATACAACGCTATGAATAACCACCTTCGAAATCTGGCATGGCTGCATAAACATGTATGTTAGATTGGGGCACCACAGTAGCTACCAACATAATTATAACATCTCGTACGTTCGGGCTACGATTTGAACCGTATGATAGGAACATGATGGAACCAAGATGAGAAGTGTAGGAAGTTTTCTGTAAACTAATCAAGCCATAAGAAGGGTTTTAGGAAAAATTAGAGTCGGAAGCTACTCTACGGAGGATGTTTTAAGTGAGTTTGCAGCAGGCCTCACTTATAGTGAGTTTATGGATAAATATATATGTAATTTGGGAAATATTACTCACGAAAGTTGTAGCCCATCAAATTACCTTTCCAACGATATATGGCCCAGCTCAAACAGAGCTTTGTGCTAAGAGTTATGCCTGTTTTACTAACGCTGGTCGGAGCAGAATTTTCAGATTTTGGGTTACGTTTTTAAGTCTTTTCCTACTCGAATTGGGACTCCTTATTTTATTATTTTATGAAGTAACATGTCTCTAACACTATTTTAAACCCTAAGAGACTATTCATACTCTCTATACCTCCATCCCTAAAGAATCTAGGTACTCCAACCCTTCAAGAACCGCAAGAAAATCATTATTGCAATCAAGAAAAATTAAGAAACTTTCAAGAGTTTGGTTTGGCTATCTAGTTTCCTGAGGTTTCCTCTAAGGTAAATCTTTCAATCAAGAACCTTTGAACTCTACTAGATTACATCATTTCTAAATACTATAATAAATCCATCCACCCCGACACCCTATAAAATCAAGAGTCGTGAAGAGTTACAGAAAATCCTAGTATTTTCTGTAGACTTTCACTCCGACTAGTCATATTCAATTGGTGTTTTTTGGTAATATAACCGTTGGATCGAGCTCAAATTTTACCTGAGTATTCATAGCATATAAGTCTTAAATCAGAATGGAGGATATTTAATTTGGAGGTCCGTTACAATACCCTTTGAGCTATGAATAGTAGCTATGAAAAATGGTTAAAACTCTTCTCAAGGTTTCAAGTTCAAAGCTTTCGGTTTCTTCTGCAAAGGTTCAGACATTTTCTTTAAGTTTTAGTGTGACTAACGTATGTAGAGTTTCTATCCACGTGTGGTAATATTATTGTTCTTCCCCGCATCACGCTCATCCGTAAAACACAAATTTTCTCAGACCTAGGGTTTTGCTCAAGTTCATAATGACCCTATATACATATACAATTATATATCATACTTTATCTTGTATTCGTTAATTGTATTCATGATATGTTATCATTTTCATAAACCTGTCCGTAATCCATGAATACATGTTTTGAATTTCACGAGTTCTTAATTACAAGTCATAAATCAGTGTTTCTCAATCCATGAAATTATAAATGTTTTTCTTGATTTATACAAGTTATATCATATATCTATTCACATGCTAAATTATAATTACAAACCATATTTTACAAGTTATTTTCATAAAATTCATGGGCTTGCAAGCCAAATATATTCATGTTAATGTTTTGGAAGTTGCATATATTACCGAGAGGGCTCAGACAACCTGAAATTACATTTTCCAGCGTAGGATAAAGATCGATCTGCCCAGTTAGAAAGATACCTTCATGTTATCCAGTGCCGATTATTGGAACCATTCATGTCATGTTCATGTCTCGTACCCCGACAAGGTACGAGATGTCTTAGCTGATCGTCAGAGATCAGATGTCACATTCCATCGTGGTGGTTTCATGTCGGTTATACTATTGTTATCCCACAGATATATAAATATACAGATATACAGACATACAAATTTTACACATGTTTTTACATTCATGCCAGATCATATTCATATTTATTGTTTAATTTCAGTTTCATGTTCCTATTATTTCATGTGCCTGCTTTTTTTTCAGTTGCTTTACATACAATACAATTCAGATTTACTTACGTCCTTTTTTTCCGGGGCCTACACTTCACGGTGCAGTTACCGAGTTTTAGGACGAAGGATCTATACGTTTGGACTTCATCTATATCAGGTATTGGTAAGCCCATTTCATTCGGTGTGTCAGTTTAGTTATTTTCATATCATGCTTTATAGTAAAGGTATGCCAGGGCCTTGTTCTGGTAAAACAACTTTGCAGTCAGACTCATGTTCAGATATTTCATAGACTAGCTTAACATGGCATGTCAGTCATTCAAATTTATTACGTTTTTCAAATTATTCGGTAATCATATTTTTAGACTATATTTTTAGTATAATAGTTTACATGTTTTAAATCATTACGATTACATATTTTGATGCCTATGTTGATTCAACAAGCCATGTGGTTCGCTCGGTCAAATGCAGTCAGGCATTGAGTGTCGTGTTTTTCCTAGGCCATTGTTCGGGGCATTACAATAATTGGCCCTCTTGCCGTCACAATCCTCATAACCCTGATGTCGAATCCTTTCTATATCCTTGGTGGCATCCACCATATATTGAAATGGATCCCCAGAAGTGGCAAGTTGAGAAACACCCAAACGAATTAGAATGATCATGCCTTTGACAAACCTCCTCACCCTCTCAACCTCAATGAGAAGTATCATCATCGCATGCCGAGTCAAGACATGGAACCTCATCTTATGCTCAGTAACTTATATGCCATCCTTCCCAAAAACCTCAAATTGATCCCTCATAAGCTCCCTAATACTGCAGGGGATATACTTGTCCAAAAACATTTGAAAAAGCTGAGCCCAAGTGAGTGGAGGTTACCTGGCTGTCCTGCTGCTAATATAATCTCTCTACCGCTGCTTGGAAGCACCAATCATCTAAAATGTTATGTATTCAACTCCATGGGACTCCACCAACTCAGGTTGTGCAACCTGTCATGATAACTAATCAAAAACTCATATGCATAGTCACTTGCATCCCCAACAAACTTGGGAGGATCCATCTTCTTAAACTTATCAAACATCTTATGCTCATCAACTATCATAGTTGGCTTGTTGGCCGGATGTGGTGCAATACCAGGAAATACCATATCTTTAAATTAAGGAGCCAGAGCAGCAATCGGCCGAGCAAGCAATAGTACCCTTGGAGTCTGAAACCCTAGAGCAAACATTTAGTCTAGATTCTGACCTCCGACTCTTGTATGTGAGCCGTCTGGAGTGACAGTCAAAATACCCATCCCCTCAAGAAATCTTAACATCCGAACTAATGTCTTGCAACACTAGTGTAGCAATGAAACCTGGCGGTGCTTGAGATGGTCTAAACTAATTAGCTGGAATCGACTCATCCTTAGGATCTACCTCTGGATCAGGAGACACGACCGCGAGCATCTTCTAGTACTTAGCCTCTAGCAGGTGCTGCAACATGAACTCTCCCATGACCTCACCCCATACCTCTACCTCATGCAACAGTCCTGGTAGCAGGTACATGTATGAGTACAGGCTCCTGCTCTCCATACATGGTCGAACGAGTCCTCACCATATGTGAGAGAATGAAACAGTGAAGATTAGAATTCAATAGATTCAAGTATGCATGATAAGGAATGAAAGATTAAAGGTTTCCTAAATGTTACGACCAAAAGATCAAGATAACTGTGAGGGCACCTACCCTAACCCGTAGGCGAACCTAAATAGTTATTATAAGTCATTTAACTAATAATTATGCGGAAACTAAATCATACACCTCCTAGAACCTGTAGTAATAAGCACAAGACTACTAATACATAGTACACATCTGAAAGTCTACAAAACTTTCCAAAAAGTAAAGATAGGAAATAAGATAGATATAGAGTTTGGAGCCGCAGAACAGCCAACAACTTACCCTAATAGCTCCAAAAGTAACTCCTCAACGATCGGTGATAACTTGGCCACTACTAGAGTTAGAAACATAACATGCACACAAAAATGCAACAAGTTTAGAATGAGTATTGGAGTAGGGTGGGTGAAATGAAGGCTCTCTTATTACATGATTTTGTGCGATAAGAATGTGTCGCCAAGTCTTAAAGATATATTACATAGAGTGGTGGTTATACCAACTTTATTGTATGGATTAGAGTGCTGGCTAGTCAAGAATGCCCACGTCCAAAAGATGAATATAATGGAGATAAGGATGCTCATATGGATGTGTGGACATACTAGGAGAGATATGATTAGGAACAAAGTTATTCGGGTTAAGATAGGAGTGGCCTCTGTTGCGGACAAAATAAAGAAAGCGAGACTGAGATGGTTTGGGCATGCGAAGAGAGAGGTGTGCGGATGCACCAGTAATGAGGTGTGAGAGGTTGGATATTACAGGAATTATGAGAGGTAGGGGTAGGACAAAGAAGAACTAGAGGGAGGTGATTAGACAAGACATGCCATAACTTCAGCTTACTGAGGATATGACCCTAGATAGGAAAATGTGGAGGTAGAGGATTAGGGTAAAATGGTAGTAGGTAGTCGAGTGATATCGCACTATAGGTGGGAGAGGTAGGGGATACCCTCATCTACACATTTTCTTATTAGTAGTACTATTTAATAATCGCGTAGTTGTCTAGTTTGTTGTCATATTTTTTGTGTCTGCATTAAATTCCCTTTTCCTTTATTTTCATTTTCTTTTATCTTCCTTTCTTTTATTTTTTTTTCTTTCCTTTTGATCCGATGGTCTTTCGGAAATAATCTCTCTTCCCCACAAAGATAGAGGTAAAGTCTATGTACATTCTACCCTCCCCAGACTTCAATTGTGGGATTACTCTAGATATGTTGTTGTTGTTGTTATTAAGTGTAGAATGAGTACGGGAAACTTGTATACTCAACAAGCATTTGACAAGCCAATTTCAGGATACTTAAGAAACCAAGGACCACTTGTCTCAGTTTTGTATAATTAGTTAGATCATGAAAGCACTCCATGTGTTGGAGTACGCGTGCCTAGTGGTGGATTGCAGAGGTGGTTTCCCTCTTCGGTACTATTTTTATATAGGACGGAAGAATTATAAAATTATACAAAAAGGTACTAGAACTTCTAAAAAGTCGTCCAGGAAATTTTGGCTGCTGCTTTATAGTCAGAGTGGTGCTTATGCTAGTGAAAGGTATTAGGTGTCAATTACAATAATCAAAGTGCAGGAAAGTTGGGTTAGATATCATAAAGAAAAAGAGACAAATATATCAATAGCAGTAAAGAATAGGTACCTTTAGTGGGACATAACATCAAAAAAAATTAGTATGTGTATATATGAGAAAGTGGTGGCAGTACTATATAGAAGTGGAAGGAGGAGGGGCTAGTGGGAGGAAGAGGGGCTCGTGGAACCTCCTAGGCTATGACAATGTTGGAAGTTGGAAATTTTTTATTTGCAACCTTGTTATACGTAACTTTTAAAATCTCCATATAGTGCAACATATAAATAAAAGTACATGTAATTCACATATATACATTAATTACAAAGTCAAATCAAGAAATATTCTCACAGACCATCCCTGCATGGGCAAAAGAAGATATTACTCTCAGAATGCAAGTTATTTGCATCCCTTGAGAATAAATTTCTCTAAAACATCCAACAACATTCATGGTATTCTAAGAAACAACGTTGGACCGGTAATCAATTCAACTGTTAATTTTCTTTTTTAATTTCTCACTATCACATTGAATCTATACCAATATAAATATAATTTTCAGTAGGGGAAGCTATTGTCTCAACTTCTGCGAAATCCTCATTATGTTTTCATTTGATCAAATAAGTTGGCTGAGGTGATAAAACACAATGGGCTGCAATACGTTCATGTCGTCGTCTTATAATATATTAGTGAATTCGTCCGCGCTTTGCGCAGTAATGAAAAACCTAACTGCATTTTGCAAAATAATTTTTTTATAATACTCAATATTAAAATGTGTGAAAAAATTAGTTATTGTAAATCATCAAAATCCAATGGATTAGAACTTCTAATCAGGTCATCATAGGTTTCATTATCATAAGGAACAACATAATATAACAAATGATACCTTTTATGACATAAAAAGTACTCCCGGCAAGGGACAAACAAGATTCAATAACATTCAATGGAATCAATAATATGAACACTTCTATCTTAGCATAAGTAGAGTCGTTATGGAGGGACATTCATTTACATTGGATTCATGTCAAAAGAAAGAAGGGATAGTCTTAACATACCTTTGCATTAAACCTCGACTTGACAAGGTTGAACTCAACTTCCTCTATGCCTTAATCTACAATAAATGAAGGTAACACTAGTATCAAGCTTACGAGAACATAACAACAACGTATCAAATGGCTTACTCGCTATACGATTAGCTAAACAAAGTTTCCCTCCATCCTTTACCTTCACAAGTTCAATACAACAACAAAAATCCATATACCCTACAACTTTACACTTCCATCATCACCACATATCCAAACACCACCACAACACAAGTACAACAACTAGTTCATGACTTCTAGACAACATCTCGCATGTTCTAAACAATCAAACATATATAGAACCTCAACTAGATCATATACATGGAAAAGATAGACATTCTTACCTTTAATCTCAAGAACTAGCCCTTAACAATCTTTCCTTTAACCCGAAATGAGCTACAACTTAGCTATGAAGCATAGAAACCGAGCTCTTCTAGCTCTATGACCTTCCCGAAGTGAGAATAGCCTTGGAACCTCGTGAATTTGGGCTTAAATGGTCGGAGAATCTTTAGAGGATATTAGGATGTGTTTTAGGTCATGATGGAGTGGAAATATGAGATTATTTTAGTTTAGATTATTTACTATTTCGAATTTTATTTAGAAATTTGTAAATAAAAAAAGTAATAAATATAAAAAATAGAAATAATAAGGAAGAGTAGGATTTTTTCAGGGAATGATTGGGGAAATGTCCACCACTTCAAGCCTTAAATAGAAGTTTCCCACTGCCTCAAATCTGCGGTGGGTTTTGTGGCACAAAATACTATATGCAACTGCATTTCCCGCTGCATTTTGTGGCAGGGACTTCACTCAAATGTCAGGCAAAAATGTGGCCATGTTTATGGATCAGAATTCATTTTACGAGGCATATCATTGAACATATTGAACTGACTTTGTTGATCTTCATCAAAAGGTGTTTTATTCTATCTATTTAGTCTCTAAACCTCCCGAAACCTTCTTAATACCCATCTATGTCATGGAGATCCTTAGTAAAGTATTACACCCTACAATTTTGCATCCGATCGAATGTATAATTAGTTGATTTTAGCTCCGGCAACCTGAGACCCTTTCCGAGGGTCATGTAAGACTGATATGATTGTCTAAGAGGTATACAGAAGGTTGGAAGTCAATTGGATTAAAAGAATCACATCTCAGCAAAGTTCGACGAAGATTAAGCGATACGCCCCGTGGAAGTTGATCCGCCTCGCAAATCAGGCCACGGATCAGGGCCTTCACTTTCACACCTCAATGCCCCTATTTGCGTTTGTCCCTAAACTTCATAGACCTTAAAAAGGAGGGTTTCAAGGAGTTAGTAATCGAGTCGACCAAGAGTCGTTTTAAAGCAAAGTCAAAGAGTTTATGAGTTTCAAAGAGGCTAAGAGCCATTGTTATCACATTATATTATCCATACCATTGAACCTATGCCGGTGGGAAATTATATAAAAAATATATATATATTATTTACACCACCGTTGAGACCAACTAGTGGGAAGTTGTACATGTACATTATACACACCGCGTCGCGCTATAGTTGGTCGGGTCAGACACTTATATGTGCATCCATACATACACCTCAGAGTATACCCGAGAGACGTGACATATTACACTTCGGGTTATAAGCCGAGGGAAAATTACAAACCAAAGTTGCTATAATAAGAGTTCAGTACAGTTTTAGAGTTTCATTGTTCGCCCTATGTGGCACACAGGTTATCAGAGTATCAGATTTCTTTTATGCTTCTCTTTACAGCTTACATTTTCATATTGCTATTCATGCTTTACATACTAGTACATTTAATTCTTATTGATGTCCCATTTGCCAGGGGCGCTGCATGTCATGTTGCAGATCCAAATAGAGGTGCAGATAAACCTCCCCAATAGGAGCTGGTTGTGTTCTGTGGATCGAGTGGTGAGCTTCAGTTCATCCAAAGCTACCGAGTCAGAGTCATGAGTTGAGTCTGATATATGTATGGTAGATGGGTAGGCTGGGGCCCTATCCCGGTCATATCACAATTATGTTTTCCATAGAGGCTTGTAGATTGGATTATATGTATACATATCTTGTTGCAGCCTTATCGGCCTTGCTGTATATGTAAGTGGGCCTTGTTGACATTATATATCAGATTGTCCTATTTAGTTTCCCATGGTATTGATCATTTTGATGCCTTGACAGCCCAGATTATTGTATGCTCTAGTTATGATATATAGGTAGTATGCTCGGGTTATGCAGGCACCCAGTGCCGGCCACCACCCTTCCCCAGTTTGGGGTGCGACAAAAGGTCTCAAGTCATCGGAGTCTACCTCGACTAGCTTTAACATACGAATGCGAAGGTGTAGGATGTAACATCCTTCCCCCTTAGGAACATTCGTCCTTGATTATCAGAATAATGTATCAGAGAAATCTGACTCTTGGGATCAGTAGAGTTCCCCTTAAAAATGAGACTATCCAAATCCCTTCATGCATCCAGAAAACACAATATATGCCTCTCAGGGCCATACAATACATTGTACAACATCATATTGGCCCCTCATAACGATCTACAAATTTAAAATCCATATTATAAGCTTATAACTCACCTCAAGTGTTTGATTTTGTGGCCTGGGCTGCGTCTATCACATCCTTTCTATGATTATCACCTAAATAAGGTATATAAGATAAGGTTGTCTTTATATAGTATAGGTAAAAAGAATGTATCACAAGATTATCGTTATAAACCTTCATTTTGGAATAGGTGGGGATATCTAGACTTCATATCTTCTTCAGTCTCCCGTGTCATCTCCTCTACATTGTTATTTCTCCACAATACCTTAATGGAGGCTATTTCTTTGGTTCGCAACTTTCGGACTTAACGATCTAGGATAACAATCAGAATTTCATTGTAAGATAGATCTTTTATAATCTGAACATCCTCTATGGGCATGATACGAGAGGTGTCACCTATAGATTTTTGCAACATTGATACATAGAAAACTTGATGGATTGAATCTAACTCAGGAGTAAACTCAAGCTCATACGCCACTATTCATTCTCTGGATGACTCTATATAGCCCGATGTATCTGGAGCTAAGCTTGCCTATTTTGCCAAACCTCATTACGCCCTTCATAGGCAAAAACTTCAAGAATACCCAATCGTTAATGAAAAACTCTAAATCTCAGCGCCGCACATTTGAATAAGATTTATGCTGACTCTGAGCTGCCAATAGTCGCCCCTGAATCAATTTCACCTTTTCCACTACTTGCTGAATCGAATCAGGTCCTAGCAATTCAACTTTGCCCACTTAAAACAAAGAAATTGGGGACCTATACTTAAGCCCATATAAGGTTTCATAGAGAGCCATCTTGATGCTGGAATGATAGCTGTTATTGTATGCAAACTCTATAAGTGGCAAATGATCATCCCAATTGCCTTCAAAATCCAATACACAAGCTCGCACATTTCCTCGAGTGTTTGGATGGTACGCTCGACTTGACTGTCAGTCTGTGGATGGAATGCCGTACTAAGGTTCACCTGAGTACCTAAACCTTTCTGAAAGGATATCCATAAATTAGTTGTAAACTGGGAACCTCTATCGGATATGATAGACATCAAAACTCCATGAAGATGAATTATCTCCTTTATGTACAATCTATCATAATCTTCAGCGGCATATGGGGTCTTAACTGGGAGAAAATAAGCCAACTTCATAAGTTTGTCAACAATCACCCATATAGAGTCTTACTTCTGTTGAGAATGGGGCAAACCTGTAGTGAAATCCATGTTAATCATCTCCTATTTCTATGTTAGAGTTTCTATATTCTGAATCAATCCTCAGGTTTCTGATACTCAATCTTAACTTGTTGGCAATTAAGATACTAGGCGACAAACTCTGCAATATTCCTCTTCATATTATTCCACCAGTAAGGCCCTTGATATCATGATACATCTTTGTTGATTATGGATGAATGGAATATCATAATTGGTGAATCTCTATCATAATTCTCTCTCGGAGTCCCCTTACATCTGACATACACAAACAACGTCGATATCTAAGAACCCTGTCTTCTCCAAGCTCTGATATTAGCTTCTTCTATTGTGGGATCCATTTCCTCATTCTTACCAATTCGGGATCCTCAAACTGTCGTTCTTTCACCTTCGATATTAAAGATGATTCTGCAGTATTTTTAAAGATAACACCTTTGTTGCTTGAATCAATGAGTCAAACTCTCAAGTTGGCTAACTGACTCAAAGCTTTAGTCATGGGCATCTTATCAATCTCTACATGGCTCAAACTACCTATAGACTTACGACTCAAAGCATCAGCTCCACATTAGCTTTGCCGGGACGGTACAGAATGTCGACATCATAGTCTTTTAGCAATTCAAGTCTCCTTCTTTGTCTCATATTTAGCTCATTCAATCGGAAGATATATTAAAGGCTTTTATGATCAGTAAATATGTCAACATGAACTATATACAAGTAATGATGCCATATCTTTAGTGAAAACACCACAATTGCTAATTCAATATCATGGGTCGAGATGTTTTGATCATGCTTCCTCAACTACCTTAACGCATATGTAATAACTTTGTCGTGCTGCATCAGAACATAGCCTAGACCAACCCTTGACTCATCGCAATAAACAATATACCCTTCTGAGCCTTCTGGAAGTGTCAAGACAAGTGTTGACCTAAGTTTATATTTCAACTCCTAGAAACTCCGTTCACACGTATTTGGCCACTGAAATTTGGTCGCCTTGTGGGTCAGCTTTGTCAATGTGGCGGAAATAGAGGAAAATCTCTCTATAAACCTTCGTAGGAGTCATGGGCCTCGGCCAATTCTTTAAATCTTCAATCTTTTGGCTATCAAAATTGATACTTCATCTATCACCACACGGTCAAGAAATGCCACCGAATTCAGCCATAATTCATATTTGTAGAACTTTGCATACAACTTATAGTCTTCGAGTGTCTGTAACACCGTTCGCAAATAATCTGCATGCTCCACTTCAGATTGCGAGTATACCAGAATATCATCTATAGATACGATCATGAATATATCTAAGAACGGCTTGAAGACCCAATTCATTAAGTCTATGAAAGCCGCTGGTGAATTTGTAAGTCCAAACGACATTACAAGGAACTCAAAATGTCCATATATGGTCTTGAAGGCTGTCTTTGGAATATCTTTCTCTTTGACCCTTAACTGATGATACCCTAACCTATATCAATCTTCGAGAAATACTTAGTGCACTGCAACTGATCAAAAAAATCATTGATCCTCGGGAGCGGGTACTTATTTGTTATAGTAACCTTATTCAACTACCGATAATCAATACACATCCTTAACGAAACATCTTTCTTATGAATGAACAACAATGGCGCACCACACGGAGAAGTACTGGGCCTAATAAAGCCCTTCTCCAATAAATCTTTCAGTTGCTCCTTCAACTTTTTTAATTTCACAGAAACCATTTTATAAGGAGGGATAGATATCGGCTGAGTGCCCGAAAGCACATCAATAGAAAAATCAATCTCCCTTCCAGGAGGAATACCCGGGAGCTCATCTCTGAACACATCTGGAAACTCATTGACTATCGGAGTAGATTGAAGGGTAGGGTCGGAGGTTTCACTTAGATCTCGATCATGGACTACATGATAAATATACCCTTTAGAAATCATCTTCCTTTCCTTAAGGTAGGAAATAAAGTTACCCTTAGGCGTCATAGGGTTGCCCTTCCATTCCAGAATTGGTTCGCTCCTGAAAAGTGAAAGCGAACGACCTTTATATGACAATCAACATTGTCATAGCACAAAGCCAACCAATCCATACCCATAATAACATCAAAATCAATCATTTCTAACTCTACTAAGTCTGCTAGGGTATGAAGGATAGCAATTACCACTGAACAACCACAATAAACTCGTCTAGCAATTATAGGACCACCAACAAGTGTAGACGCCGCAAATGGTTCATCCAATAGCTTTAGCTTCCTATCGAACATACCAGTAACAAAGGGAGCAACATATGATAAAGTGGTTCCTAAGTCTATCAATGCATACATATCATGAGAAGAGACGAATAATATTCATATGACCATATCGGGTGAATACTCTAGATCCTGTTGACCCACCAGTGCATAAATGCGATTCTGGTTACCGCCCAAGCTAGACACTCTACCTCTATTTCTACCTCGACCGGTTGATGTTTGAGAACCTTCCCTGAGAAGGTGTACTGATTAAGACAAAGCTGCTACAAATCTAGTCGGTTGAGTTATACCACCTCTAGCTCTCATTGGACGCTCTCAAGTAATATGACAGGGATATCCATAAGCATAACACACATTAGATCCCCGACGACCCTTCCCCATATGGGTTTGTCCGCACTAATCATATCCAGGCAAAAACCACCTCATTAAACTAGAGTCCTCTCTATATTGAGAGCATGTCAACTCTTACCTGATCTAGAATAAGAAACTTGATCATGTTGTGGTCCCTGGAACTGTGGTGGTACACTGACCGTAGGATGAGCTGGGCATCTAAGAAACTGTGGCCTAAATCCACCTTAAACCTCACCTGAATAACTTATAGACCTTGCCCTATTACGCTGGCCTCTGTCACGATCTCGATTAGCTTGTTGTTGTCATTTATGATCCTCCTAATTCTGGGCATATGCCTAAATATGAGAAATATCCATACCCTCATTCAAAGAGGCCATAGTACACAAAATAACTTGATGTGGCCCCAAACTATTCACAAATCGATATACCTAATCACTTATCTTTGCTATTATCATGGGAGCATACCTTGCCAAATAGTCAAACTGGAGGCTATACTCCCATACACTCATGTTCCCCTACTGGAAGTTCAAAAACTTGTCAACCCTGGCCTATCATAACTCTATAGGAAATAATGATGCAAGAAGGCCTAAAAAAACTCTTTCCATATAGCCGATGGTGCACGTAATCCCATAGACCTCTCCTAAGCCTCATACCATACAACACCAATATCTCGCAACCTTTAGGATTACAATTCCACTATATCAGTATCAATATCATGCATCACCCGCAATATCATGTGCATCTGATATATAAAGTTCTGTGGGTCCTCATTCTGGTCAGATCCCATAAATACTGGAGGATATAGGTTAATGAAATCTTGAAATCTCACACTAACTACCATGTCAGAAGATCTGACACCCTGAAACTGGGACTGAGTGGCCAATAATTGAGTCAACAACCTTATTGCACTCTATATATCAATATCCTAATCAGGAGCATCGGGTGGTAGGACTAGGGCTACTACAACCCCTCTAAGCTCCTATAGAGGTGGTGGAGTCTGGGAAGTCTGAGATGGTGCCTCATTCTAAGGCTCGTTCTGTCCCATATTAGTGGGTGGCACCTGACTGGTACCTTCCTTGCATCCACATCTAGCCTCCTACTAGTTGTTTGCTTCTTAGTCGTAGGCATCGCTGGAATTACAAATTAGATAAGGATTAGGAATTGAATTCTTACAATTCAATTCTATCGCACGATCTAGAATCAAGAAAAATGGTAACTATTCAAAATTCCCCATAACTTCATGTCTATAAATATGGTGCATAACACATCCATAAACAAGACTCTACTAGACACGACTTGTAGACTCCTTAGGACAGACTAGCTCTGATACTAAGTTTGTCACACCCCAACCTTGTTGGGGGGGAGGGGTGGAGGATGTGTGAGGCCAACACCTGGTGAGTTACTGGCCTGAGTGTACCATGTCTAAACCATAACCTGAAGATACAAAAAGTCTGGGCTGATAAGGCCGCCATGACATAATCTGAATGCAAGAAAGAAATTACAAACAACTAACAATCATAACAAGACAGATATATTTATAAATATAAAGGCTGACAAGGCCACCATGAAATACTGTACAACAGAACTTAGGCCGACAAGGCCATCTACAATATCTATACACAGGACATAGGTCTACAAGCCTCTAAGAGTTTTATAAGCATCATAAGGTTAGGACAGTGCCCCACTATAACCATAACATGTACGAAAAATCATATCAATACAAAACAACAACTCCGAAACAAATAGAGTGCACCAACACCCCCGCTGAGGTGAAAAACATACTGAAGAGGGTCTTCGTCCTGTCTACCTGAACCTGCGGGCATGAAACGCTGCACCCCTGACAAAGGGACATCAATACGAAATAATGTACTAGTATGTAAGACAGATAAAACATAAGTAAATGTATGAATGTAAAAGAGAGACCCGAAGAATCAACCTGTAACTCAGAAGTGCCGATGTGGGCCATAATATGCATAAATACAATATCTTCGCATATATAATGCCGTAGAGATACATAATGCGTATATAACGCCATAGACCTCTGTGCGCAATATCATCATCATCATCATTATCATAAGCAACTGAGCAGTGGTGCTATACGTAAATATATCGTGTATATAACACCATAGAGATACATAATATATATGTGTATACATGCATGAGAACCATGAGGAACATTCTAAGCTCGTCAGAATGACATAAGGTTGTTACACCTCCGACTATCGTATGTGGCTATCAGGCCATCATATATTTCATTATCATAAGGAAGAACATAATACAATAAATGATAACTTTTATGACATGAAAAGTACTCCCAACTAGGGACAAACAAGATTCAATAATATTCAATGGAATCAGTAACATGAACATTTCTATCTTAGCATGGTTAGAGTAGTTACAGAGGGATGTTGGTTTACATTGGATTCATGCCAAAAAAAGAAGGGATAGCCTTAACATACTTTTATATCGAACCTCAACTCAACAAGGTCGAAATCAACTTCCTCTATGCCTTAATATACAATAAACGAAGGTAACACTAGAATCAAAATTATGAGAAAATAAACAACAATATATCGAACGGCTAACTCGTTATACGATTAACTAAACAAAGTTTCCATCTGTTGTTTATCTTCACAAGTTTAGCACACTAACAAGAATCCATATGACCTCCAACTCTACACTTCCAGCATCACCACATATCCAAAAAACACTACAACACAAGTACAATAACCTTCAACAACTAGTTTATGACTTCTAGCAAACATCTCACATGTTCTCCACAATAAAACATATCTAGCACCTCAACTAGATAATATACATGGAAAATATAGAGATTCTTACCTTTAATATCAAGAACCAGTCCTTAACAAGCTCTCCTTCAACTCGAAAAAAGCTGCAACTTAGCTATGAAGCGTAAAAACCAAGCTCTTCTATCTCTAAGACCTCCCCGAAGGGAGAATCGCCTTGGAACCTCTTATATTTGGACCTAGATGGTGGGAGAACCTAGCATAGGAGGAGTTTTAGGTCGTGATGGAGTGGAAAATGAATTGGGGAAATTTCCACTGCTTCAAGCCTTAAATAGAAGTTCCCACCACATCAAATTTCAGGCCAAAACTTCAGCATATTGAACTAACTTTGTTGATCTTCATCGGAAGGTATTTTCTTCTATACATTTAGTCTCTAAATCTCCCGACACATTTTTAATACCCATCTAAGTCGTAAATCCTTAGGAAAGGTCTCAAGTCATCGAAATCTACCTCGACTAACTATACACATACAAACGCGAAGGTGTGGGGTGTAACATAAAATATATTCCCTCATAACCTATGAGGTCAAAAACAACTCCTAAGCAACCATTCTACCAATAAAATCATTGTTCAATTCTCTACAATATTTAAAATAAAGATTTATGGCTTCTAATAACTATCCTGTAAGTCCCAACTCTAAAATCGTAGTCACCATATCATCAATTAGTCATGCACGAGAGTTTGAGGGTGTAATCTTACCTCTAGGATGAAACCTTTGCAAAATATTTCACTTGCGTTCTTGAAAATCTATGGATTGCATGAGTAGGGGGTATAAATTAGTGTTAAGATGAAGAAATCATCAATATATTATGGTCAAATCTTACCTTGGATGATGGAAGGACCTTGGACGAAGTTGGGTTCTTCATTTCTCCCATTTATCAAGCAAGTTTTCATATTGGGGTATGAGGTACGACCTAGGGATTTTAAAGTGTCTTTACCGGTGCACTATAAGGCTGATGATCATGCAATAATGGTAGTGCAACTACCTTTTGTGCACTATCATGCAGTTGCCATATTGGTTGCGCAGCCGGCTGCATAGACTGCGTAGTTTCTAGTAAAATTGGCATTACTTTTTGCAAAGAGATCTGTTTGGCCTTATCCTTATTTGGATGGAAAGGTATTTCAAAAGGGTTGAATTTTGACTTTTTCCAAATTCACAATAGAATAGAGGGTTATGCTTGCTTGATGTGAGGCCTTATGTAAACTCACTTGAAAAATAAGCTTTATAGAGTAGCTTATGACTCTAATTTTTCCTCAGACCCTTCTTATACCTCGATTAGTTTTCAAACCGCTTCTTACACTCCTCATCTTGGTTCCATTATGTTCCCATCATATGGGTCACACCTTAGCTCGAATATATGAGGTGTTATAATATCTCCCCCTTGGGGTCATTCGTCATCGAATGATGGATCATGGTTAAGAATATGACTAACTCTGGAATTTGAATTTTTTTGGTAGAGTTTCTTTTGTAATTAGGTGTATCCCAACATTCCTTAAACACATGTCTTCTAACCCAAACACAACAAAAGCCATATAGGGCACTATAATACATATAACATGACAATATGTTCAAATTTTATAGACGTGGCATGAATACATGATTGTGAGGATCATGAGAATTGAAATGACATGATTTCATGTATGGATGTTGTGAAAGTGCGTGGGAGGTCCTTTTCATATCGTACCTACAAAAGATGTCTAGATTATAAAGAGTTTATCAAATGAAGAGGTTTTGATAACTATCCTCGATCATCAGGTTCGGAAGTTGAGAACTAAAGAAGTAGCCTCTGTGAAAGCATTATGGAGGAATCAGAAAGTTGAGGAGATTACATGGGAGGCAGATATATAAATAAAGTCTAAGTATCCTCATTTGTTTCATACAGAAGGTTCTTGATAGTCACTACATGTCCTATGTTCCTTTTTTTGGTATGCTCATTCTTATTCCTAAATTTAGGTAACAATCATATAAGATATGTTGTAATTCCTCTTGAATCAAAGTTACGAGTATACGAGGTATGTTATGATATGTAATGAGTATATTTAGTCTTGGATGGCCGAGTAAGGCCCGACGTTGTGTTTATTTAGTCTTGGATGGCCGAGTAAGGCCCGGCGTTGTGTTTGTTCATTTTTTATTCATATTGCCTGTTTTGTTGCCCTGTGAGGCATGTTACTGTGTTTCCTGATTGTTGACAGGATTTTGGATACCTATTTATAGAGGAGACTCTGTCAAAATTTTTGGAATTTTTTAGAGTTAGTTTTTCTCGAGTATCACTTTACATTCGAGGACGAATGTTCCCAAGAGCGATAATGTTATAATCCATACTTTTGGGGAAAGACTAAAGGTGCTTGATATGATAGGAAGGTATTTTTAGGGCATTTGAAGAATAGTATAGCCACACATTAAGTTTTGAAGATGAGTAAGTTGCAAAGTAAAAGTTTGCAAAGGTCATCGCAAGTTATATTTATAAGTTCAGTAAAGTTTTTGGTCAGATTCTGCTGAGCATTTCTCCTATAATACTTGGAGTTATTGGGTGATCCACTATCCAATTGAAGGTATGTGGGTCGAGTTTCCAAGAATTAAACAGTTTTGGTGATACGATGTCGGGGTGAGGCGGTTGGATCATGCGACGCATTCTGCATAGAGATCAAGTTGCGTGCGATGCGCCCATGGTGAGATAGTTGAAAAGTTATAAGATAAGATCAGATCATTTGGAGCTCATTTACACATAGTTCTTGCATGAAAATTTCCCAAAATCCACTCTAGACTTCATGTGTACATCAAGGTGTTTTCAAGGAAAGTTGTAATTAAATTCTCTCTTCGATTCTCTTCTGAGCTCACTAGTTCTCATTGTATTCTATCTCATGGATGTAGTAGTTGGTTGTTTATTCTAATCTAGGAGCATAATGGGTTGTTTTCTCCTTATCTAAGGTATGTTATCACTTCTAATTATTGTATGAAACATCGTAGGGATTGTATTGGTATGTTTATTGTGTAGGACACACGGGACGGTGATCGGATATCGTGAGTCTGAGTTATTGAGCTTATTAAAGGTTGTTTGAGTTGTCTATTGGGTTGCTTAGATGGTGTTTTCCTTATTGTGAAGTTCAGAAGGAGAAGAACGTGGAGAAACGTCACATAGTTATCGTATATCGAGCTTGTCACTTGTTCATGTTAGTTAATAAGAGACGCTTATTTTATTGTGGTTGATTGGAGGGTCAGTAATTGAGGTATGTAATGGCTATCGTTTTGCCTACTTCAGCAAGAATCTTCACTATATGTCTTCTTTCACGAGAGTCCCAAAAGAATGAACCATCGTAAATACCCCATTTGTAATACTCGATAGTCCCACATATTCATCCTTTGATATTGCTCTGTTGAGTCAAGCTTCATGTTATATTTGTAGTGTCTTGTTTCCGTTTTGGAAGTAGATGTTGTCCATTGGGAAGTATATGCCATACGTAACATTATAACATCTTTCAGAAGGTTAGCGATCATATATAATTTGTTCACAAACTTAATGGAACGATAAGCCCAAGTGCTACTCGTATGCCTATATTTTATCGGTGTGTTGTCGATCATATCTATAAGAGGGAGGCTACACTGACATTTAGGAAAATCTACTTTTCTTTCATACTCTAGATCATGCAGTAAAGTGTTGTCATAAGAGATTATTCCGATTCGTGCGTCATTTCATTTATGTCGTTATGGCTCATCTCCAAATGGAAAAGAAGATGTAGAGCTAAATTATGACGATGTGTTACTTTCAAATGGAGCTATCAAGAATGTATGGAGTTGCACAGGGACTCCTGGGAAGAAGCCCTAAGTGCATTTGAAGCTTTAGTTTTAAGGGGATACGTTCTTGTTCCCCATCCTGTTAATGCTAATCTGATTTTGAGCAGACCAACTTTTGAAGTAAGAATGCAAGAGAGGATTGATTATGTTAATCAGTCAGGTTATGCTATGTGTGTGGAGCGTCACTCTAGTGATTATTATCGGAGATAAGGGATATGTTATTATTATGAGCATGGAATATCCAGGCAACAATTATACAATGGGCAAACATCTGCCGTACCCGAGATAGGGTTGATCACCCCTCTAGTAGAAAGAACCTACGTAATAAGAAGAATATCACTTGAAGAGAGATAGGTGGTTCTACCAGTCTCACCAGAAGATTACCATAACAGGGTCAGAGCTCTATGGCACCAGGCCCACAGATTTAGAGTAGTATAAAACAAAGAAGGTCGTCTCAATATCATTGCGATCAGTGTGGGAAGAGACATTTAGGGGCCTGCTATTATGGTTCAAATGCATGTTATCAATGTGATGTTTTAGGCCACAATATGAGGAATTGCCTTGGGGTAGAAGTGTTATGACTCAATCTTCGAGATCGACAGTAGTAGTATCAGAAGTATATATCCTGATGGTTTTTTAGATTTGATTAACCAATTTAGTTTCATTTATGTGGCTTGATTAATAATGTATGTGATCAATTCATGTTCAATTGATGATTATATCAAGGCATGTTTCTTATATTGTTAAATGTCCAATGTCTTGTTTAGTTAATCACTCTTGTAGGATGTTAGTTAACCGATTTAATATGGTGTGGCGGTCTAGGGTATGATGTGTTGGCTTTGCCAACATTTGTTATGTAAGTAGACATGTTGCCTTTAACACAAAAGAATTAGTTTTGATAGGGTAATCAATATTAATTAATATAATATAGGTGCGCTAATATGATAATGTTGAGGTTTAGTATGAAAGGATAGGATAATCTCATTTTTGTTTTAACTTTAACCTAGAATAAAACTAGTGAAAGGATGTAGCAATAAATGGAATGTTTATCGCTATTGTGTGTATACTATGTGAAAGTTATTGTTTGTTGAAACCTCACAACATTTAGATGTCTTATACCTCATTTTGTCTGTTATGGTTCTTGATTAGTGAATAGATGCATTTCCCTTAATAGGGGCTATGTCACAACCCAACATCGGGGGTGTGGCCGGCACCCGACTCATGAACGGTCCAAGCGTACCACTTATATATCATCGCATAACTGTAAACAGTCTACGCCGACATGGCCTCAGGATAATAGCCACAAGGGGAAAACTAAATATGACGACTTGATAAAATGACAGCAGAACCAACATGTAGATATAAAACAAGGCAGACAAGGCCATAATTAACATTAGAAGGCTGATAAGTCCAAACAGTTATACCACCGACTGACAAGAGGCTGGCAAGGCCATACAAAATGACAATATAAACCATTAGTCTACAAGCCTCTAAGAGTAGTGCAACATAACATCAGGTTAGGACAGGGCCCCACCATACCCATAGTTGCATAACATAAACATATTGACCCAAAAGAAAACTTCAAAACAAATGGAGTGCAACAAACCCTTCGTTGAACTGGTATCCTACTAGGAGGACCATTAACCTTTCTACTGGGACATGCGGGCATGAAACACAACATCCCTAGACAAAAAGGGCGTCAATATGAATAAATGTACCGAGTATGTATGGCAAGTAAACATGTATATGAATGAAATACAAGAGATAAAGGTACAGAAATAAACCTAGAAATCGAAAAGAGCCACTAAGGACATAGAATTGACTCAACCATGAATATATGCATGTACATAAAATCGGGCCACTCTATGGGGCTATATCGTATTGTATCATATCAAATCCCTCTGTGGGGTGAGCTCATAATAAACTACCCGGCTATATAGGATGCGGTGGTATCTACCCAACTGATCAGTGGTGTGCACATATAAGTGCCTGCCTGACCGACTATAGCGCGTCATAATGCGATAAAATATATACATATATATATATATATACGTGCAATGCAAGACCAAGCTCAAGAGTCACTACAGACAAAGTCGGAGTGACCTATTATCGTTATCCACCAATTATCATTATTGTCGCTACATTCTTCAAGCTTAACTAATTCTTAGGAGACGTAACGAATATGAAAAATATGATCAACAAGGAATACAAATAACTTGCTCAAATAGAAGCATAGAAACTTTGGATTTCTTCGTAAAGAATTATTTTGAGGAGCACAATTATGTTAAATCATGCCAAAGAAAAAATAGCCTTACATACCTCAGTCTCCTCAACTCCACAATATCCCAATGTAGTCCACAATAAAACTTAATCTACATAAGCACAATAAGTTCTATGGTTAATACCGTTAAAAGACTTAGTCGCATCTTTATGTAAGTAACTTGTCTATATAAATTTGGGCAGCATATCTCCTATAACATTGACTCCCTCCAACTAAATATATAAGCAGCAACAACCAAAGCAACACAACAAATACAATCACCAATAACAAGGCACACTATATCAACAATAAGTCATTAACATCTCACGATGAGCGACAAGCTCAGATTGGAAACCATTCAAACCCTTATACCCTTTCTTGATCTTAACTCAAACATACAACATAACCAACATGCTAACAAACATATTCTTATAATCTTCCAGCCTTATATCCATCCTTATTACTCAACAAAAGCAACCCAAGAAGAATTAAAAATCAATACGAACAAATTTCAATTATCAAGTGGTCATTTCTTCTTCTAGCTTGTAACCTTATCCATCAAACCGATACTTGGTCAAGCATTATAACAACAAAAACATCATAACAAAATTATTTTCCATCATTCTAGCCATAAGAAGACATATATATATATATATATATATATATATATATATATATATATATATATATCCTCCAAACAGTCCAACAACAACACAACAACATTTCATATTATTTCAAATTCGACTTGTAGTTTTTCACCGAACTACTTAACCAACCCAGGAAAAAGTTTAAGCACAAACAAAAGAGGTATTATTCTTCACTAGAGCTAACTTTTGAAGATGAAGTTGGGTGAAATCACTTTAAATATACCTCTAAATCTTTATAAACTGATAGAGGGGTCTTAGGAGAGTATAGGGACGCAGTTTGGTTGAAATATGACCAAAACGGAGCCTTGAAACGTACTTAAAGAGAGACTACGTAGGCCACCGCCTAAGTGGGTCCAAAAAGAGGGTTGCCTGGGCAGTCTCACAAAAATGTGAATATCCCTCTACTATGACATTGCATCGATGAACTATTTAATGCATTAGAAACTATACTCATAGATCTTCAATTTCATAGGTGGATCACCATGTAATTCCAAATATATTTGGAGAGAAGCTCTGCAACGTTTGACACAAATTTCAGTAAAAATATGAATGTAACTTGCAATAACTTTTGTTGACTTTTGTTTTACAACTTGCTTGACTTAAAATTATCATACAAATATTATATGATTCAAATACCTTAAAACACGACCTCCTTAACATATTAATCACTCCCAGTTTTACCCCAAAAGTACGAGTTATAACAACTTTGATTCGTTTAACCCTGAAATATTTTGGTACATGCTTAACACTTGTTTAATATCTCCATTAGCCTTGTAGAAGTTTCATGGCTTCCACGAACTCACATTATTTTAATTACGATACGAATGAAGTGAAAATTTCGAGCTGTAACATCCTCCCCCCTAAAGACATTTGTCCTCGAATGTAGGGGCGTATACCCATTGATCCTTAGGGTTCTCGAAGAAAATTCAGTAGGATTTCCTTTATAAATATGATCAACCAAATCTTGGTGCAAACATAAAGGTTCCGATCTTGCTTTATAAAACCATATAACATTATATACCAAGTCATTTGGTTATTTACATGCAGACTTACTTCCTTTCCTTTATTAGGCTGTGTTCATCTCTTGAACGTTATATTTAATTTGGAATAGATAAGAATACTTAAACTTTGGCTTTCGGACTTGATTCATTTATAGTTACTGGAATTTTCTTATACGATCTACTCTCCATTACTTGGACATCATTCAAGTAGAGTGAAGAGCGCAACCTCATCGCTGGATTTAATTCACCTGACTCTATGGAATAAAGACCATGACTTTTCGGTTGGCATTACATACTTCAACTAGAGTAAAAACCGCATCCCCTTTGCTGGGTTTACATCACCTGACTCTATTGAATGAAGACCATGAAATCTCAGTTGTAATTACATTATTCAACTAGAATGAAGACCGCAACCTCATCTCTGGATTTAAATCACCTGACTCTATGGAATAAAGACCATGACCTTTCGGTTGGCATTACATCATTCAACTAGAGTGAAAACCACACCCCTTTTGCTTCATTTACATCACCTGACTCTATGGAATGAAGACCATGAAATCTCGGTTGTAATTACATCATTCAACTAGAATGAAGACCGTAACCTCATCTCTAGATTTACATCACCTAACTCTATGGATTACAGATTTGGACCTTTCGGTTGGCATTACATCATTCAACTAGAGTGAAAACCACATCCTTATCGCTGGATTCACATTACCAGACTCTATGGAATAAATTCCATGACCTTTTGATTGGCATTACATTATTCAACTAGAGTGAAAACCGCATCCCCTTTGCTGGGTTTACATCACCTGACTCTATGGAATGAAGACCATGAAATCTCGGTTGTAATGACATCATTCAACTAGAATGAAGACCGCAACCTCATCTCTGGATTTACATCACCTGACTCTATAGAATAAAGACCATGACCTTTCGGTTGGCCTTACATCATTCAACTAGAGTGAAAACCACATCCTTTTTGCTTGATTTACATCTCCTGACTCTATGGAATGAAGGCCACAAAATCTCGGTAGTAAATACATCATTCAACTAGAATGAAGACTGCAACCTCATCTCTGGATTTATATCACCTGACTCTATGGAATAAAGACCATGACCTTTCGGTTGACATTACATCATTCAACTAGATGCATTTCTATAGCTGGGTAAATGGATCTTAATTCCATGGACACTCTAACTTACAAGCCACCCAGTCCATGTTCCGAGTGATTTAGACGGGCTACACACACACACACGTATATATATATATATATATATATATATATATATATATATATATATATATATATATATATATATATATATATATATATATATATATGTATGTCAATTTATCCCCTATGTCATTATGTCCGTCATGAGCGAGTTTTTTTCGGGAGACCTTGTCATTGACTCAAAATTTTCTTAAGTCTTATCGTCATGGGTTGGCGTTCGAGTCTTAGTGCTTTTAAACATAGACATCCTTGGATAACCTTCTCTTTAGCTTGATACATTTAATCCCATTCCGTCTTTCAAACTATCTTATGGGAAATCTTTCGAATCATGATTTATAATGAGCTATTCTGTAATCCTCATATACTATGATGGTTATTGTTGTACGCTAACTTGACAGGCGATAATTGATCCATTGAAATCATGAAGTCTGGAATCTTTGCTCGCTATATATTTTCTTTAACCATCTAATTTATATGCTTCCTTTATCTATCCATCTGTGAAACTATGCAAGGAATAACTTATACATCCAAGTTTTTTTGAGAGGGTTTGTGGAAATTCTCTGTAGTTAGGCACCTTATAGACGGTGGAGATATTATATAGCCATACTACTTCTTGCGCTTTATCACTTCGCATCACTTTTGGTATTCGTCCAGTAAAAGTAGGTTGTTTCTTATTGAGCCATATGTAGTCACCCATGTAGGATAAAACTTGCCACATTTGTACCAAATTTCATATTAATTCTTCCTCGTCTTCATATTGATTATTATATTCTGAATCAACCTGCTATGTTCTTGATGTTCTATAACTCTCTTCTTCATATCAGCTTGTCAGTGTAATTCTTTGATACCATGATATATCTTTGATGTTCCAAAATGAATGGAATAGAGTGGATAATTGAACTTTGTTATACTCTAACCTCCTAATTTATGTCACATTTGAACATGCCATCGACCCCGATCTCAAAATCCCTTCTTATTAAATTCCAATTTGTGGCTCCCCTTTTATTGAACACTATATTTTTTTAAATTTAATCTTCTTGTCGATATTATTTTCTCCTTAGTTATAAGGTAATCCTGCTACATTATTTCGAATGAGATTCTAGAAATTCTTTTTCCCCCTCTAGGCTCGCTCATTTGTCAGTCACTTGTGGCTTTACGAGTATACATATTCGCTACGAAATTAGATATATCTTTACTCACCTTAATTTAACCATACTGTCAATAGACAACAATTTCTTGTTTAGGCTCATTCTATTACATTTTGCTTGCAACTCGACAATAGTTTCCCTCAAGTTCTGGATTTCTTGTAAATTTAATTGTGGATATCATCTATTGGCTTCCGCCTCCATGTTACCATACATGTTTGTCATATTCTGTTGTGGTTTTTCTGGATATAGAAGAACTATCGTTGTCTACTAGCTTACTTTTATACTAACTCTTTCTACTTCTGTCCTTCTCTTATTATCAATTCCAAATCTTATCCTCAATGTCCACGTTGTTATATTTATTTCGGATGCTTTCTCTTCTTTAGGATTTCCTTGAAAAATTGTATTAACTCCTTTTGATACATATTTAACACTTATTTAATATCTCCCTTAGCTTTGTAGGAGTTTCATGGCTTTCCTGAACTCACATTATTTTACTTACGATATGAACGATGCAAAATTTTTGAGGTGTAACATGTTAAATGGACAGAAAATATGACACTGGCCTACACTTCAGCCTTACAATTTACTTGATACATTTCACATGCGCATACGACGTACCATAAGATACATTAGTGAAAGTGAATGAGCAACATGATTACAAAGTGAGTTGTAACCCTGGAATGTTTAATCTATTTGAATCACAACATTTCACATGCGCACACAACAATGGCAATAAATCGAAAGAATTTCGCTCACTCTCACAAGAAAAATTCACATGTGCATACGACGTAGCACAAGCTTGCCCCTAATGTCATACTCTATTAACAAAAATATATTAAGCACATGATCAATTATGACTTTTAATGGTTGTAATGTTAGCTAAGGGACGGGTAGGAATTATTTGAGTAAATAGTGACTAACCTCCCTAAGCACTTTAAGAAACACACTTTATCATGCTTATGCGCTTTCCATTTTTTCATCAATTTTCAACCATTTTTTTCACTGCCCTTATGCCTCCCTTTATCATTAAATACTCTCTTTATTATTCGTTTGTCACTAGTAAGGAGCAATTTTTATGTTGTTCTTCTTTTCAAGTAGACCAATTTTAGTTGTTTTTTTCGCTTCCTACTAACAACATACACTAATTATATTCAACAGTGCACCCTCAACATTATTTTTCTTGAGTTCCCTCCTTAACATCCCTTTACATCTACTTCTCATTTTCTTTCAAGCGCTAAATTTCTAAAGTGCTTTAGGAGTTCGAGATCAAATATTACAGGCAAAACCCATAAAGGGAATGACTAAAGATGCGGTTATCAAAGAAAATAGTCTAAAGGCTAAAAAGGGTTAACAAAGGATATCACATATGGGTAGGCAAATTGATAGTCAAAATTCAAGGCTAACAAAGAAATGACTATATCATCTCCTAATTCAACATACCTCGTTTCACTTTGTAGACACACCGGACAAGTTCTAGACATTAATATGAGATATGAAATATATACACAAACACTCACCACATATGGACACTCATGATTCAAGATGGATCCACATTGACCCTCTATTTAGCATACAATGACACGAATTCAATGAAATATTTTTAAGCCAACAATTTTCATCTGAGAGTCAACTAGAAGAGATTAGGCGTTTCAACACAAGTTATTATTTTTAAGAATGATTTCACAAGTTGATATATCTTACTCATGTTGTTACTAGTGAACCTAATCCCGAGAACCTAACATTCCATTGATTTTTAGAGGGCTCTCATCTTACCTACCCTAAAAAAATTCAAAAAAGAATTTACAGTTCAAAGTACCCCCTGAAAAGAACCAAAAACAAAAACCAAGGGATCAGCTAACTACTAATATAGTAAATATTATTTATTACCGGCCATAAATATTTGTAAAGTACAACATCCTATAAATTCCTAGAAAGCATGAAACAAATCAAAATAAAGTCAAGTGATAAAGATAAAAATAGTACGAATATTACAAAACTAATTAAAATAATGAAAGAAGTTTACTTCCCCCACCTCACACTTAAAATCATGCACTATCCCATCGCCACAAAATAAAAGCCAAAATAGGGGGGCAAAAGAACTCCCTATCTATTCATCATTCTCGGCTTGATAGTCAGCATCTCCAGCATCTTTATCATCGCTGGTCATGGGAGCAGCATCCGAATCCCCAACATCATTATCAGTCTCAGCCGCCTCCACAACAACATCACCCTACTCATTAGCTAGATCCTGTAGCTCTGGCTCAGGTGTGGGTATGTCATCATTTAGTGGCTCATTAAAGGCAGACCCCACCTTGCACAAGAGATGTACATGGGCATTGAGTGGAAACTGATCTTCCACAAAAGGCAACTGCTCAAGTGTAGCAGCATGCAGGCCAAGTGTCAGTTGTAGTCTCTGAAGGGCATACATGTTTTACATAATAGAATCATCCCTAGCGTGCCGTTGTGCTGCCGTCAAAGTTTGCCTTTCACATCTTTCGGGTTCTTCACCTGGTCACATCAACCCCTAGGCCTAGTACGGGCAGTCTGCCATTAGTTGTCTCTTCATGTTGAAGAATATGGGTAAGAGTGCTCCGAAAGAAGAACCTACGGGCATAACGTCCAACTCTTGCTTCTTTCATATTTTTCTTAAGAAAAACTCATTGGCCTGTCATAAATGCATACACAATACATACTCTTACCCGCCCCATATCGGAGTAGTGATCACATGGCAAAATTTGAGCACATACAATCATCAGCCGAACTCTTGCCTTCTGGTACATGTGTGCCAAAGGAAATAACTTGTGAGTATTATATTTTTTCTCTCCCACCTAGCATTGGAATGAGGTCCCGCAACCTTTCGCAACCTTTCGACCAGAATTACATCACTCGACCTTGGAATAAAGATTGCAACCTTTTGGCGAAATACATCATTCGGACTCTTGGATTGAAGACAAGACAACAACCTTTCGACGATAATTACATCACTCATACATTTGAAAGAAGACTTTAATTTTTAGTCAGAATTACATCATTATAACACTTGGAGTGAAGATTGCATCATTTTGGCTGGAATAACATCACTCGGACTTTTGAATGAAGATTGCACCCTTTCATCGAGAATTACGTCATTCTTACACTTGTAGTGAACAATATAGCCTTTCAGCTGGAATTACATCACTCGTACTTTTAAATGAAGACTGCAACCTTTCGGCCGAATTACATCATTCTGACACTTGGAGTAAATACTGCAACCTTTCAGATGGAATTACATCACTCTGACTTTTGAGTGAAGACTGCAACTTTCGGCCAGTATTACATCATTCAGACGCTTA
Organism: Anisodus tanguticus; assembly: GCA_034509755.1. Classification (NCBI taxonomy): domain Eukaryota; kingdom Viridiplantae; phylum Streptophyta; class Magnoliopsida; order Solanales; family Solanaceae; genus Anisodus; species Anisodus tanguticus. The sequence continues at coordinate 30,008,758 of CM067540.1, forward strand.
AAGTGAAGATTGTGATTTTCGCGATTAACATCACTCGGACTTTTGAATGAAGATTGCATCATTTTGGCTAGAATTACATCATTCTGACACTTGGAGTAAAGATTGCAACCTTTAGGCCGGAATTGCATCACTAGGATTTTTGAAAGAAGACTTAAACCATCAGGCTGTAATTACATCATTCGGACACTTGGAATAAAGACTACAATCTTTCGACCGGAATTACATCACTCGGACCTTGGAATAAAGATTGCAACCTTTTGGTCAGAAATACATCATTCAGACTCTTGGATTGAAGACTACAACCTTTCGACGAGAATTACATCACTCATACATTTGAATGAAGATTGCACCCTTTCATCCAGAATTACGTCATTCTTACACATGTAGTGAACACTATAGCTTCCTTTTACGGAATTACATCACTCGTACTTTTTGAATGAAGATCGCAACCTTTCTTTAGTGCCGAATTACATCATCACTTTTTCGGATTACATTCGACACTTTACGACTTTTGAGTGAAGACGCAAATTACATCATTCGGACGCTTAAAGTGAATATTGCGCCTTTCGCCGAATTACATCACTCAGACTTTTGAATGAAGATTGCAACCTTTTGGCTGGAATTACATCATTCTAACACTTGGAGTGAAGACGGCAACCTTTCGAGACGGAATTACATCACTCGGACTTTTGAGTGAAGACTGCAACCTTTCGGCCAATATTACATCATTCAGATGCTTAAAGTGAAGACTGCAACCTTTCGACCAGAATTACATCACTCAGACCTTGGAATAAAGACTGCAACCTTTTGGGCGGAAATACATCATTCAGGCTCTTGGATTGAAGAGACTGCAACCTTTCGACGATAATTACATCACTCATACATTTTGAAGAAAGAAAACTTTTTTTACATCATTCATACACTTTAGACTTTAATTTTCAGTTAATTACATCATTGAATAACACTTTTGGAGAATTACATCAAGATTGCATCTTTTGACGGAATACATCACTCGGACTTTTGAATGAAGATTGCACCCTTTCATCCAGAATTACGTCATTCTTACACTTGTAGTGAACAATATAGCCTTTCTACTGGAATTACATCACTCGTACTTTTAAATGAAGACTGCAACCTTTCGGCCGAATTACATCATTCTGACACTTGGAGTAAATACTGCAACCTTTCAGATGGAATTACATCACTCTGACTTTTGAGTGAAGACTGCAACCTTTCGGCCAATATTACATCATTCAGACGCTTAAAGTGAAGATTGTGATTTCCGCCAGAATTACATCACTCAGACTTTTGAATGAAGATTGCATCATTTTGGCTGGAATTACATCATTCTGACACTTGGAGTGAAGATTGCAACCTTTCGGCCGGAATTACATCACTAGGATTTTTGAATGAAGACTTAAACCTTTCGGCCGTATATTACATCATTCGACACTTAAATGAAAGACTTTCGCAACCTTTCGACCGGAATTACATCACTCGGACCTTGGAATAAAACTGCAACCTTTTGGGCGGAAAAATACATTCGGACTCTTGGATTGAAGATTACAACCTTTCGACGATAATTACATCACATACATTTGAATAAAGACTTTAATTTTTTGGTCGTCAAATTACATCATTATAACACTTGGAGTGAAGATTGCATCATTTTGACGGAATAACATCACTCGGACTTTTGAATGAAGATTGCACCCTTTCATCCGAATTACGTCATTCTTACACTTGTAGTGAACAATATAGCCTTTCCTACCGGAATTACATCACTCGTACTTTTAAATGAAGACCGCAACCTTTTCGGCCGGATTACATCATTCGACACTTGGAGTAAATTACCTTTCGGATGGAATTACATCACTCGACTTTTGAGTGAAGACCGCAACCTTTCGGCCGTATTACATCATTCGACGCTTAAAGTGAAGATTGCGTGATTTCCGCCGAATTACATACATCACTCGGACTTTTGAATGAAGATTGCATCCTTTTTGGCTTTTGGAATTACATCATTCTCGACACTTGGAGTGAAGATTGCAACCAACCTTTTTAGGCCGGAATTACATCACTAGGATTTTTGAATTTTGAAGACTTAAACCTTTCGGCCGTAATTACATCATTCGGACACTTGGAATGAAGACTACAACCTTTCGACCGAATTACATCACTCGGACCTTGGAATAAAGACTGCAACCTTTTGGGCGAAATACATCATTCAGACTCTTGGATTGAAGACTACAACCTTTCGACGAGAATTACATCACTCATACATTTGAAAGAAGACTTTAATTTTTCAGTCAGAATTACATCATTATAACACTTGGTTGCATCATTTTGGTGGAATAACATCACTCGGACTTTTGAATGAAGATTGCACCCTTTCATCCGAATTACGTCATTCTTACACTTGTAGTGAACAATATAGCCTTTCTACTGGAATTACATCACTCGTACTTTTTGAAAATGAAGACATCGCAACCTTTCGCAACCCGATTACATACATCATTCGACACTTGGAGTAAATACTGCAACCTTTCAGATGGAATTACATCACTCTGACTTTTGAGTGAAGACTGCAACCTTTCGGCCAGTATTACATCATTCAGACGCTTAAAGTGAAGATTGTGATTTCCGTCAGAATTACATCACTCAGACTTTTGAATGAAGATTGCATCCTTTTGGCTGGAATTACATCATTCTAACACTTGGAGTGAAGATTGCAACCTTTCGGCCGGAATTACATCACTCGGATTTTTGAATGAAGACTTAAACCATTCGGCCAATAATTACATCATTCTGACACTTGGAATAAAGACTACAATCTTTCGACCGAATTACATCACTCGGACCTTGGAATAAAGACTGCAACCTTTTGGTCGGAAATACATCATTCAGACTCTTGGATTGAAGACTACAACCTTTCGACGATAATTACATCACTCATACATTTGAAAGAAGACTTTAATTTTTTCAGTCATAATTACATCATTATAACACTTGGAGTGAAGATTGCATCATTTTGGCTGGAATAACATCACTCGGACTTTTGAATGAAGATTGCACCCTTTCATCCAGAATTACGTCATTCTTACACTTGTAGTGAACAATATAGCCTTTCAGTTGGAATTACATCACTCGTACTTTTAAATGAAGACTGCAACCTTTCGGCCGGATTACATCATTCTGACACTTGGAGTAAATACTGCAACCTTTCAGATGGAATTACATCACTCTGACTTTTGAGTGAAGACTGCAACCTTTCGGCCGATACATATTACATCATTCGAGACGCTTAAAGTGAATATTGCGCCTTTTCCGAATTAATTACATCACTCAGACTTTTGAATGAAGATTGCATCATTTTGGCTGGAATTACATCATTCTAACACTTGGAGTGAACACGGCAACCTTTCAGACGGAATTACATCACTCGGACTTTTGAGTGAAGACGCAACCATTTTCGGCCAAATTACATCATTCAGATGCTTGAAGTGAAGACGCAACCTTTCGACCAGAATTACATCACTCAGACCTTGGAATAAAGACTGCAACCTTTTGGGCGGAAATACATCATTCAGGCTCTTGGATTGAAGACTGCAACCTTTCGACGATAATTACATCACTCATACATTTGAAAGAAGACTTTAATTTTTCAGTCATAATTACATCATTATAACACTTGGAGTGAAGATTGCATCATTTTGGCTGGAATAACATCACTCGGACTTTTGAATGAAGATTGCACCCTTTCATCCAGAATTACGTCATTCTTACACTTGTAGTGAACAATATAGCCTTTCAGCTGGAATTACATCACTCGTACTTTTAAATGAAGACTGCAACCTTTTGGCCGAATTACATCATTCCGACACTTGGAGTAAATACTGCAACCTTTCAGATGGAATTACATCACTCTGACTTTTGAGTGAAGACTGCAACCTTTCGGCCAGTATTACATCATTCAGACGCTTAAAGTGAAGATTGTGATTTCCGCCAGAATTACATCACTCAGACTTTTGAATGAAGATTGCATCCTTTTGGCTGGAATTACATCATTCTGACACTTGGAGTGAAGATTGCAACCTTTCGGCCGGAATTACATCACTAGGATTTTTTGAATGAAGACTTAAACTTTCGGCCGTAATTACATCATTCGACACTTGGAATAAAGACTACAATCTTTCGACCGAATTACATCACTCGGACCTTGGAATAAAGACTGCAACCTTTTGGTCAGAAATACATCATTCAGACTCTTGGATTGAAGACTACAACCTTTCGACGAGAATTACATCACTCATACATTTGAAAGAAGACTTTAATTTTTTTTTAGTCGAATTACATCATTACATCACTCGGACTTTTGAATGAAGATTGCACCCTTTTCATCCGAATTACGTCATTCTTACACTTTCACTATAGAATTACGTCATTCTTACACTTGTAGTGAACAATATAGCCTTTTAAATGGAATTACATCACTCGTACTTTTAAATGAAAGACGCAACCTTTCGGCCGGAATTACATCATTCGACACTTGGAGTAAATACGCAACCTTTCGGATGGAATTACATCACTCGACTTTTGAGTGAAGACCGCAACCTTTTCGGCCGTATTACATCATTCGGACGCTTAAAGTGAAGATTGTGCCTTTTCCGCCGAGAATTACATCACTCGGACTTTTGAATGAAGATTGCATCTTTTGGCTGGAATTACATCATTCTAACACTTGGAGTGAAGATTGCAACCTTTCGGCCGGAATTACATCACTAGGATTTTTTGAAATGAAGACTTAAACCATCGGCCGTAATTACATCATTCGGACACTTGGAATGAAGACTAAATCTTTCGACCGAATTACATCACTCGGACCTTGGAATAAAGATCGCAACCTTTTGGCGGAAATACATCATTCGGACTCTTTGGATTGAAGACTACAACCTTTCGACGATAATTACATCACTCATACATTTGAAAGAAGACTTTAATTTTTCATCATAATTACATCATTATAACACTTGGAGTGAAGATTGCATCATGGAATAACATCACTCGGACTTTTGAATGAAGATTGCACCCTTTCATCCAGAATTACGTCATTCTTACACTTGTAGTGAACAATATAGCCTTTCGATTTGGAATTACATCGTACTTTTCGTACTTTTAAATGAAGACTGCAACCTTTCGGCCGGATTACATCATTCTGACACTTGGAGTAAATACTGCAACCTTTCAGATGGAATTACATCACTCTGACTTTTGAGTGAAGACTGCAACCTTTCGGCCAGTATTACATCATTCAGACGCTTAAAGTGAATATTGCGCCTTTCCGCCAGAATTACATCACTCAGACTTTTGAATGAAGATTGCATCATTTTGGCTGGAATTACATCATTCTAACACTTGGAGTGAAGATTGCAACCTTTCGGACGGAATTACATCACTCGGACTTTTGAGTGAAGACTGCAACCTTTCGGCCAATATTACATCATTCAGATGCTTAACGTGAAGACTGCAACCTTTCGACCAGAATTACATCACTCAGACCTTGGAATAAAGACTGCAACCTTTTGGGCGGAAATACATCATTCAGGCTCTTGGATTGAAGACTGCAACCTTTCGACGATAATTACATCACTCATACATTTGAAAGAAGACTTTAATTTTTCAGTCAGAATTACATCATTATAACACTTGGAGTGAAGATTGCATCATTTTGGCTGGAATAACATCACTCGGACTTTTGAATGAAGATTGCACCCTTTCATCCAGAATTACGTCATTCTTACACTTGTAGTGAACAATATAGCCTTTACTGGAATTACATCACTCGTACTTTTAAATGAAGACTGACTCTTTCGGCCGAATTACATCATTCTGACACTTGGAGTAAATACTGCAACCTTTCAGATGGAATTACATCACTCGACTTTTGAGTGAAGACTGCAACCTTTCGGCCAATATTACATCATTCAGACGCTTAAAGTGAAGATTGTGATTTCCGCCAGAATTACATCACTCAGACTTTTGAATGAAGATTGCATCATTTTGGCTGGAATTACATCATTCTGACACTTGGAGTGAAGATTGCAACCTTTCGGCCGGAATTGCATCACTAGGATTTTTGAAAGAAGACTTAAACCATCAGGCTGTAATTACATCATTCGGACACTTGGAATAAAGACTACAATCTTTCGACCGGAATTACATCACTCGGACCTTGGAATAAAGATTGTAACCTTTTGGTCAGAAATACATCATTCAGACTCTTGGATTGAAGACTACAACCTTTCGACGAGAATTACATCACTCAGACATTTGAATGAAGACTTTAATTTTTCATCATAATTACAATTATAACACTGGAGAGTGAAGATTGCATCATTTTTTGGCTGGAATAACATCACTTTTTTGAATGAACATCACTTTCGGATTACGACATTTGAATGAAGATTGCACCCTTTCATCGAATTACATTACTTTTAAATGAACGTCATTCACTTACACTTGTAGTGAACATATAGCCTTTAATTATGGAATTACATCACTCGTACTTTTAAATGAAGACTGCAACCTTTCGGCCGAATTACATCATTCTGACACTTGGAGTAAATACTGCAACCCTTCAGATGGAATTACATCACTCTGACTTTTGAGTGAAGACTGCAACCTTTCGGCCAGTATTACATCATTCAGACGCTTAAAGTGAAGATTGTGATTTCGCCAGAATTACATCACTCAGACTTTTGAATGAAGATTGCATCCTTTTGGTTGGAATTACATCATTTTGACACTTGGAGTGAAGATTGCAACCTTTCGGCCGGAATTACATCACTAGGATTTTTGAATGAAGACTTAAACCATTCGGCTGTAATTACATCATTCTGACACTTGGAATAAAGACTACAATCTTTCGACGACCGAATTACATCACTCGGACCTTGGAATAAAGACGCAACCTTTTGGTCGGAAATACATCATTCGGACTCTTGGATTGAAGACTACAACCTTTCGACGAGAATTACATCACTCGACATTTTGAAGAAGACTTTAATTTTTCAATCATAATTACATCATTATAACACTTGGAGTGAAGATTGCATCATTTTGGCCGGAATAACATCACTCGGACTTTTGAATGAAGATTGCACCCTTTCATCGTAATTACGTCATTCTTACACTTGTAGTGAACAATATAGCCTTTCTACCGGAATTACATCACTCGTACTTTTAAATGATGACGCAACCTTTCGGCCGAATTACATCATTTCGACACTTGGAGTAAAGACGCAACCTTTTCGGATGGAATTACATCACTCGACTTTTGAGTGAAGACCGCAACCTTTCGGCCGTATTACATCATTCGGACGCTTAAAGTGAAGATTGCGCCTTTCCATCGAATTATCACTCGGAATGAACATTGCAACATTTTTTGAAGAATTTGGACTTTTGAATGAAGATTGAATTACATTTCGGACACTTGGAGTGAAGACTGCAACCTTTCGACGGAATTACACTTTTGAATGAAGATTGCACTTTTGGCTCGGAATTACATCATTCTAACACTTGGAGTGAAGATTGCAACCTTTCGACGAAATTACATCACTCGGACTTTTGAATGAAGACGCAACCTTTCGCCAAAATTACATCATTCGACTTGGAATGAAGACGCAACCTTTCGACCGAATTACATCACTCGGACCTTGGAATAAAGACGCAACCTTTTGGGCGGAAATACATCATTCGAACTCTTGGATTGAAGAACCTTTCGCAACCTTTCGACGATAATTACATCACTCATACATTTGAAAGAAGACTTTAATTTTTCAGTCAGAATTACATCATTATAACACTTGGAGTGAAGATTGCATCATTTTGGCTGGAATAACATCACTCGGACTTTTGAATGAAGATTGCACCCTTTCATCCCGAATTACGTCATTCTTCTTACACTTGTAGTGAACAATATAGCCTTTTATTTGGAATTACATCACTCGTACTTTTAAATGAAGGCGCAACCTTTCGGCCGAATTACATCATTCGACACTTGGAGTAAATTGCAACCTTTGAATTACACGCAACCTTTCGGATGGAATTACATCACTCGACTTTTGAGTGAAGATCGCAACCTTTCGGCCGTGGAATTACATCATTCGGACGCTTAAAGTGAAGATTGTCTTTTTCGAATGAAGAATTACATCACTCAGACTTTTGAATGAAGATTGCACATTTTGCCGAATTACATTTTGACACTTGGAATGAAGATTGCAACTTTTGGCCGGAATTACATCATTAGGATTTTTGAATGAAGACTTAACCTTTCGGACTAGAATTACATCATTCGACACTTGAATGAAGATTACAACCTTTCGGAATGAATTACAAGCCTTTCGACACTTGGAATGAAGATCGCACCTTTCGAAATGAATTCGACGACTTTGAGATTGAAGACTGCAACCGGACGAATTACATCACTCGGACTTTTGAGTGAAGACGCAACCTTTCGGCCAATATTACATCATTCGGACGCTTAAAGTGAAGATTGCGCCTTTCCGCCGTTACATCACATCACTCGACTTTTGAATGAAGATTGCATCCTTTTGGCGGAATTACATCATTTTAACACTTGGAGTGAAGATTGCAACCTTTCGGCCGGAATTACATCACTCGGACTTTTTGAAAGAAGACTTAAACCTTTCGGCCAAAATTACATCATTCGACACTTAAATGAAGATTCGCAACCTTTCGACCGAATTACATCACTCGGACCTTTGAATGAAGCAAATTACATCTTTCGACGAAACATTTCGGAATTACATTCGAAATTGCATCCTTTTGGGAAATTACATCATTCGGACACTTGGAATAAAGATCGCAACCTTTGGGCGGAAATACATCATTCGGACTCTTGAAATGAAGATTGAAATTACATCACACTTTAAAGATTACAACAATTTCGACGATAATTACATCACTCATACATTTGAAAGAAGACTTTAATTTTTCGAAATTACATCATTATAACACTTGGAGTGAAGATTGCATCCTTTTGGATGGAATAACATCACTCGGACTTTTGAATGAAGATTGCACCCTTTCATCCGAATTACGTCATTCTTACACTTGTAGTGTGAATATAGCCTTTCGATTTGGAATTACATCACTCGTACTTTTAAATGAAGACCGCAACCTTTCGGCCGCAACCTTTCTTTCGGATGGAATTACATTCGATTACATCATTCGACACTTGGAGTAAATACTTTTGAGTGAGTGAAGATGCAACCTTTCGGATGGAATTACATCACTCGACTTTTGAGTGAAGACCGCAACCTTTCGGCCAAGTATTACATCATTCGACGCTTAAAGTGAAGATTGCCTTTTCCGCGAGAATTACATCACTCAGACTTTTGAATGAAGATTGCATCTTTTTTGGCTGGAATTACATCATTCGACACTTGGAGTGAAGATTGCAACCTTTCGGCCGGAATTACATCACTAGGATTTTTGAATGAAGACTTAAACCTTTCGGCCGTAATTACATCATTCGACACTTGGAATAAAGACTCGCAACAATCTTTCGACCGGAATTACATCACTCGGACCTTGGAATAAAGACGCAACCTTTTGGTCGGAAATACATCATTCGGACTCTTGGATTGAAGACTACAACCTTTCGACGACGAATTACATCACTCATACATTTGAAAGAAGACTTTAATTTTTCAGTCGAATTACATCATTATAACACTTGGAGTGAAGATTGCATCATTTTGGACGGAATAACATCACTCGGACTTTTGAATGAAGATTGCACCCTTTTCGAATTAATTCGTCATTCTTACACTTGTAGTGAACATTATAGCCTTTCTTACACTCGTAATTACATCATTCTTACACTTTTGTAGTGAACAATATAGCCATTTCGTACTCTTAAATGAAGACGGAATTACATCACTCGTACTTTTAAATGAAGATTCGCAACCTTTCGGAATTACATCATTCGACACTTGGAGTGAAAATACGCAACCTTTCGGATGGAATTACATCACTCGACTTTTGAGTGAAGACGCAACCTTTTCGCCGTATTACATCATTCGACGCTTAAAGTGAAGATTGTGATTTCCGCGAATTACATCACTCAGACTTTTGAATGAAGATTGCATCTTTTGGCGGAATTACATCATTCTAACACTTGGAGTGAAGATTGCAACCTTTCGACGGAATTACATCACACTCGGATTTTTGAGAATGAAGACTTAAACCTTTCGGCCACGTAATTACATCATTCGGACACTTGGAATAAAGACTACAACCTTTCGACCGGAATTACATCACTCGGACCTTGGAATAAAGACTCGCAACCTTTTGGCGGAAATACATCATTCGGACTCTTGGATTGAAGACGCAACCTTTCGACGATAATTACATCACTCATACATTTGAAAGAAGACTTTAATTTTTTTTAATTCGAGAATTACATCATTATAACACTTGGAGTGAAGATTGCATCATTTTTTGGAATAACATCACTCGGACTTTTGAATGAAGATTGCACCCTTTCATCCGAATTACGTCATTCTTACACTTGTAGTGAACAATATAGCCTTTTCTATTTGGAATTACATCACTCGTACTTTTAAATGAAGACAGCAACCTTTCGGCCGAATTATATCATTCTGACACTTGGAGTAAATACTGCAACCCTTCAGATGGAATTACATCACTCGACTTTTGAGTGAAGCAACCGCAACCTTTCGGCCGTATTACATCATTCGGACGCTTAAAGTGAAGATTGCGTGATTTCCGAGAATTACATCACTCGGACTTTTGAATGAAGATTGCATCCTTTTGGCTGGAATTACATCATTCTGACACTTGGAGTAAAGATTGCACCCTTTGGCCGGAATTGCATCACTAGGATTTTTGAATGAAGACTTAAACTTTCGGGTGTAATTACATCATTCGACACTTGGAATAAAGACTACAACCTTTCGACCGAATTACATCACTCGGACCTTGGAATAAAGACTCGCAACCTTTTTGGGCGGAAATACATCATTCGGACTCTTGATTGAAGATACAACCTTTCGACGATAATTACATCACTCATACATTTGAAAGAAGACTTTAATTTTTTTGAATAATTACATCATTATAACACTTGGAGTGAAGATTGCATCATTTTGACGGAATAACATCACTCGGACTTTTGAATGAAGATTGCACCCTTTATCCGAGAATTACGTCATTCTTACACTTGTAGTGAACACTATAGCCTTTCTACGGAATTACATCACTCGTACTTTTAAATGAAGACCGCAACCTTTCGGCCGAATTACATCATTCGACACTTGGAGTAAATTACGCAACCTTTCGGATGGAATTACATCACTCGACTTTTGAGTGAAGACCGCAACCGCAACCTTTCGGCTTAAAGTATTACATCATTCGACGCTTAAAGTGAATATTGCGCTTTCCGCTAGAATTACATCACTCGGACTTTTTGATCTTTTGAAGATTGCATCATTTTGGCTTGGAATTACATCATTCTAACACTTGGAGTGAACATTGCAACCTTTCGGACGGAATTACATCACTCGGATTTTTGAGTGAAGACTTGCAACCATTTCGGCCAAATTACATCATTCGATACTTGGAATGAAGACGCAACCTTTCGACTTTCGGAATTACATCACTCGGACCTTGGAATAAAGAATAAAACTGCAACCTTTTGGGCGGAAATACATCATTCTTGGATTGAAGACTCTTGGATTGAAGACGCAACCTTTCGACGACGATAATTACATCACTCATACATTTGAAAGAAGACTTTAATTTTCACACTTGGAGTATAATTACATCATTATAACACTTGGAGTGAAGATTGCATCATTTTGGAATGGAATAACATCACTCGGACTTTTGAATGAAGATTGCACCCTTTCTTTCATCCGAATTACGTCATTCTTACACTTGTAGTGAACAATATAGCCTTTCAGATGGAATTACATCACTCGTACTTTTAAATGAAGACTGCAACCTTTCGGCCGAATTACATCATTCTGACACTTGGAGTAAATACAATGCAACCTTTCAGATGGAATTACATCACTCTGACTTTTGAGTGAAGAACTGCAACCTTTCGGCCAGTATTACATCATTCAGACGCTTAAAGTGAAGATTGTGATTTCCGCCAGAATTACATCACTCAGACTTTTGAATGAAGATTGCATCCTTTTGGCTGGAATTACATCATTCTGACACTTGGAGTGAAGATTGCAACCTTTCGGCCGGAATTACATCACTAGGATTTTTGAATGAAGACTTAAACCTTTCGTAATTACATCATTCGACACGTAATTACATCATTCGACACTTGGAATAAAGACTACAATCTTTCGACCGGAATTAATTACATCACTCGGACCTTGGAATAAAGCGCAACCTTTTGGTCGGAAATACATCATTCGACTCTTGGATTGAAGACTACAACCTTTCGACGATAATTACATTTACATTTGAAGAAGAATTAGAATTTTCACATAATTACACATTTGAATGAAGATTGCATCATTTTGGCTGGAATAACATCACTCGGACTTTTGAATGAAGATTGCACCCTTTCATCATTCTCATTCACATGTAGTGAACACTATAGCCTTCGAATTACACTTTGGAATTACATCACTCGTACTTTTAAATGAAGACCGCAACCTTTCGGGATTACATCATTCGACACTTGGAGTAAAGACGCAACCTTTCGGATGGAATTACATCACTCGACTTTTGAGTGACGTATTTTTGAGTGAAAGATTCGCAACCTTTCGGCCGTATTACATCATTCGGACGCTTAAAGTGAATATTGCATGGAATTACTTTTCGGACTTTTGAATGAAAGAATTACATCACTCGGACTTTTGAATGAAGATTGCATCCTTTTATTGGAATTACATCATTCTAACACTTGGAGTGAACATTGCAACCTTTTTCGTACGGAATTACATCACTCGGATTTTTGAGTGAAGACTTAAACCTTTCGGCCAATATTACATCATTCAGATGCTTGAAGTGAAGACCGCAACCTTTCGACCAGAATTACATCACTCAGACCTTGGAATAAAGACCTTTCGCAACCTTTTGGGCGGAAATACATCATTCGGACTCTTGGATTGAAGGCGCAACCTTTCGACGATAATTACATCACTCATACATTTGAAAGAAGACTTTAATTTTTCAGTCATAATTACATCATTATAACACTTGAGAAGATTGCATCATTTTGGTGGAATAACATCACTCGGACTTTTGAATGAAGATTGCACCCTTTCATCCGAATTACGTCATTCTTACACTTGTAGTGAACAATATAGCCTTTTCGAATTGGAATTACATCACTCGTACTTTTAAATGAAGACCGCAACAACTTTTCGGCCGAATTACATCATTCGACACTTGGAGTAAATACGCAACCTTTCGGATGGAATTACATCACTCGACTTTTGAGTGAAGCGCAACCGGAATTACATTTCGGCCGTATTACATCATTCGACGCTTAAAGTGAAGATTGTGATTTCGACGAATTACATCACTCGGACTTTTGAATGAAGATTGCATCCTTTTGGCTGGAATTACATCATTCGACACTTGGAGTGAAGATTGCAACTTTCGGCCGGAATTACATCACTAGGATTTATGAATGAAGACTTAAACCATCAGGTTGTAATTACATAATTCTGACACTTGGAATAAAGACTACAATATTTCGACCGGAATTACATCACTCGGACCTTGGAATTACATCACTCGGACCTTGGAATAAAGACTGCAACCTTTTGGTCAGAAATACATCATTCAGACTCTTGGATTGAAGACTATAAGCTTTCGATGAGAATTACATCACTCAGACATTTGAATGAAGACTTTTGCACCCTTTCAGAATTACATCATTATACACTTGGAGTCATTCTTTTTCACACTTTTACGAATTACATCACTCACTTTTGAATGAAGATGCACATTTTTGAATGAAGATTGCATTACATTTTTACTTTTACGGATTCGCCTTGAATTACGTCATTCTTACACTTGTAGTGAACAATATAGCCTTTTTACGGAATTACATCACTCGTACTTTTAAATGAAGACGCAACCTTTCGGCCGGATTACATCATTCTGACACTTGGAGTAAAAGATTACGCAACCTTTCAGATGGAATTACATCACTCTGACTTTTGAGTGAAGACTGCAACCTTTCGGCCAGTATTACATCATTCAGACGCTTAAAGTGAATATTGTGATTTCCGCCAGAATTACATCACTCAGACTTTTGAATGAAGATTGCATTCTTTTGGCTGGAATTACATCATTCTTAACACGGAATTTTGAGTGAAGATTGCAACCTTTCGGACGAAATTACATCACTCGGACTTTTTGAATTGAAACTTTCAACCTTTCGGCCAATATTACATCATTCGGACACTTTGAATGAAGACGCAACCTTTCGACCGAATTACATCACTCGGACCTTGGAATAAAGACTCGCAACCTTTTGGGCGGAAATACATCATTCGACTCTTGGATTGAAGACAACCTTTCGCAACCTTTCGACGATAATTACATCACTCATACATTTGAAAGAAGACTTTAATTTTTCAGTCATAATTACATCATTATAACACTTGGAGTGAAGATTGCATCTTTTTTTCGGAATAACATCACTCGGACTTTTGAATGAAGATTGCACCCTTTCATCCGAGAATTACGTCATTCTTACACTTGTAGTGAACAATATAGCCTTTTATGGAATTACATCACTCGTACTTTTAAATGAAGAGCGCAACCTTTCGGCCGAATTACATCATTCGACACTTGGAGTAAATACGCAACCTTTCGGATGGAATTACATCACTCACTTTTCGACTTTTGAGTGAAGACATCGCAACCTTTCGGCCGTATTACATCATTCGGACGCTTAAAGTGAAGATTGTGCCTTTCCGCCGAATTACATCACTCGACTTTTGAATGAAGATTGCATCCTTTTTGGAATGGAATTACATCATTTCGACACTTGGAGTGAAGATTGCAACCTTTCGGACGGAATTACATCACTAGGATTTTTGAACTTTTGAAGACTTAAACCATTCGGTACGTAATTACATCATTCGACACTTGGAATAAAGACTACAACCTTTCGACCGGAATTACATCACTCGGACCTTGGAATAAAGACCGCAACCTTTTGGTCGGAAATACATCATTCAAGACTCTTGGATTGAAGACTACAACCTTTCGACGATAATTACATCACTCACATTTGAAAGAAGACTTTAATTTTTAGTCGTAATTACATCATTATTTGGAGTGAAGATTGCATCATTTTGGTGGAATTACATCATTATAACACTTGGAGTGAAGATTGCATCATTTTAACGGAATAACATCACTCGGACTTTTGAATGAAGATTGCACCCTTTCATCCGAATTACGTCATTCTTACACTTGTAGTGAACAACATAGCCTTTCGATGTAATTTGGAATTACATCACTCGTACTTTTAAATGAAAGACTTTCGCAACCTTTCGGCCGAATTACATCATTCTGACACTTGGAGTAAATACTGCAACCTTTCAGATGGAATTACATCACTCTGACTTTTGAGTGAAGACCGCAACCTTTTTCGCCGTATTACATCATTCGACGCTTAAAGTGAAGATTGCAGCTTTTTCCGCCGAATTACATCACTCAGACTTTTGAATGAAGATTGCATAATTTTGGCTGGAATTACATCATTCTAACACTTGGAGTGAACATAGCAACCTTTCGGACGGAATTACATCACTCGGACTTTTGAGTGAAGACTTCAACCTTTCGGCCAATATTACATCATTCAGATGCTTGAAGTGAAGACTGCAACCTTTCGACCAGAATTACATCACTCAGACCTTGGAATAAAGACTGCAACCTTTTGGGCGGAAATACATCATTCAGGCTCTTGGATTGAAGACTGCAACCTTTCGACGATAATTACATCACTCATACATTTGAAAGAAGACTTTAATTTTTCAGTCATAATTACATCATTATAACACTTGGAGTGAAGATTGCATCATTTTGGCTGGAATAACATCACTTTTCGGACTTTTGACTTTTGAATGAAGATTGCACCCTTTCATCCAGAATTACGTCATTCTTACACTTGTAGTGAACAATATAGCCTTACTTGGAATTACATCACTCGTACTTTTAAATGAAGACTGCAACCTTTCGGCCGAATTACATCATTCTGACACTTGGAGTAAATACTGCAACCTTTCAGATGGAATTACATCACTCTGACTTTTGAGTGAAAGCACCGCAACCTTTCGGCTTAAAGTGAATTACATCATTCGGACGCTTTTTAAAGTGAAGATTGTGATTTCCGCCGAATTACATCACTCGAGACTTTTGAATGAAGATTGCATCCTTTTGGCTGGAATTACATCATTCTGACACTTGGAGTGAAGATTGCAACCTTTCGGCCGGAATTACATCACTAGGATTTTTGAATGAAGACTTAAACCATCAGGCTGTAATTACATCATTCGGACACTTGGAATAAAGACTACAATCTTTCGACCGGAATTACATCACTCGGACCTTGGAATAAAGACTCGCAACCGAAATACATCATTTTTGGTTGAAATACAACCTTTCATTCGGACTACATTTGGATTGAAGACTACAACCTTTCGACGAGAATTACATCACTCAGACATTTGAATGAAGATTGCACCCTTTCATTCAGAATTACGTCATTCTTACACATGTAGTGAACACTATAGCCTTCCTACAGGAATTACATCACTCGTACTTTTAAATGAAGACTGCAACCTTTCGGCCGAATTACATCATTCTGACACTTGGAGTAAGACTGCAACCCTTCAGATGGAATTACATCACGGAATTACATCACTCTGACTTTTGAGTGAAGACTGCAACCTTTCGGCCAGTATTACATCATTCAGACGCTTAAAGTGAATATTGCGCCTTTCCGCCAGAATTACATCACTCAGACTTTTGAATGAAGATTGCATTCTTTTAGCTGGAATTACATCATTCTAACACTTGGAGTGAACACGGCAACCTTTCAGACGGAATTACATCACTCGGACTTTTGAGTGAAGACTGCAACCTTTCGGCCAATATTACATCATTCAGATGCTTAACGTGAAGACTGCAACCTTTCGACCAGAATTACATCACTCAGACCTTGGAATAAAGACTGCAACCTTTTGGGCGGAAATACATCATTCCTCTTGGATTGAAGACTGCAACCTTTCGACGATAATTACATCACTCATACATTTGAAAGAAGACTTTAATTTTTCAGTCATAATTACATCATTATAACACTTGGAGTGAAGATTGCATCATTTTGGCTGGAATAACATCACTCGGACTTTTGAATGAAGATTGCACCCTTTTCATCATTCTTAATTACGTCATTCTTACACTTGTAGTGAACAATATAGCCTTTCAGATGGAATTACATCACTCGTACTTTTAAATGAAGACTGCAACCTTTCGGCCGAATTACATCATTCGACACTTGGAGTAAAAATACGCAACCTTTCAGATGGAATTACATCACTCTGACTTTTGAGTGAAGCGCAACCTTTCGGCCAAATATTACATCATTCAGACGCTTAAAGTGAAGATTGTGATTTCCGCCAGAATTACATCACTCAGACTTTTGAATGAAGATTGCATCCTTTTGGCTGGAATTACATCATTCTGACACTTGGAGTGAAGAAGGCAACCTTTTCGGGCCGGAATTACATCACTAGGATTTTTGAATGAAGACTTAAACCATCAGGCTGTAATTACATCATTCTGACACTTGGAATAAAGACTACAATCTTTCGACCGGAATTACATCACTCGGACCTTGGAATAAAGACTGCAACCTTTTGGTCAGAAATACATCATTCGGACTCTTGGATTGAAGACTACAACCTTTCGACGATAATTACATCACTCAGACATTTGAAAGAAGACTTTAATTTTTCGATCGAATAATTACATCATTATAACACTTGGAGTGAAGACATCATTTTCACTTTTGGAATAACATCACTCGGACTTTTGAATGAAGATTGCACCCTTTCATCCAGAATTACGTCATTCTTACACATGTAGTGAACACTATAGCCTTCCTACTGGAATTACATCACTCGTACTTTTAAATGAAGACTGCAACCTTTCGGCCGGATTACATCATTCTGACACTTGGAGTAAAGACTGCAACCTTTCGGATGATGGAATTTACATCACTCGGACTTTTGAGTGAAGACTGCAACCTTTCGGCCAGTATTACATCATTCAGACGCTTAAAGTGAATATTGCGCCTTTCCGCCAGAATTACATCACTCAGACTTTTGAATGAAGATTGCATTCTTTTGGCTGGAATTACATCATTCTAACACTTGGAGTGAACGATTGCAACCTTTCGGACGGAATTACATCACTCGGACTTTTGAGTGAAGACTGCAACCTTTCGGCCAATATTACATCATTCAGATGCTTAAAGTGAAGACTGCAACCTTTCGACCAGAATTACATCATCAGACCTTTTCGCAACCTTTCGAATTACATCACTCAGACCTTGGAATAAAGACTGCAACCTTTTGGGTGGAAATACATCATTCAGGCTCTTGGATTGAAGACTGCAACCTTTCGACGATAATTACATCACTCATACATTTGAAAGAAGACTTTAATTTTTCAGTCAGAATTACATCATTATAACACTTGGAGTGAAGATTGCATCATTTTCGACGGAATAACATCACTCGGACTTTTTATGAAGATTGCACCCTTTCACCAATTTTCATCACTTGTTAATTACGTCATTCTTACACTTGTAGTGAACAATATAGCCTTTCAGCTGGAATTACATCACTCGTACTTTTAAATGAAGACTGCAACCTTTCGGCCGAATTACATCATTCTGACACTTGGAGTAAATACTGCAACCTTTCAGATGGAATTACATCACTCTGACTTTTGAGTGAAGACTGCAACCTTTCGGCCAGTATTACATCATTCAGACGCTTAAAGTGAAGATTGTGATTTCCGCCAGAATTACATCACTCAGACTTTTGAATGAAGATTGCATCCTTTTGGCTGGAATTACATCATTCTGACACTTGGAGTGAAGATTGCAACCTTTCGGCCGGAATTACATCACTAGGACTTTTTTGAAAGAAGACTTAAACCTTTCGGCCAATAATTACATCATTCGGACACTTGGAATAAAGACTACAACCTTTCGACCGGAATTACATCACTCGGACCTTGGAATAAAGACGCAACCTTTTGGAAATACATCATTCATGGATTGAAGACTCTTGGATTGAAGACTACAACCTTTCGACGATAATTACATCACTCATACATTTGAATGAAGACTTTAATTTTTAGTCAGAATTACATCATTATAACACTTGGAGTGAAGATTGCATCATTTTGGTGGAACAACATCACTCGGACTTTTGAATGAAGATTGCACCCTTTCATAGAATTACGTCATTCTTACACTTGTAGTGAACAATATAGCCTTTCAAAATGGAATTACATCACTCGTACTTTAAAAATGAAGACCGCAACCTTTCGGCCGGAATTACATCATTCGACACTTGGAGTAAATTCGCAACCTTTCGGGATGGAATTACATCACTCGACTTTTTGAGTGAAGACCGCAACCTTTCGGCCAGTATTACATCATTTCGAGACGCTTAAAGTGAAGATTGTGATTTTTCCGCCGAATTACATCACTCGAGACTTTTGAATGAAGATTGCATCTTTTGGCTGGAATTACATCATTCTAACACACTTGGAGTGAAGATTGCAACCTTTCGGCCGGAATTACATCACTCGGAATTTTTGACATCACTCGGATTTTTGAATGAAGACTTAAACCGAATTTTCGCAACCGTAATTACATCATTCGACACTTGGAATAAAGACTACAATCTTTCGACCGGAATTACATCACTCGGACCTTGGAATAAAGACTGCAACCTTTTGGTCAGAAATACATCATTCAGACTCTTGGATTGAAGACTACAACCTTTCGACGAGAATTACATCACTCAGACATTTGAATGAAGACTTTAATTTTTGAGTCATAATTACATCATTATAACACTTGGAGTGAAGATTGCATCATTTTGGTGGAATAACATCACTCGACACTTTTTGAATGAAGATTGCACCCTTTCATCCGAATTACGTCATTCTTACACTTGTAGTGAACAATATAGCCTTCAAACGGAATTACATCACTCGTACTTTTTAAATGAAGAGGCGCAACCTTTCGGCCGAATTACATCATTCGATTCGACACTGGAGTAACCGCGCAACCTTTCGGATGGAATTACATCACTCGACTTTTGAGTGAAGACCGCAACCTTTCGCAACCTTTCGGCTTAAAGTATTACATCATTCGGACGCTTAAAGTGAAGATTGTGATTTCCGACTTTTGAATGAGAATTACATCACTCGGACTTTTGAATGAAGATTGCATCCTTTTGGCTGGAATTACATCATTCTGACACTTGGAGTGAAGATTGCAACCTTTAGGCCGGAATTGCATCACTAGGATTTTTGAATGAAGACTTAAACCATTCGGTACGTAATTACATCATTCGGACACTTGGAATAAAGACTACAATCTTTCGACCGGAATTACATCACTCGGACCTTGGAATAAAGACGCAACCTTTTTGGTCGGAAATACATCATTCGAGACTCTTGGATTGAAGACTACAACCTTTCGACGATAATTACATCACTCATACATTTGAAAGAAGACTTTAATTTTTCAAGTCATAATTACATCATTAACACACTTGAAGAAGATTGCATCATTTTTTGGTGGAATAACATCACTCGGACTTTTGAATGAAGATTGCACCCTTTCATCCGAATTACGTCATTCTTACACTTGTAGTGAACAATATAGCCTTTCTACTGGAATTACATCACTCGTACTTTTAAATGAAGACTGCAACCTTTCGGCCGAATTACATCATTCTGACACTTGGAGTAAACAATGCAACCTTTCAGATGGAATTACATCACTCTGACTTTTGAGTGAAGACTGCAACCTTTCGGCCAGTATTACATCATTCAGACGCTTAAAGTGAATATTGCGCCTTTCCGCCAGAATTACATCACTCAGACTTTTGAATGAAGATTGCATAATTTTGGCTGGAATTACATCATTCTAACACTTGGAGTGAACATAGAAACCATTCGGACGGAATTATATCAATCGGATTTTTGAGATGAAGACTTAAACCACCTTTTTCGGCCAAATTACATCATTCGACATGCTTAAAGTGAAGACTACAACCTTTCGACCAGAATTACATCACCTCGGACCTTTTTGGAATAAACATCGCAACCTTTGGGGTCGAAAATACATTCATTCGGATCACTCTCATTTGATTGAAGATTGAAGACGAAATTACATCAACACTTTCGACGATAATTACATCACTCATACATTTGAAAGAAGACTTTAATTTTTCAGTCAGAATTACATCATTATAACACTTGGAGTGAAGATTGCATCATTTTGGCTGGAATAACATCACTCGGACTTTTGAATGAAGATTGCACCCTTTCATCCAGAATTACGTCATTCTTACACTTGTAGTGAACAATATAGCCTTTCAGTTGGAATTACATCACTCGTACTTTTAAATGAAGACTGCAACCTTTCGGCCGAATTACATCATTCTGACACTTGGAGTAAATACTGCAACCTTTCAGATGGAATTACATCACTCTGACTTTTGAGTGAAGACTGCAACCTTTCGGCCAGTATTACATCATTCAGACGCTTAAAGTGAAAGATTGAAGATTGTGATTACATCACTCGACTTTTGAATGAAGATTGCACTTTCGAATTACATCACTCAGACTTTTGAATGAAGATTGCATCCTTTTGGCTGGAATTACATCATTCTGACACTTGGAGTGAAGATTGCAACCTTTCGGCCGGAATTACATCACTAGGATTTTTGAATGAAGACTTAAACCATTAGGCTGTAATTACATCATTCGGACACTTGGAATAAAGACTACAATCTTTCGACCGGAATTACATCACTCGGACCTTGGAATAAAGACTGCAACCTTTTGGTCAGAAATACATCATTCAGACTCTTGGATTGAAGACTACAACCTTTCGACGAGAATTACATCATCACTGAAGACTTTAATTTTTGGTCATAATTACATCATTTAACACTTGGATGAAGATTGCACCCTTGGAATAACATCACTCGGACTTTTGAATGAAGATTGCACCCTTTCATCATTAGAATTCATTCACACATGTAGTGAACATATATAGCCTTGGAATTACATCACTCGTACTTTTAAATGAAAGATGCGCAACCTTTCGGCCGAATTACATCATTCTGACACTTGGAGTAAATACTGCAACCTTTCAGATGGAATTACATCACTCTGACTTTTGAGTGAAGACTGCAACCTTTCGGCCAGTATTACATCATTCGACGCTTAAAGTGAAAGTGAAGATTGCATAATTACATCTTTCGACTTTTGAATAATTACATCACTCAGACTTTTGAATGAAGATTGCATCCTTTTGGCTGGAATTACATCATTCTAACACTTGGAGTAAAGATTGCACCCTTTAGGCCGGAATTGCATCACTCGGATTTTTGAATGAAGACTTAAACCATTCATCACCGATACTTAATTACATTCACATCATTTCGACACTTGGAATAAAGAGACGCAACCTTTCGACCGAATTACATCACTCGGACCTTGGAATAAAGACTGCAACCTTTTGGGCGGAAATACATCATTCAGCCTCTTGGATTGAAGACTGCAACCTTTCGACGATAATTACATCACTCATACATTTGAAAGAAGACTTTAATTTTTTAGTCAGAATTACATCATTATAACACTTGGAGTGAAGATTGCATCATTTTGGCTGGAATAACATCACTCGGACTTTTGAATGAAGATTGCACCCTTTCATCGAATTAATTACATCATTCTTACACTTGTAGTGAACAATATAGCGGAACTTTTTAAACTTTTGGAATTACATCACTCGTACTTTTAAATGAAGAGCGCAACCTTTCGGCCGAATTACATCATTCGACACTTTGGAGTAAACATCGCAACCTTTCAGATGGAATTACATCACTCTGACTTTTGAGTGAAGACTGCAACCTTTCGGCCAGTATTACATCATTCAGACGCTTAAAGTGAAGATTGTGATTTCCGCCAGAATTACATCACTCAGACTTTTGAATGAAGATTGCATCCTTTTGGCTGGAATTACATCATTCGACACTTGGAGTGAAGATTGCAACCTTTCGGCCGAATTACATCAACCTCGGGTAATTACATCATTTTTGAATGAAGACTTAAAAACCTTTCGGCCAAAATTACATCATTCGGACTTGGAATAAAGACTACAACCTTTCGACCGGAATTACATCACTCGGACCTTGGAATAAAGACTCGCAACCTTTTGGTCGAAATACATCATCGCAAGACTCTTGGACCTTTTGAAGAGAACAACCTTTCGACGATAATTACATCACTCATACATTTGAATGAAGACTTTAACAGTCGAATTACATCATTATAACACTTGGAGTGAAGATTACATCATTTTTGGAATAACATCACTCGGACTTTTGAATGAAGATTGCACCCTTTCATCCAGAATTACGTCATTCTTACACTTGTAGTGAACAATATAGCCTTTCTAATGGAATTACATCACTCGTACTTTTAAATGAAGCGCAACCTTTCGGCCGGAATTACATCATTCGACACTTGGAGTAAACGCAACCTTTGGATGGAATTACATCACTCGACTTTTGAGTGACCGCAACCAACCTTTCGCGTATTACATCATTCGAGACGCCTTTTCGAATTACATCCAATATTACATCATTCGACGCTTTTAAAGTGAAGATTGTGATTTCGACTTTTGAATTACATCACTCAGACTTTTGAATGAAGATTGCATTTTTTTGGCTTGGAATTACATCATTCTAACACTTGGAGTGAAGATTGCAACCTTTCGGCCGGAATTACATCACTCGGATTTTTGAATGAAGACTTAAACCTTTCTTTAACGTAAATTACATCATTCGACACTTGGAATAAAGACTACAACCTTTCGACCGGAATTACATCACTCGGACCTTGGAATAAAGATTCGCAACCTTTTGGTCGGAAATACATCATTCGAGACTCTTGGATTGAAGACTACAACCTTTCGACGAGAATTACATCACTCATACATTTGAAAGAAGACTTTAATTTTTCAATTCATAATTACATCATTATAACACTTGGAGTGAAGATTGCATCATTTTGGCTGGAAACATCACTCGGACTTTTGAATGAAGATTGCACCCTTTCATCCGTAATTACGTCATTCTTACACTTGTAGTGAACAATATAGTGAACAACTTTTATAGCCTTTCTATTTGGAATTACATCACTCGTACTTTTAAATGAAAGACCGCAACCTTTCGGCCGAATTACATCATTTCGACACTTGGAGTAAAAATATCGCAACCTTTCGATGGAATTACATCACTCGACTTTTGAGTGAAGACTGCAACCTTTCGGCCAGTATTACATCATTCAGACGCTTAAAGTGAAGATTGTGATTTCCGCCAGAATTACATCACTCAGACTTTTGAATGAAGATTGCATCCTTTTGGCTGGAATTACATCATTCTGACACTTGGAGTGAAGATTGCAACCTTTCGGCCGGAATTACATCACTAGGATTTTTGAATGAAGACTTAAACCATCAGGCTGTAATTACATCATTCTGACACTTGGAATAAAGACTACAATCTTTCGAATAACCTTTCGACCAGAAACATCATCACTCGGACCTTGGAATAAAGACGCAACCTTTTGGTCGGAAATACATCATTCGAGACTCTTGGATTGAAGACTACAACCTTTCGACGATAATTACATCACATTTGAATGAAGACATTTTTTTGAAAGAACTTTGACTTTAATTTTTTCATCGAATTACATCATTATAACACTTTGAAGATTGCATCATTTTCCTTTCGGAATAACATCACTCGGACTTTTGAATGAAGATTGCACCCTTTCATCCAGAATTACGTCATTCTTACACTTGTAGTGAACAATATAGCCTTCCTACTGGAATTACATCACTCGTACTTTTAAATGAAGACTGCAACCTTTCGGCCGGATTACATCATTCTGACACTTGGAGTAAATACTGCAACCTTTCAGATGGAATTACATCACTCGGACTTTTGAGTGAAGACTGCAACCTTTCGGCCAGTATTACATCATTCAGACGCTTAAAGTGAATATTGCGCCTTTCCGCCAGAATTACATCACTCAGACTTTTGAATGAAGATTGCATAATTTTGGCTGGAATTACATCATTCTAACACTTGGAGTGAACACGGCAACCTTTCAGACGGAATTACATCACTCGGACTTTTTGAGTGAACTTTGCAACTTTTTCGGCCAAATTACATCATTCGGATGCTTAAGTGAAGCGCAACCTTTCGATGAATTACATCAACCTTTTCGCCAGAATTACATCATTCGGGAATGAAGAAAATTACATCACTCAGACCTTGGAATAAAGGCGCAACCGTTTGGGCGGAAATACATCATTCAAGCTCTTGGATTGAAGAATGCAACCTTTCGACGATAATTACATCACTCATACATTTGAAAGAAGACTTTTTAATTTTTCAACATTTGAAAGATAATTACATCATTATAACACTTGGAGTGAAGATTGCATCATTTTGGACGGAATAACATCACTCGGACTTTTGAATGAAGATTGCACCCTTTCATCCGAATTACGTCATTCTTACACTTGTAGTAGTGAACATATAGCCTTTCAAGTTGGAATTACATCACTCGTACTTTTAAATGAAGACTGCAACCTTTCGGCCGAATTACATCATTCTGACACTTGGAGTAAATACTGCAACCTTTCAGATGGAATTACATCACTCTGACTTTTGAGTGAAGACTGCAACCTTTCGGCCAGTATTACATCATTCAGACGCTTAAAGTGAAGATTGTGATTTCCGCCAGAATTACATCACTCAGACTTTTGAATGAAGATTGCATCCTTTTGGCTGGAATTACATCATTCTGACACTTGGAGTGAAGATTGCAACCTTTCGGCCGGAATTACATCACTAGGATTTTTGAATGAAGACTTAAACCATCAGGCTGTAATTACATCATTCGGACACTTGGAATAAAGACTACAATCTTTCGACCGGAATTACATCACTCGGACCTTGGAATAAAGACTGCAACCTTTTGGTCAGAAATACATCATTCAGACTCTTGGATTGAAGACTACAACTTTCGACGAGAATTACATCACTCAGACATTTGAATGAAGATTGCACCCTTTCATCCAGAATTACGTCATTCTTACACATGTAGTGAACACTATAGCCTTCCTACTGGAATTACATCACTCGTACTTTTAAATGAAGACCGCAGACCCGCAACTTTTTAACCTTTCATCGAATTACATCATTACGAACGCAACTTGGAAATTACATCATTCGACTTTTGAGTGAAGACCGCAACCTTTCGGATGGAATTACATCACTCGGACTTTTGAGTGAAGACTGCAACCTTTCCGCCAGTATTACATCATTCAGACGCTTAAAGTGAATATTGCGCCTTTCCGCCAGAATTACATCACTCAGACTTTTGAATGAAGATTGCATAATTTTGGCTGGAATTACATCATTCTAACACTTGGAGTGAACATTGCAACCTTTCGGACGGAATTACATCACTCGGACTTTTGAGTGAAGACTTCAACCTTTCGGCCAATATTACATCATTCAGATGCTTGAAGTGAAGACTGCAACCTTTCGACCAGAATTACATCACTCAGACCTTGGAATAAAGACTGCAACCTTTTGGGCGGAAATACATCATTCAGGCTCTTGGATTGAAGACTGCAACCTTTCGACGATAATTACATCACTCATACATTTGAAAGAAGACTTTAATTTTTCAGTCATAATTACATCATTATAACACTTGGAGTGAAGATTGCATCATTTTGGATGGAATAACATCACTCGGACTTTTGAATGAAGATTGCACCCTTTCATCCAGAATTACGTCATTCTTACACTTGTAGTGAACAATATAGCCTTTCAGCTGGAATTACATCACTCGTACTTTTAAATGAAGACTGCAACCTTTCGGCCGAATTACATCATTCTGACACTTGGAGTAAATACTGCAACCTTTCAGATGGAATTACATCACTCTGACTTTTGAGTGAAGACTGCAACCTTTCGGCCAGTATTACATCATTCAGACGCTTAAAGTGAATATTGCGCCTTTCCGCCAGAATTACATCACTCAGACTTTTGAATGAAGATTGAATTACATCATTCTTTTGGCTTTGGAATTACATCATTTTAACACTTGGAGTGAAGATTGCAACCTTTTTAGGCCGGAATTACATCACTCGGATTTTTGAATGAAGACTTAAACCTTTCGGCCAAAATTACATCATCTGAAACGACACTTGGAATAAAGACTACAACCTTTCGACCGAATTACATCACTCAGACCGTGGAATAAAGACTGCAACCTTTTGGTCGGAAATACATCATTCAGCCTCCTGGATTGAAGACTGCAACCTTTCGACGATAATTACATCACTCATACATTTGAAGAAGACTTTAATTTTTTAGTCAGAATTACATCATTATAACACTTGGAGTGAAGATTGCATCATTTTGGCTGGAATAACATCACTCAGACTTTTGAATGAAGAATGCACCCCTTTCATCCGAATTACGTCATTCTTACACTTGTAGTGAACAATATAGCCTTTATGGAATTACATCACTCGTACTTTAAATGAAGCGCAACCTTTTCGGCCGAATTACATCATTCGACACTTGGAGTAAAGACGCAACCTTTCGGATGGAATTACATCACTCGACTTTTGAGTGAAGAGCGCAACCTTTCGGCCGGTATTACATCATTCGACGCTTAAAGTGAAGATTGCGCCTTTCCGCCGAATTACATCACTCGACTTTTGAATGAAGATTGCATTTTTTGGAATTAGAATTACATCATTCGACACTTGGAGTAAAGATTGCAACCTTTGAAGGCCGGACGGAATTACATCACTCGGATTTTTGAATGAAGACTTAAACCTTTCGGCCAATAATTACATCATTCGGACACTTAACGCAAAAGACTACAATCTTTCGACCGGAATTACATCACTCGGACCTTGGAATAAAGACGCAACCTTTTGGTCAGAAATACATCATTCGGACTCTTGGATTGAAGACTACAACCTTTCGACGAGAATTACATCACTCATACATTTGAAAGATTTCAATTACATCATTTTAACACTTGGAGTGAAGATTTATATCGTCGGAATACATCACATCATTATAACACTTGGAGTGAAGATTGCATCATTTTACCGGAATAACATCACTCGGACTTTTGAATGAAGATTGCACCCTTTCATCCGTAATTACGTCATTCTTACACATGTAGTGAACACTATAGCCTTTCTAACTGGAATTACATCACTCGTACTTTTAAATGAAGACTGCAACCTTTCGGCCGAATTACATCATTCTGACACTTGGAGTAAATACTGCAACCTTTCAGATGGAATTACATCACTCTGACTTTTGAGTGAAGACTGCAACCTTTCGGCCAGTATTACATCATTCAGACGCTTAAAGTGAAGATTGTGATTTCCGCCAGAATTACATCACTCAGACTTTTGAATGAAGATTGCATCCTTTTGGCTGGAATTACATCATTATGACACTTGGAGTGAAGATTGCAACCTTTCGGCCGGAATTACATCACTAGGATTTTTGAATGAAGACTTAAACCTTTCGGTAATTACAAATTACATCATTCGGATCATTGA
Source organism: Anisodus tanguticus (assembly GCA_034509755.1). Lineage (NCBI taxonomy): Eukaryota > Viridiplantae > Streptophyta > Magnoliopsida > Solanales > Solanaceae > Anisodus > Anisodus tanguticus. The sequence goes on from CM067540.1 coordinate 30,037,805, forward strand.
CACTTGGAATAAAGACTACAACTACAATCTTTCGACCGGAATTACATCACTCGGACCTTGGAATAAAGATCGCAACCTTTTAACGGAAATACATCATTCGGACTCTTGGATTGAAGACTACAACCTTTCGACGAGAATTACATTCATACATTTGAAAGAAGACTTTAATTTTTGAAGAATTACATCATTATAACACTTGGAGTGAAGATTGCATCTTTGGGTGGAATAACATCACTCGGACTTTTGAATGAAGATTGCACCCTTTTCAATTAATTACGTCATTCTTACACTTGTAGTGAACAATATAGCCTTTCTACGGAATTACATCACTCGTACTTTTAAATGAAGACCGCAACCTCAACTTTTCGCCGATTACATCATTCGACACTTGGAGTAAATTACCGCAACCTTTCGGATGGAATTACATCACTCGACATTTTGAGTGAGTGAAGACGCACAACCTTTCGGCCACATATTACATCATTCGGACGCTTAAAGTGAAGATTTGAATTCATTTTTCCGCGAAGAATTACATCACTCGAGACTTTTGAATGAAGATTGCATCATTTTGGCTGGAATTACATCATTCTAACACTTGGAGTGAAGATTGCAACTTTTTCGACGGAATTACATCATCATTTTTGAATGAAGATTTTTGAATGAAGACTGCAACCTTTTCGGCCAATAAATTACATCATTCGACACTTAAGAATAAAGACGCAACCTTTCGACGGAATTACATCACTCGGACCTTGGAATAAAGACTCGCAACCTTTTGGGCGGAAATACATCATTCTTGGATTGAAGACTTTCTTGGATTGAAGACACTTTTTACAACCTTTCGACGATAATTACATCACTCATACATTTGAAAGAAGACTTTAATTTTTCAGTAATTACATAATTACATCATTATAACACTTGGAGTGAAGATTGCATTTTGGAATGGAATAACATCACTCGGACTTTTGAATGAAGATTGCACCCTTTCATCCGAATTACGTCATTCTTACACTTGTAGTGAACAATATAGCCTTTTAAAAACTGGAATTACATCACTCGTACTTTTAAATGAAGACCGCAACCTTTTCGGCCGAATTACATCATTCGACACTTGGAGTAAATACACGCAACCTTTCGGATGGAATTACATCACTACGACTTTTGAGTGAAGAGGCGCAACCTTTCGCCGTATTACATCATTCAGACGCTTAAAGTGAAGATTGTGATTTCCGCCAGAATTACATCACTCAGACTTTTGAATGAAGATTGCATCCTTTTGGCTGGAATTACATCATTCTGACACTTGGAGTGAAGATTGCAACCTTTCGAATCTACGGAATTACATCACTAGGATTTTTGAATGAAGACTTAAACCATCGGCCGTAATTACATCATTCTGACACTTGGAATAAAGACTACAATCTTTCGACCGGAATTACATCACTCGGACCTTGGAATAAAGACTGCAACCTTTTGGTCAGAAATACATCATTCAGACTCTTGGATTGAAGACTACAACCTTTCGACGAGAATTACATCACTCGGACATTTGAAAGAAGCACCCTTTTTAATTTTTTTTAATCGAATTACATCATTATAACACTTGGAGTGAAGATTGCATCATTTTGGTGGAATAACATCACTCGGACTTTTGAATGAAGATTGCACCCTTTCATCCGAAACGTCATTTACACACTTTGTAGTGAACAATATAGCCTTTTTCCTACGGAATTACATCACTCGTACTTTTAAATGAAGACCGCAACCTTTCGGCCGAATTACATCGACTTTTCGACACTTGGAGTAAAGATCGCAACCTTTCGGATGGAATTACATCACTCGACTTTTGAGTGAAGACGCAACCTTTCGGCCGTATTACATCATTCGGACGCTTAAAGTGAAGATTGCGTCTTTCCGCCGAATTACATCACTCAGACTTTTGAATGAAGATTGCATCATTTTGGCTGGAATTACATCATTTAACACTTGGAGTGAAGATTGCAACCTTTCGACGGAATTACATCACTCGGATTTTTGAATGAAGATTACAACCATTTCGGCAAATATTACATCATTCGACACTTAGAATGAAAGACGCAACCTTTCGACCGAATTACATCACTCGGACCTTGGAATGGAAAGATCGCAACCTTTTGGCCGGAAATACATCACCTTTTTCGCCGAAATACATCATTCGGACTCTTGGATTGAAGACTACAACCTTTCGACGAGAATTACATCACATTCGGACATTTGAAAGAAGACTTTAATTTTTCGGTCGAATTACATCATTATAACACTTGGAGTGAAGATTGCATCCTTTTGGTGGAATAACATCACTCGGACTTTTGAATGAAGATTGCACCCTTTCATCCGAATTACGTCATTCTTACACTTGTAGTGAACAATATAGCCTTTTACAGAATTACATCACTCGTACTTTTTGAAAATGAAGACCGCAACCGAATTTTCGGACACTTGGATTACATCATTTCGACACTTGGAGTAAAGACCGCAACCTTTCGGATGGAATTACATCACTCGACTTTTGAGTGAAGCGCAACCTTTCGGCCAGTATTACATCATTCGGACGCTTAAAGTGAAGATTGCGCCTTTTTTTCCGCCGAATTACATCACTCGGACTTTTGAATGAAGATTGCATCATTTTGGCTGGAATTACATCATTTTAACACTTGGAGTGAAGATTGCAACCTTTCCGGAATTACATCACTCAGATTTTTGAATGAAGACTTAAACCATTCGGCCGTAATTACATCATTCTGACACTTAGAATGAAGACTACAACCTTTCGACCGGAATTACATCACTCGGACCTTGGAATAAAGACTGCAACCTTTTGGCCGGAAATACATCATTCAGACTCTTGGATTGAAGACTACAACCTTTCGACGAGAATTACATCACCTCATTTGAAGAAGACATTGCATTTGACATTTGAAAGAAGACTTTAATTTTTCATCAGAATTACATCATTATAACACTTGGAGTGAAGATTGCATCCTTTTGGCTGGAATAACATCACTCGGACTTTTGAATGAAGATTGCACCCTTTCACCCAGAATTACATCATTCTTACACTAGTAGTGAACAGTATAGCCTTTCTACTGGAATTACATCACTCGTACTTTTAAATGAAGACGCAACCTTTCGCCATTAAATACATCATTCGAATTACATCACCTTTCGACACTTGGACTTTTGAAAATCGCAACCTTTCGGATGGAATTACATCACTCGACTTTTGAAGAGCGCAACCTTTCGCGTATTACATCATTCGGACGCTTAAAGTGAAGATTGCGTCTTTCCGCCGAATTACATCACTCGAGACTTTTGAATGAAGATTGCATCATTTTGGCTGGAATTACATCATTTGACACTTGGAGTGAAGATTGCAACCTTTCGGCGGAATTACATCACTCGGATTTTTGAATGAAGACTTAAACCATTCGGCCGTAATTACATCATTCGACACTTCGAAGCTTAAATGAAGACTACAACCTTTCGACCGGAATTACATCACTCGGACCTTGGAATAAAAGACTCGCAACCTTTTGGTCGGAAATACATCATTCGGACTCTTGGATTGAAGACTACAACCTTTCGACGAGAATTACATCACTCAGACATTTGAATGAAATGCAACCTTTTCAGAATTTTTTTTCATTTGAATTACATCATTTGGACTTGAGATTGACAGACATCATTCGGACACTTTTGAAAGCACCTTTTGGACGGAATACATCACTCGGACTTTTGAATGAAGATTGCACCCTTTTCATCCGAATTACATCATTCTTACACTTGTAGTGAACAATATAGCCTTTCGATTTGGAATTACATCACTCGTACTTTTAAATGAAGACCGCAACCTTTTCGGCCGGATTACATCATTCGACACTTGAGTAAAAGATGCGCAACCTTTCGGATGGAATTACATCACTCGACTTTTTTTGAGTGAAGCGCAACCTTTCGGCCGTATTACATCATTCGGACGCTTAAAGTGAAAAGTGAAGATTGCGAGACTTTTTTCCGCGAATTACATCACTCGGACTTTTGAATGAAGATTGCATCATTTTGGCTGGAATTACATCATTTAACACTTGGAGTGAAGATTGCAACCTTTCGGCCGGAATTACATCACTCGGATTTTTGAATGAAGACTTAAACCCTTTCGTAATTACATCATTCGAAAATACATCATTCGATAATTACACTTGAATGAAGACTACAACCTTTCGACCGGAATTACATCACTCGGACCTTGGAATAAAGACGCAACCTTTTCACCGGAAAATACATCATTGAAGACTCTTGGATTGAAGACGCAACCAACCTTTCGATTAGAATTACATCAACTTTCAGAAGAATTTTACATCACCTTTCGACGATAATTTGAAAGAAAAATTGAAGAGTCGAGAATTACATCATTATAACACTTGGAGTGAAGATTGCATCATGGAATAACATCACTCGGACTTTTGAATGAAGATTGCACCCTTTCCTTTTCATCCGAATTACGTCATTCTTACACTTGTAGTGAACAATATAGCCTTTCGACCGGAATTACATCACTCGTACTTTTAAATGAAAGACCGCAACCTTTCGGCCGGATTACATCATTCGACACTTGGAGTAAAATACGCAACCTTTCGGATGGAATTACATCACTCGACTTTTGAGTGAAGACCGCAACCTTTCGGCCGTATTACATCATTCGGACGCTTAAAGTGAAGATTGCTTTCTTTCCGCCGAATTACATCACTCGACTTTTGAATGAAGATTACATCATTTTTGGCTGGAATTACATCATTTTAACACACTTGGAGTGAAGATTGCAACCTTTTCGGACGAATTAATTACATCACTCGGATTTTTGAATGAAGACTTAAACCATTTCGGACATTGGGTGAAATTACATCATTCGACACTTGGAATGAAGACTGCAACCTTTCGACCGAATTACATCACTCGGACCTTGGAATAAAGACGCAACCTTTGGGCGAAAATACATCATTCGGACTCTTGGATTGAAGACTACAACCTTTCGACGAAATTTTCGACATTTGAGAATTACATCACTCATACATTTGAAAGAAGACTTTTTTTTTCACGACTTTCGAATTACATCATTATAACACTTGGAGTGAAGATTGCATCATTTTTATTGGAATAACATCACTCGGACTTTTGAATGAAGATTGCACCTTTTGAATTTCACCTTTCTTTCATAATTTACATTTCATTACTTACACTTGTAGTGAACAATATAGCCTTTCGAATTGGAATTACATCACTCGTACTTTTAAATGAAGCGCAACCTTTCGGCCGGATTACATCATTCGACACTTGGAGTAAAAGACGCAACCTTTCGGATGGAATTACATCACTCGACTTTTGAGTGAAGACCGCAACCTTTCGGCCGTATTACATCATTCGGACGCTTAAAGTGAAGATTGCGATTTCCAGAATTACATCACTCGACTTTTGAATGAAGATTGCATCATTTTGGCTGGAATTACATCATTCGACACTTGGAGTGAAGATTGCAACCTTTCGGCCGGAATTACATCACTCGGATTTTTGAATGAAGACTTAAACCATTCGGCCGTAAATACATCATTTCGACACTTAGAATGAAGACCGCAACCTTTACCGAGAATTACATCACTTTCGAAGACCTTTTGGAATACAAAACTTTGAGTGAAGACCTTACATCGCAACCTTTTCGAAATACATCATTAGACTCTTGGATTGAAGACTACAACCTTTCGACGAGAATTACATCACTCGGACATTTGAAAGAAGACTTTAATTTTTTTTCGAAATTACATCATTATAACACTTGGAGTGAAGATTGCATCCTTTTTTGGTGGAATATTACATCACTCGAATGAAGACTTTTGAATGAAGATTGCACCTTTTTGGAATCATTGACTTTTGAATTATTGCACCTTTTCGAGAATTACGTCATTCTTACACTTGTAGTGAACAATATAGCCTTTCGACGGAATTACATCACTCGTACTTTTAAATGAAAGACGCAACCTTTCGGCCGGATTACATCATTCGACACTTGGAGTAAAGACCGCAACCTTTCGGATGGAATTACATCACTCGGACTTTTGAGTGAAGAAGACGCAACCTTTCGGCCGTATTACATCATTCGGACGCTTAAAGTGAAGATTGCGTCTTTTCCGCCGAATTACACATCACTTGACTTTTGAATGAAGATTGCATCATTTTTAGCCTTGGAATTACATCATTTTAACAATTGGAGTGAAGATTGCAACCTTTTACGGAATTACATTTCTCGATTTTTGAATGAAGACTTAAACCATTCGGAATGAAAACAAATTACATCATTCGACACTTCGACACTTGAAGAACATTCGCAACCTTTCGACCGGAATTACATCACTCGGACCTTGGAATAAAGACGCAACCTTTTGGGCGGAAATACATCATTCGGACTCTTGGATTGAAGACTACAACCTTTCGACGAGAATTACATCACTCATACATTTGAAAAAGACTTTATTTTTTTTCGGTCGAATTACATCATTATAACACTTGGAGTGAAGATTGCATCCTTTTGGAACCTTTTGGAATAACATCACTCGGACTTTTGAATGAAGATTGCACCCTTTTCACGGAATTACGTCAATTACGTCATTCTTACACTTGTAGTGAACAATATAGCCTTTTTCTTCACCTTTCGGAATTACATCACTCGTACTTTTAAATGAAGACCGCAACCTTTTCCGCCGGATTACATCATTCGACACTTGGAGTAAAGACCGCAACCTTTCGGATGGAATTACATCACTCGACTTTTGAGTGAAGACCGCAACCTTTCGGCCGCCGGTATTACATCATTCGGATGCTTAAAGTGAAGATTGCGTCTTTCGCGGAATTACATCACTCGGACTTTTGAATGAAGATTGTATCATTTTTGGCTGGAATTACATCATTTTGACACTTGGAGTGAAGATTGCAACCTTTCGGCCGGAATTACATCACTCGGATTTTTGAATGAAGACTTAAACCATTCGGCCGTAATTACATCATTCGACACTTACATCAACCTTTTCGAATTACATTAGACTTGGAATAAAGAAGAAGACTTTACAATACATTTCGATTGAAATAAAATTACATTCGGACTTTGAATGAAGATTGCAACCTTTTTCGGAAATACATCATTCGGACTCTTGGATTGAAGACTACAACCTTTCGACGAGAATTACATCACTCGGACTTTTTGAAGATTGAAGACTTTCAATCATAACACTTGTAGTGAAGACATTTTGACCGAATTACATCTTTATAACACTTTGACTTTTGAAGATTGCAACCTTTTCATCTGGAATACACATCACTTGAAGATTGCACTTTTGAATTACATCAATGAAGATTGCACCCTTTTCGGCCCGAATTACATCATTCTTACACTTGTAGTGAACAATATAGCCTTTCGATTTGGAATTACATCACTCGTACTTTTAAATGAAGCGCGCAACCTTTCGGCCGGATTACATCATTCGACACTTGGAGTAAAGACCGCAACCTTTCGGGATGGAATTACATCACTCGACTTTTGAGTGAAGACTGCAACCTTTCGGCCGTATTACATCATTCGGACGCTTAAAGTGAAGATTGCGTCTTTTCCGCCGAATTACATCACTCGGACTTTTGAATGAAGATTGCATCATTTTGGCTGGAATTACATCATTTTGACACTTGGAGTGAAGATTGCAACCTTTTTCGTCCGGAATTACATCACTCAGATTTTTGAATGAAGACTTAAACCATTTCAGTAATTACATCATTCGACACTTAGAATAAAGACTGCAACCTTTCGACCGGAATTACATCACTCGGACCTTGGAATAAAAGCAACCGCTTGGCCGACCTTTTGGTCGAAAATACATCATTCGAGACTCTTGGATTGAAGACTACAACCTTTCGACGAGAATTACATCACTCGACATTTGAAAGAAGACTTTAATTTTTTCAAGTCGAAATTACATCATTATAACACTTGGAGTGAAGATTGCATCTTTTGGCTGGAATAACATCACTTTTGGACTTTTGAATGAAGATTGCACCTTTTCATCGAACTTTTAGAATTACGTCATTCTTCAGACACTTGTAGTGAACACACTTGTATTGAATTACATCACTCGTACTTTAAGACCGAATTACATCATTCGAATTACATCACTTTTTTGAATGAATACATTTTCGACCTTTCGACCTTTCGGAATTACATCACTCGTACTTTTAAATGAAGACGCAACCTTTCGGCCGAATTACATCATTCGACACTTGGAGTAAAAGATTGCAACCTTTCGGATGGAATTACATCACTCGGACTTTTGAGTGAAGCGCAACCTTTCGGCCAAGTATTACATCATTCGAACGCTTAAAGTGAAGATTGCGTCTTTCCGCCGAATTACATCACTCGAGACTTTTGAATGAAGATTGTATCATTTTGGCTGGAATTACATCATTTTAACAATTGGAGTGAAGATTGCAACCTTTCGGTCCGGAATTACATCACTCGGATTTTTGAATGAAGACTTAAACCATTCGGCCGTAAATACATCATTCGACACTTAGAATGAAGACTAATCGACCTTTTGGACGGAATTACATCACTCGGACCTTGGAATAAAGACGCAACCTTTTGGGCGAAAACATCATTTTCAGACTCTTGGATTGAAGACTACAACCTTTCGACGAGAATTACATCACTCGGACATTTGAAAGAAATTAATTTTTTTCGAAGAATTACATTTTAACACTTGGAATTACATCATTACCTTTTAACACTTGGACTTTTGAAGATTGCATCCTTTTAATGGAATTAACATCACTCGGACTTTTGAATGAAGATTGCACATCACTAAGAGTTTTTCAAGAATTACGTCATTCTTACACTTGTAGTGAACAATATAGCCTTTCACGGAATTACATCACTCGTACTTTTAAATGAAGATTGACAATTTTCATTCGAGCAACACTTTCGCAACCTTTCTTTCGGAATTACATCACTCGGACTTTTAATCATTTCGGATTACGACACTTGGAGTAAAGACTGCAACCTTTCGGATGGAATTACATCACTCGGACTTTTGAGTGAAGACTGCAACCTTTCGGCCAGTATTACATCATTCAGATGCTTAAAGTGAAGATTGCGTCTTTCCGCCGGAATTACATCACTCGACTTTTGAATGAGATTGATTGTGGAATCATTTTGGCTGGAGTGAATTACATCATTTTAACAATTGGAGTGAAGACCGCAAACCTTTCGGCCGAAATTACATCACTCGGATTTTTGAATGAAGACTTAACTTACAATTTCGTAACCGTAAATACATCATTCTGACACTTAGAATGAAGACTGCAACCTTTCGACCAGAATTACATCACTCGGACCTTGGAATAAAGACTGCAACCTTTTGGCCGAAAATACATCATTCAGACTCTTGGATTGAAGACTACAACCTTTCGACGAGAATTACATCACTTCGAAATTTGAAAGAAAACTTTAAGTTTTCAGTCAGAATTACATCATTATAACACTTGGAGTGAAGATTGCATCCTTTTGGCTGGAATAACATCACTCGGACTTTTGAATGAAGATTGACCTTTCATCCGAATTACGTCATTCTTACACTGTAGTGAACAATTACGTCATTCTTACACTAGTAGTGAACAATATAGCCTTTCGACTGGAATTACATCACTCGTACTTTTAAATGAAGACTGCAACCTTTCTGCCGGATTACATCATTCTGACACTTGGAGTAAAGACTGCAACCTTTCGGATGGAATTACATCACTCAGACTTTTGAGTGAAGCGCAACCTTTCGGCCAGTATTACATCATTCAGATGCTTAAAGTGAAGATTGCTTCTTTCCGCCGGAATTACATCACTCGGACTTTTGAATGAAGATTGTATCATTTTGGCTGGAATACATTTTGACACTTGGAGTGAAGATTGCAACCTTTCGGCCGGAATTACATCACTCGGATTTTTGAATGAAGACTTAAACCATTCGGCCGTAATTACATCATTCGACACTTAGAATGAAGACTACAATCTTTCGACCGAAGAATTACATCACTCGGACCTTGGAATAAAGACGCAACCTTTTGGCGGAAATATATCATTCAGACTCTTGGATTGAAGACTACAACCTTTCGACGAAATTACATCATTCGTGAAGATTACAACCTTTCACTAATCTTGGATTTTGAAGATCATTTTACAACCTTTCGACGATGAATTACCTTTCACTCGACATTTGAAAGAAGACTTATAATTTTTTTTCGAATTACACATTATAACACTTGGAGTGAAGAATTGCAACCTTTTGGATGGAATTACATCACTCGGACTTTTTTGAAACTTCGGCCGAGAATTACATCATTCGGACACTTGATTGAAGATTGCCTTTTCGAGAATTACATCACTCGACTTTTTTGAAGAATTACATCATTTTGACACTTGTAGTGAAATTGCAACCTTTCGACCGGAATTACATCACTTACTTTTAAATGAAGACTGCAACCTTTCGGATGTGGACACTTGTATGAAGACGCAACCTTTCGAATGGAATTACATCACGACACTTGGAGTAAACGCAACCTTTCGGATGGAATTACAGAAGACTTTTGAGTGAAACGCAACCTTTCGGCCGTATTACATCATTCGGACGCTTAAAGTGAAGATTGCGTCTTTCCGCCGAATTACATCACTCGACTTTTGAATGAAGATTGTATCATTTTGGCTGGAATTACATCATTTTAACAATTGGAGTGAAGACTGCAACCTTTCGTCCGGAATTACATCACTCAGATTTCTGAATGAAGACTTAAACCATTCGGCCGTAAATACATCATTGTGACACTTAGAATGAAGACTGCAACCTTTCGACCAGAATTACATCACTCGGACCTTGGAATAAAGACTGCAACCTTTTGGCCGGAAATACATCATTCAGACTCTTGGATTGAAGCAACCTTTCGACGAAATTACATCTTTCGACGAGAATTACATCACTTCGACTTTTGAAGTGAAAGATTATATCATTTTTTGAAAGAAAGACTTTAAGTCGATTCGATGAAACACTTTCGTGAAATTACATCATTATAACACTTGGAGTGAAGATTGCATCCTTTTGGCGGAATAACATCACTCGGACTTTTGAATGAAGATTGCACCTTTTTTCATTAATTACGTCATTCTTACACTAGTAGTGAACAATATAGCCTTTCGACTGGAATTACATCACTCGTACTTTTAAATGAAGACTGCAACCTTTCTGCCGGATTACATCATTCGACACTTGGAGTAAAGACTTGCAACCTTTCGGATGGAATTACATCACTCGGACTTTTGAGTGAAGAGCGCAACCTTTTTCGCGTATATTACATCATTCAGATGCTTAAAGTGAAGATTGCGTCTTTCCGCCGGAATTACATCACTCGTACTTTTAAATGAAGATTGTATCATTTTGGCTGGAATTACATCATTTTAACAATTGGAGTGAAGACTGCAACCTTTCGGCCGTAATTACATCACTCAGATTTTTGAATGAAGACTTAAACCATTCGGCCGTAAATACATCATTTTGACACTTAGAATGAAGAAGGCGCAACCTTTCGACCGAATTACATCACTCGGACCTTGGAATAAAGGCGCAACTTTTGGTCAAAAATACATCATTCAGACTCTTGGATTGAAGACTACAACCTTTCGACGAGAATTACATCACTCAGACATTTGAAAGAGACTTTAAGTTTTTTCAGTCAGAATTACATCATTATAACACTTGGAGTGAAGATTGCATCCTTTTGGCTGGAATAACATCACTCGGACTTTTGAATGAAGATTGCACTTTTTCGGCCATCTTAATTACGTCATTCTTACACTTGTAGTGAACAATATAGCCTTTCGATTTGAATTACATCACACTTTTCACTCGTACTTTTAAATGAAATTGCAACTTTCGCAATTTTTCGACACTGCAACCTTTCGGATTACATCATTCGACACTTGGAGTAAATTACATCATCGCAACCTTTCGGATGGAATTACATCACTCGGACTTTTGAGTGAAGACTGCAACCTTTCGGCCAGTATTACATCATTCAGATGCTTAAAGTGAAGATTGCGTCTTTCCGCGGAATTACATCACTCGTACTTTTAAATGAAGATTGTATCATTTTGGCTGGAATTACATCATTTTAACAATTGGAGTGAAGACTGCAACCTTTCGTCCGAAATTACATCACTCAGATTTTTGAATGAAGACTTAAACCATTCGGCCGTAAATACATCATTCTGACACTTAGAATGAAGACTGCAACCTTTCGACCAGAATTACATCACTCGGACCTTGGAATAAAAACTCGCAACTTTTGACGGAATTACATCATTCGAAACTTTTGAAAAGACGCAACCTTTTTCGAGAATTACATCACTCGACATTTGAAGAAATTACATCATTCGGATTCTTGGAAGTGAAGATTGCAACCTTTACACCAATGGAATACATCACTTTCGGACTTTTGAAGAAGATTGCACATTTTCATTCGGAATTACATCATTTTGACACTTGGAGTGAAGAACAACCTTTCGGACGGAATTACATCATTCGGACTTTTCGAACCTTTGAAGATACAACATCATTGACCTTAGAATTTTTTGGAAAACATCAACCTTTTCGGAATTTTTGAATCATTTTTTGAAAGAAGATTGCAGATTTTGCTTTTTGAATTACATCATTTCGGATCATTCTAACACTTGGAGTGAAGATTGCATCCTTTTGGCTGGAATAACATCACTCGGACTTTTGAATGAAGATTGCACCATTTCAGCCAGAATTACGTCATTCTTACACTTGTAGTGAACAATATAGCCTTTCGACTGGAATTACATCACTCGTACTTTTAAATGAAGACTGCAACCTTTCGGCCGGATTACATCATTCTGACACTTGGACCTTGGAAAGCGCAACCTTTCGGATGGAATTACATCACTCGGACTTTTGAGTGAAGACTGCAACCTTTCGGCCAGTATTACATCATTCAGATGCTTAAAGTGAAGATTGCGTCTTTCCGCCGGAATTACATCACTCGTACTTTTAAATGAAGATTGTATCATTTTGGCTGGAATTACATCATTTTAACAATTGGAGTGAAGATTGCAACCTTTCGCCGGAATTACATCACTCGGATTTTTGAATGAAGACTTAAACCATTCGGTCGTAATACATCACATCATTCGACACTTAGAATGAATCACTCGATACAACCTTTCGACCGAATTACATCATTCGGACCTTGGAATGAAGATTGCATCCTTTCACTGGAATCGGAAAAGATCGCAACCTTTTGGCCGGAAATACATCATTCGAGACTCTTGGATTGAAGACTACAACCTTTCGACGAGAATTAATTACATCACTCGACATTTGAAAGAAGACTTTAAGTTTTCAGTCAGAATTACATCATTATAACACTTGGAGTGAAGATTGCATCCTTTTGGCTGGAATAACATCACTCGGACTTTTGAATGAAGATTGCACCCTTTCAGCCAGAATTACGTCATTCTTACACTTGTAGTGAACAATATAGCCTTTTCGACGGAATTACATCACTCGTACTTTTAATGAAGAATTACACCTTTCGTACGAATTTCATTCGACACTTGAGTAAAGAATGCAACCTTTTTTCGGATTACATCATTCGACACTTGGAGTGAAAAGACATCTTTTTCGCAACCTTTCGGATGGAATTACATCACTCGGACTTTTGAGTGAAGACGCAACCTTTCGGCCGTATTACATCATTCGGATGCTTAAAGTGAAGATTGCGTCTTTCGCCGAATTACATCACTCAGACTTTTTGAATGAATTTGGAGTGAATTGTAATATTACATCTTTTCGACGAATTACATCACTTTTGAATGAAGATTGTATGCTTTTGAATGAATAGAATTACATCATTTTACAATTGGAATTGGAGTGAAGATTGCAACCTTTCGGCCGGAATTACATTTCGGATTTTTGAATGAAGACTTAAATTTCATCAATTACATCATTTTGAATGAAGACTTAAACCATTCGACCTTAGTAAATACATCATTCGACACTTGGAATGAAGGCGCAACCTTTCGACCAGAATTACATCACTCGGACCTTGAATGAAATACAAACGAATTACATCATTTTGAATTGAGTGAAGACGCAACCTTTTGGCCGGAAATACATCATTCGAGACTCTTGGATTGAAGACTACAACCTTTCGACGAGAATTACATCACTCGACATTTGAAAGAAGACTTTAAGTTTTCAGTCGAATTACATCATTATAACACTTGGAATGAAGATTGCAACCTTTTGGAGTGAAGATTGCATCCTTTTGGCCTTTGGAATAACATCACTCGGACTTTTGAATGAAGATTGCACCATTTCCGAATTACGTCATTCTTACACTTGTAGTGAACAATATAGGCTTTCGACTGGAATTACATCACTCGTACTTTTAAATGAAGACTGCAACCTTTTACGCCGGATTACATCATTCTGACACTTGGAGTAAAGACTGCAACCTTTCGGATGGAATTACATCACTCGGACTTTTGAGTGAAGACTGCAACCTTTCGGCCAGTATTACATCATTCAGATGCTTAAAGTGAAGATTGCGTCTTTTCCGCCGAATTACATCACTCGTACTTTTAAATGAAGATTGTATCATTTTGGCTGGAATTACATCATTTTAACAATTGGAGTGAAGACTGCAACCTTTCGTCCGAAATTACATCACTCGGATTTTTGAATGAAGACTTAAACCATTCGGCCGTAAATACATCATTCTGACACTTAGAATGAAGACGCAACCTTTCGACGAGAATTACATCATCACTCGGACCTTGGAATAAAATTGCAACCTTTCGCCAATTACGCAATCTTTTGAACCGGAAAAGACTTGAACCTTTGAATGCACTTTTGGGTCAAAATACATCATTCGGACTCTTGGATTGAAGACTACACACCCTTTCGACGAGAATTACATCATCGAGACTTTTGAATGAAATTACATCACTTTTGCAACCTTTTTTGGAATTACAAGTTTAACCTTTTGGCCGGAATTACATCAGACTTTTGAATGAAGATTGCAACCTTTCGACCGAAATTGACCGAATTACATCACTCGTACTTTTGAATGAAGATTACAATCGAAATACATTTCGACACTTGGATGAAGCAACCTTTCGGATGGAATTACATCACTCGGACTTTTGAGTGAAGACTTTCAACCTTTACACATTACATCATTCGGACACTTGAAGTGAAGATTGCATCCTTTTCGACGGAATTACATCACTCGGACTTTTGAATGAAGATTGCACCATTTCAGCATGAGAATTACATCATTCTTACACTTGTAGTGAACAATATAACCTTTCGAATTACATCACTCGGAATTACATCACTCGTACTTTTGGAACTTGAATGAAGACTCGCAACCTTTCGCCGGATTACATCATTCTGACACTTGGAGTAAAGACTGCAACCTTTCGGATGGAATGACATCACTCGGACTTTTGAGTGAAGACTGCAACCTTTCGGCCAATATTACATCATTCAGATGCTTAAAGTGAAGATTGCGTCATTTCCGTCCGAATTACATCACTCGACTTTTTTTGAATGAAGATTGTATCATTTTTGGAATTACATCATTTTAACAATTGGAGTGAAGACTGCAACCTTTCGTCCGAATTACATCACTCGGATTTTTGAATGAAGACTTAAACCATTCGGCCGTAAATACATCATTCTGACACTTAGAATGAAGACTGCAACCTTTCGACCAGAATTACATCACTCGGACCTTGGAATAAAGACTGCAACCTTTTTGGGAAATACATCATTATAGACTCTTGGATTGAAGACTACAACCTTTCGACGAGAATTACATCACTCGGACATTTTGAAATTGACTTTTACACGAATTACATCATTTACACATCAGAATTACATCACTTTG
The DNA here is from genome assembly GCA_034509755.1 of Anisodus tanguticus. Lineage (NCBI taxonomy): Eukaryota > Viridiplantae > Streptophyta > Magnoliopsida > Solanales > Solanaceae > Anisodus > Anisodus tanguticus. The sequence goes on from CM067540.1 coordinate 30,053,894, forward strand.
AGTGAAGATTGCATCTTTTTTTGGAATAACATCACTCGGACTTTTGAATGAAGATTGCACCATTTCACCGAATTACATCATTCTTACACTTTTGTAGTGAACAATATAGCCTTTCGACCGGAATTACATCACTCACTTTTTTAAATGAAGCGCAACCTTTCGGCCGGATTACATCATTCGACACTTGGAGTAAAGACGCAACCTTTCGGATGGAATTACATCACTAAGACTTTTGAGTGAAGACCGCAACCTTTCGGCCGTATTACATCATTCGGATGCTTAAAGTGAAGATTGCGTCTTTCCGCCGAATTACATCACTCGAGACTTTTGAATGAAGATTGTATCATTTTTGAATTACATCATTTTAACAATTGGAATTACATCATTTTAACAATTGGAGTGAAGATTTGAATTACACCTTTTACAATCTTTCCGGAATTACATCATCACTCGGACATTTTTTGAATGAAGCAACTTAAACCATTCGGCCGTAAATACATCATTTCGACACTTAGAATGAAGACGCAACCATTTTTTCGACTACAACCTTTTGGAATTACATCACTCGGACCTTGGAATAAAGACAATTCGCAACCTTTTGATTCGGAAAATACATCATTCAGACTCTTGGATTGAAGACTACAACCTTTCGACGAGAATTACATCACTCAGACATTTGAAAGAAGATTTTAAGTTTTCGGTCAGAATTACATCATTATAACACTTGGAGTGAAGATTGCATCCTTTTGGCTGGAATAACATCACTCGGACTTTTGAATGAAGATTGCACCATTTCAGCCAGAATTACGTCATCTTACACTAGTAGTGAACAATATAGCCTTTCGACTGGAATTACATCACTCGTACTTTTAAATGAAGACTGCAACCTTTCGCCGGAATTAAGCAAACTTTTTCTTTTTTTAACCGAATTACATCATTCGACACTTTGGAGTTACATCATTCGCAACCTTTTTCGCAACCTTTCGGATGGAATTACATCACTCGGACTTTTGAGTGAAGACTGCAACCTTTCGGCCGTATTACATCATTCAGATGCTTAAAGTGAAGATTGCGTCTTTCCGCCGGAATTACATCACTCGTACTTTTAAATGAAGATTGTATCATTTTGGCTAGAATTACATCATTTTAACAATTGGAGTGAAGACTGCAACCTTTCGTCCGAAATTACATCACTCAGATTTTTGAATGAAGACTTAAACCATTCGGCCGTAAATACATCATTCTGACACTTAGAATGAAGACTGCAACCTTTCGACCAGAATTACATCACTCGGACCTTGGAATAAAGACTGCAACCTTTTGGCCGAAAATACATCATTCAGACTCTTGGATTGAAGACTACAACCTTTCGACGAGAATTACATCACTCAGACATTTGAAAGAAGACTTTAAGTTTTCAGTCAGAATTACATCAATACACACTTGACATCATTTTAAATTACATGGACTTTTGAAGATTGCATCCTTTTTTGGAATACAACATGACACTCGGACATTTTGAATTACAAGACTTTTGCACCTTTTTCAACAGAATTACATCATTCTTACACTTGTAGTGAACAATATAGCCTTTCGATTTGGAATTACATCACTCGTACTTTTAAATGAAGACGCAACCTTTCGCACGGATTACATCATTCGACACTTGGAGTAAAGACGCAACCTTTTTTGGATGGAATTACATCATCACTCTTTCGGATGGAATTACATCACTCGTAGACTTTTGAGTGAAGACTGCAACCTTTCGGCCGTATTACATCATTCAGATGCTTAAAGTGAAGATTGCGTCTTTTCGCCGGAATTACATCACTCGTACTTTTAAATGAAGATTGTATCATTTTGGCTGGAATTACATCATTTTAACAATTGGAGTGAAGACTGCAACCTTTCGTCCGAAATTACATCACTCAGATTTTTGAATGAAGACTTAAACCATTCGGCCGTAAATACATCATTCTGACACTTAGAATGAACATCTTTCGACCGGAATTACATCGACACTTAGAATGAAGACGCAACCTTTCGAAGAATTACATCACTCTTTTGAATGAAGACCTTGGAATAAAGACTCGCAACCTTTTTTTCACTCGAATTACATCATTCGAAATATCACTACAACCTTTCGACGAGAATTACATCACTCGGACATTTGAAAGAAGACTTTAAGTTTTCATCGTAATTACATCATTTAACACTTGGAAGATGAAGATTGCATTTTGGCCATTTGGAATAACATCACTCGGACTTTTGAATGAATGCACCATTTGAATTACGTCATCTTACATGTAGTGAAATTACATCATTCTTACACTTGTAGTGAACAATAACCTTTAAGCCTTTCGACCGGAATTACATCACTCGTACTTTTAAATGAAGACCGCAACCTTTCTTGGCCGCAACCTTTACATCATTTCGACACTTGGAGTAAAGCGCAACCTTTCGGATGGAATTACATCATTCGAGACTTTTGAGTGAAGATTGCAACCTTTCGACGAATTACATTACATCATTCGATGCTTTTAAAGTGAAGATTATCTTTTTTTCGACTTGGAATTACATCATAAAGACTTTTTTGAATGAAGATTGATTTTATCATTGAGATTATTTTTGGAATTACATCATTTTAACAATTGGAGTGAAGACTGCAACCTTTCGTCCGAAATTACATCACTCGGATTTTTGAATGAAGACTTAAACCATTCCGCCGTAAATACATCATTCTGACACTTAGAATGAAGACTGCAACCTTTCGACCAGAATTACATCACTCGGACCTTGGAAAAAGACTGCAACCTTTTGGCCGAAAATACATCATTCAGACTCTTAGATTGAAGACTACAACCTTTCGACGAAATACATCATTCGGCATTTCTTGGATTGAAGACTACAACCTTTCGACGAGAATTACATCACTCGACATTTGAATGAAGATTGCACTTTAATTTTTACATCATCGGAAACACATTTTAACAAGATTTACATCCTTTATTTTTGAAGATTCAATTACATCATTATAACACTTGGAGTGAAGATTGCATCCATTTTGGCGGAATTAACATCACTCGGACTTTTGAATGAAGATTGCACCATTTTTCGGAATTCAGAATTACGTCATTCTTACACTTGTAGTGAACAATATAGCCTTTCGACCGGAATTACATCACTCGATTTTTTAAATGAAGACGCAACCTTTTCGGCCGGATTACATCATTCGACACTTGGAGTAAAGACGCAACCTTTTCGGAATTAATCACTCGGAATTACATCACTCGGACTTTTTGAGTGAAACATACAAACTTTTGAGTGAAGCGCAACCTTTCGGCCAATATTACATCATTCAGATGCTTAAAGTGAAGATTGTCTTTCCACCGAATTACATCACTCGTACTTTTAAAAGAAGATTGTATCATTTTGGCTAGAATTACATCATTTTAACAATTGGAGTGAAGACTGCAACCTTTCGTCCGTAATTACATCACTCAGATTTCTGAATGAAGACTTAAACCATTCGGCCGTAATACATCATTCGACACTTTTAAACCTTTACATCATTCGACACTTAGAATGAAAGACGCTTAAAGTGAAACCAACCTTTTCGACTCGGACTTTTGAATGAATTACATCACTCGGACTTGACACTTTGGAATAAAGACGAATTACACAACCTTTTCAACCTTTTGGCCAAAAAATACATCATTCAGACTCTTGGATTGAAGACTACAACCTTTCGACGAGAATTACATCAATCAGACAGTTGAAAGTAAACTTTAAGTTTTCAGTCGAATTACATCATTATAACACTTGGAGTGAAGATTGCATCCTTTTGGCTGGAATAACATCACTCGGACTTTTGAATGAAGATTGCACCATTTCAGCCAGAATTACGTCATCTTACACTAGTAGTGAACAATATAGCCTTTCGACTGGAATTACATCACTCGTACTTTTAAATGAAGACTGCAACCTTTCTGCCGGATTACATCATTCTGACACTTGGAGTAAAGACTGCAACCTTTCGGATGGAATTACATCACTAAGAGTTTTGAGTGAAGACTGCAACCTTTCGGCCGTATTACATCATTCAGATGCTTAAAGTGAAGATTGCGTCTTTTCGCCGGAATTACATCACTCGTACTTTTGAATGAAGATTGTATCATTTTGGCTAGAATTACATCATTTTAACAATTGGAGTGAAGACTGCAACCTTTCGAATTAATTACATTACATCACTTAGATTTTTGAATGAAGACTTAAACCATTCGGCCGTAAATACATCATTTAGACACTTAGAATGAAGACTGCAACCTTTCGACCAGAATTACATCACTCGGACCTTGGAATAAAGACTGCAATCTTTTGGTAAAAAAATACATCATTCAGACTCTTGGATTGAAGACTACAACCTTTCGACGAGAATTACATCACTAGACATTTTGAAAGAAGACTTTTCACCCTTTCATCGAGAATTACGTCATTCTTACACATGTAGTGAACAGATTATAGCCTTTTATTTGGAATTACATCACTCGTACTTTTGAATGAAATTGCAACCTTTTCGGAATAACATCATTTTGACACTTGGAGTGAAGACTGCAACCTTTTGGACGGAATTACATCACTCGGACTTTTTTGAATGAAGCGCAACCTTTCGGCCGGAATTACATCATTCTTACACTTGTAGTGAACAATATAGCCTTTCGATTGGAATTACATCACTCGTACTTTTGAATGAAGATTGCAACCTTTTGGACCGAATTACATCATTCGACACTTGAAAACGCAACCTTTCGGATGGAATTACATCACTCGGACTTTTGAGTGAAGACGCAACCTTTCGGCGGAATTACATCATTCGAGATGCTTAAAGTGAAGATTGCATCTTTTCGCGGGAATTACATCACTCAGACTTTTGAATGAAGATTGTATCATTTTGGCTGGAATTACATCATTTTGACACTTGGAGTGAAGATTGCAACCTTTCGATTACATTACATCACTGATTTTTGAATGAAGACAAACCATTCGGATGTAATTACATCATTTTGACACTTGAATGAAGACTACAATCTTTTCGACCGAATTACATCACTCGGACCTTGGAATAAAGACTGCAACCTTTCGGACGGAATTACATCACTAAACTTTTGAGTGAAGACTGCAACCTTTCGGCCAATATTACATCATTCAGACGCTTAAAGTGAAGATTGCGTCTTTCCACCGGAATTACATCACTCAGACTTTTGAATGAAGATTGTATCATTTTGGCTGGAATTACATCATTTTGACAATTGGAGTGAAGACTACAACCTTTCGGCCGGAATTACATCACTCAGATTTCTGAATGAAGACTTAAACCATTCGGCCGTAAATACATCATTCTGACACTTAGAATGAAGACTGCAACCTTTCGACCAGAATTACATCACTCGGACCTTGGAATAAAGACTGCAACCTTTTGGCCGGAAATACATCATTCAGACTCTTGGATTGAAGACTACAACCTTTCGACGAGAATTACATCAATCAGACAGTTGAAAGAAAACTTTAAGTTTTCAGTCAGAATTACATCATTATAACACTTGGAGTGAAGATTGCATCCTTTTGGCTGGAATAACATCACTCGGACTTTTGAATGAAGATTGCACCATTTCAGCCAGAATTACGTCATCTTACACTAGTAGTGAACAATATAGCCTTTCGACTGGAATTACATCACTCGTACTTTTTAAATGCAACCTTTCGCCGGATTACGCAACCTTTCGCCGGGACACATCATTCGACACTTGGAGTAAAGACTGCAACCTTTCGGATGGAATTACATCACTAAGAGTTTTGAGTGAAGACTGCAACCTTTCGGCCTAGTATTACATCATTCAGATGCTTAAAGTGAAGATTGCGTCTTTTCGCCGGAATTACATCACTCGTACTTTTAAATGAAGATTGTATCATTTTGGCTAGAATTACATCATTTTAACAATTGGAGTGAAGACTGCAACCTTCGTCCGAAATTACATCACTCGATTTTTGAATGAAGACTTAAACCATTCGCCGTAAACATCATTCGACTTAGAATGAAGATACAACCTTTCGACGAGAATTACATCACTCGGACCTTGGAAAGAAGACGCAATTTTTTCAACTTTCGATTAGAATTACAACTCGGACTTGGAATGAAAAACCGAAATTACATCATTCGGACTTTTTGAATGAAGATTGCAACCTTTCATCGAGGAATACATAATTACATCACTTTTTTGAATGAAAAGAAATACATCAAGACTCTTAGATTGAAGACTACAACCTTTCGAAAGAATTACATCACTCGGACATTTGAAAGAAGACTTTAACCTTTTTGGTCGAATTACATCATTATAACACTTGGAGTGAAGATTGCATCCTTTTGGCTGGAATAACATCACTCGGACTTTTGAATGAAGATTGCACCATTTCAGCAGAATTACGTCATTCTTACACTTGTAGTGAACAATATAGCCTTTCGACCGGAATTACATCACTCGTACTTTTAAATGAAGAAGCGCAACCTTTTCGGCCGGATTACATCATTCGACACTTGACACTTGGAGTAAAGTGCAAAGATGGAATTACATCACAACTTTTGAGTGAAGATGGAATTACATCACTCGGACTTTTTTGAAGTGAAGATCACGCAACCTTTTCGGCCGTATTACATCATTCGGATGCTTAAAGTGAAGATTGCGTCTTAATTTTCGATTTCGAATTACATCACTCGGACTTTTGAATGAAGATTGTATCTTTTGGCCGAATTTTGGACTTGAGAATTACATCACCTTTTCGAAAACAATTTTGGAGTGAAGATTGCAACCTTTTACATCATTCGTAACACTTTCGAAATTGCATCCTTTACGGAATTACATCACTCGGATTTTTTTGAATGAACACTTAAACCTTTCGTAATTACATCATTTCGACACTTTTACATCACTGGAACTTTTGAATGAAACCTTTCAAACTTCATTCGACCTTTACAATTTCATCACTCACTCTTGGAATAAAGACGCAACCTTTTGGCCGGAAAATACATCATTCAGACTCTTAGATTGAAGACTACAACCTTTCGACGAGAATTACATCACTCGGACATTTGATTTGATGAAGTTTTTAAGTTTTGGCACGAATTACATCATTATAACACTTGGAGTGAAGATTGCATCCTTTTGGTGGAATAACATCACTCGGACTTTTGAATGAAGATGCACATTTCAATTCATTTTCTTGTAGTGAAATTAGAATTACATCATTCTTACACTTGTAGTGAACAATATAGCCTTTCGTACTTTTAAACCGGAATTACATCACTCGTACTTTTAAATGAAGACTGCAACCTTTCTGCCGGATTACATCATTCTGACACTTGGAGTAAAGACTGCAACCTTTCGGATGGAATTACATCACTAAGAGTTTTGAGTGAAGACAGCAACCTTTCGGCCAGTATTACATCATTCAGATGCTTAAAGTGAAGATTGCGTCTTTCCGCCGAATTACATCACTCGTACTTTTAAATGAAGATTGTATCATTTTGGCTGGAATTACATCATTTTAACAATTGGAGTGAAGACTGCAACCTTTCGTCCGAAATTACATCACTCAGATTTTTGAATGAAGACTTAAACCATTCGGCCGTAAATACATCATTCTGACACTTAGAATGACACTTAGAATGAAGACTCACAACCTTTCGACCGACGAAGAATTACATCACATTTGACTTGAAGGCAACCTTTTGTCGAAATCGGACCTTTAAAGACCTTTTGCAACCTTTTCACTCGACTTTTGAATGAAATACATCATTCGGACTCTTGGATTGAAGATTACAACCTTTCGACGAATTACACACTTAGAACACTTGCAACTTTTGAGGATTCATTTGAAAGAAGATTTAAGTTTTTGAATTGAATTACATCATTGAATAACACAAATGGAATTACATTGGAGTGAAGATTGCATCCTTTTGGAATTTGGAATAACATCACTCGGACTTTTGAATGAAGATTGCACCTTTCACCAGAATTACGTCATTCTTACACTTAGTAGTGAACAATATAGCCTTTTTCGGAATTACATCACTCGTACTTTTAAATGAAGATTCGCAACCTTTTTTCGCCGGATTACATCATTCGACACTTGGAGTAAAGGCGCAACCTTTCGGATGGAATTACATCACTAAGACTTTGAGTGAAGACGCAACCTTTCGGCCAGTATTACATCATTCGGATGCTTAAAGTGAAGATTGCGTCTTTCCGCCGAATTACATCACTCGACTTTTGAATGAAGATTGTATCATTTTGAAATTGGAATTACATCATTTTAACAATTGGAGTGAAGATTGCAACCTTTCGTCCGAAATTACATCACTCGGATTTTTGAATGAAGACTTAAACCATTCGGCCGTAAATACATCATTCGACACTTGAATGAAAGACTAACCTTTCGACCGAGAATTACATCACTCGGACCTTGGAATAAAGACGCAACCTTTTGGCCGGAATTACATCATTCGGACTCTTGGATTGAAGACTACAACCTTTCGACGAAATTACATTTGAATGAAGACATTCGGATTACACATTTGAAAACAACCTTTTCGATCGGAATTACAAGACTTTTAACCTTTTTTCATCGAAATTACACCTTTCATTAACACTTGGAGTGAAGATTGCATCCTTTTGGCCTGGAATAACATCACTCGGACTTTTGAATGAAGATTGCACCATTTTCGCCGAATTACGTCATTCTTACACTTGTAGTGAACAATATAGCCTTTCGAATTACATCACTCGGAATTACATCACTCGTACTTTTAAATGAAGACGCAACCTTTTCGCCGGATTACATTTCGACACTTGGAGTAAAAACGCAACCTTTCGGATGGATACATCACTCGGACTTTTGATCATTCGACACATTGGATGCTTAAAGTAAAGACGTCTTTTTCGCAACCATTTTCGAATGGAATTACATCACATCTCGGACTTTTGAGTGAAGACGCAACCTTTCGCCGTATTACATCATTCGATGCTTAAAGTGAAGATTTGACTTTTCGAATGAATTACATTTCGAATTACTTTTGAATGAAGATTGTATCATTTTGATTTTGGAATTACATCATTTTAACAATTTTGGAGTGAAGTGCATTGCAACCGAAACGAAATTACATCATCGGATTTTTGAATGAAGACTTAAACCATTCGGCCGTAAATACATCATTCGACACTTAGAATGAAGACTACAACCTTTAGTGAAGATTGCACCTTTTTGGAATAACATCTTCGGACTTTGAATGAAGACAACCTTTCGACGAATTATTACATCATTCTCGACACTTTAGTGAAGACTACAACCTTTACGAGAATTACATCATCGGACCTTCGAATGAAGATTTAAACTTTTTTGAAGACATCACCTTTTGACCGAATTACATTATTCGGACTCTTAGACTTTTTGAAGACTACAACCTTTCGACGAGAATTACATCACTCTTTTGACAACCTTTTTGAAAACAAGACTTTTTGAAATTTTTCAATCGAATTACATCATTATAACACTTGGAGTGAAGATTGCATCCTTTTTGGAATAACATCACTCGGACTTTTGAATGAAGATTGCACCATTTTTTAATTACATCATTCTTACACTAGTAGTGAACAATATAGCCTTTCGACCGGAATTACATCACTCGTACTTTTAAATGAAGACGCGCAACTTTTTCGCCGGATTACATCATTCGACACTTGGAGTAAAGACGCAACCTTTCGGATGGAATTACATCACTCGGACTTTTGAGTGAAGCGCAACCTTTCGGCCGGTATTACATCATTCGGATGCTTAAAGTGAAGATTGCGTCTTTCCGCCGAATTACATCATCACTCGACTTTTGAATGAAGATTGTATCATTTTGGAATTACATCATTTTAACAATTGGAATTACATCATTTTAACAATTGGAGTGAAGAGTGCAACCTTTCGTCCGAAATTACATCACTCAGATTTTTGAATGAAGACTTAAACCATTCGGCCGTAAATACATCATTCGACACTTAGATGAAAGACTACAACCTTTCGACGAGAATTATCATCGACATTTGAAAGAAGACTTGGAATAAAGATCTACAACCTTTTGGCCGGAAATACATCATTCGGACTTTTGAAGATTGAAGACTACAACTTTACATTGTAGTGAACGAGAATTACATCAGACATTTGAATGAAGACTTTAACTTTTGAAGAAAGACTTTAGATTTTACAACCTTTTTCGGAATTACATGAATTACATCACTTTATAAGACTTGGAGTGAAATTACATCTTTTGCATCCTTTTGGAATAACATCACTCGGACTTTTGAATGAAGATTGCACCATTTCAAATTAATTACGAATTACGTCATTCTTACACTTGTATGAACAATATAGCCGTACTTTTTTTCGACCGGAATTACATCACTCGTACTTTTAAATGAAGATTCCGCAACCTTTTGGCCGGATTACATCATTCGACACTTGGAGTAAAGACCTTTCGCAACCTTTCGGATGGAATTACATCACTCGGACTTTTGAGTGAAGACCGCAACCTTTCGGTATTACATTACATCATTCAGATGCTTAAAGTGAAGATTGCGTCTTTCCGTCGGAATTACATCACTCGACTTTTGAATGAAGATTGTATCATTTTGGCTGGAATTACATCATTTTAACAATTGGAGTGAAGACTGCAACCTTTCGTCCGAAATTACATCACTCGGATTTTTGAATGAAGACTTAAACCATTTCTTAGATGAAATACTTTCGACATTTTTGAATGAAGAGTGAAGATTACGCAACCTTTCGACCGGAATTACATCACTCGGACCTTTTGGGTAAATATCATCATTCGCAACCTTTTGGCCGGAAATACATCATTCAGACTCTTAGATTGAAGACTACAACCTTTCGACGAGAATTACATCACTCAGACATTTGAAAGAAGACTTTAAGTTTTCAGTCAGAATTACATCATTATAACACTTGGAGTGAAGATTGCATCCTTTTGGCTGGAATAACATCACTCGGACTTTTGAATGAAGATTGCACCATTTCAATTTAATTACATCATTCTTACACTTGTAGTGAACAATATAGCCTTTCGACTGGAATTACATCACTCGTACTTTTAAATGAAGACTCGCAACTTTTTTCCCGGATTACATCATTCTGACACTTGGAGTAAAAGACGCAACCTTTCGGATGGAATTACATCACTCGGACTTTTGAGTGAAGACTGCAACCTTTCGGCCAATATTACATCATTCAGATGCTTAAAGTGAAGATTGCGTCTTTCCGAAATTCCGAATTACATCACTCGTACTTTTAAATGAAGATTGTATCATTTTGGAATGGAATTACATCATTTTAACAATTGGAGTGAAGATTGCAACCTTTTCGTCCGAATTATCACTCGGATTTTTGAATCACATCACTCGGATTTTTGAATGAAGACTTAAACCATTCGAGAATTAATACGTAATACATACATCATGAAGACGACACTTAGAATGAAGACTACAACCTTTCGACCGAATTACATCACTCGGACTTGGAATGAAGATTGCAACCTTTTGGCCGGAAATACATCATTCGGACTTTTGAATGAAGATTGCAACCATTTTTGGATTAATCACTTACAACTTTTGAACAACCTTTCGACGAGAATTACATCACTTTTTGACTTTTTGAAAGAAGACTTTAAGAAGATTCATCGAATTATCATCATTATAACACTTTTTGGAATGAAGATTGCATCCTTTTGGCCGGAATAACATCACTCGGACTTTTGAATGAAGATTGCACCATTTCAAACCGAATTACATCATTCTTACACTTGTAGTGAACAATATAGCCTTTCGGATGGAATTACATCACTCGTACTTTTAAATGAAGACGCAACCTTTTCGCCGGATTACATCATTCGACACTTGGAGTAAAGCGCAACCCTTTCGGATGGAATTACATCACTCGGACTTTTGAGTGAAGACCGCAACCTTTCGGCAGTATTACATCATTCGGATGCTTAAAGTGAAGATTGCGTCTTTTCCGTCCGAATTACATCACTCAGACTTTTGAATGAAGATTGTATCATTTGGGTGGAATTACATCATTTTAACAATTGGAGTGAAGAGTGCAACCTTTCGTCCGAAATTACATCACTCGGATTTTTGAATGAAGACTTAAACCATTCGGCCGTAAATACATCATTCGACACTTAGAATGAAGACTACAACCTTTCGACCGAGAATTACATCACTCGGACCTTGGAATAAACCTTTTGGAATTACAGACATCATTCGACTTTTGAAGATTGCATCCTTTTGAAGACTCACGAAGAACTTTTGGAGAATTACATCATTCGACACTTTGATTGAAGACTTTTAAGTTTTCGAATCGAGAATTACATCATTATAACACTTGGAGTGAAGATTGCATTACATCATTATTTGGAGTGAAGATTGCATCCTTTTGGGTGGAATAACATCACTCGGACTTTTCGGACTTTTGAATGAAGATTGCACCAGCCTTTTTCACATCATTGAATTACATCATTCTTAACTTACACTTAGAATTAGTGAAACAATATACATTTCGACTTTTAAATGGATTACATTACTTTTCATTCGTACTTTTAAATGAAGAACCGCAACGACTTTTGAATGAAGATTGCAACCTTTTACGGATTACATCATTTCGACACTTGGAGTAAAGACGCAACCTTTCGGATGGAATTACATCACTCGGACTTTTGAGTGAAGACTGCAACCTTTCGGCCAGTATTACATCATTCAGATGCTTAAAGTGAAGATTGCGTCTTTCCGTCTGAATTACATCACTCGACTTTTGAATGAAGATTGTATCATTTTGGCTGGAATTACATCATTTTAACAATTGGAGTGAAGAGTGCAACCTTTCGTCCGAAATTACATCACTCATATTTTTGAATGAAGACTTAAACCATTCGGCCGTAAATACATCATTCTGGCACTTAGAATGAAGACTGCAACCTTTCGACCAGAATTACATCACTCGGACCTTGGAATAAAGACTTTAAGACTTTTGGTAAAAAATCATCATCATTAAGACTCTTGGATTGAAGACTACAACCTTTCGACGAGAATTACATCACTCGGATTTGAATGAAGATTGCACCCTTTCATCCGAATTACGTCATTCTTACACTTGTAGTGATAGCCTTCATGCCGGAATTACATCAGACTTAGATTGAAAGACTACAACCTTTCGACGAGAAAATTACATCACTCTTTAGAAGACACTTTGAAAGAAGACATCAAGACATTTGAAAGAAGACTTTAAGATCGGAATTACATCATTATAACACTTGGAGTGAAGATTGCATCCTTTTGGCTGGAATAACATCACTCGGACTTTTGAATGAAGATTGCACCATTTCAGCCAATAATTACATCATTCTTACACTTGTAGTGAACAATATAGCCTTTCGACTGGAATTACATCACTCGTACTTTTAAATGAAGACTGCAACCTTTCTGCCGGATTACATCATTCTGACACTTGGAGTAAAGACTGCAACCTTTCGGATGGAATTACATCACTCGGACTTTTGAGTGAAGACTGCAACCTTTCGGCCAGTATTACATCATTCAGATGCTTAAAGTGAAGATTGCGTCTTTCCGTCTGAATTACATCACTCGACTTTTGAATGAAGATTGTATCATTTTGGTGGAATTACATCATTTTAACAATTGGAGTGAAGAGTGCAACCTTTCGTCCGAAATTACATCACTCATATTTTTGAATGAAGACTTAAACCATTCGGCCGTAAATACATCATTCAGACTCTTAGATTGAACACTACAACCTTTCGACGAGAATTACATCACTCGGACATTTGAATAAAGACCGCAAGACGGAATTACATTTCGAAATTTTGAGTGAAGATCGCAACCTTTTTCGCCAATATTACATCATTAACACTTAAAGTGAAGATTGCATCCTTTTCCACCGGAATTACATCACTCGGACTTTTGAATGAAGATTGTATCATTTTGGCTAGAATTACATCATTTTGACACTTGAGTGAACAATATAACCTTTCGGCCGGAATTACATCACTCGTATTTTTTGAATGAAGACTAACCTTTCTTTCGGCCATAAATACATCATTCGACACTTAGAATGAAGATCGCAACCTTTCGACTGGAATGACATCACTCGGACTTTTGAGTCGCAACCTTTTCGGCCGAATTACACATCACTTAAATTGAAGATTGCGTCCTTTTGGAATTACATCAAGACTTTTGAATGAAGATTGTATCGTGGAATTACATCATTTTAACAATTGGAGTGAAGAGTGCAACCTTTTCGAAATTACATCACTCATATTTTTGAATGAAGACTTAAACCATTGCCGTAAATACATCATTGATCTTAGATTGAACACTACAACCTTTCGACGAGAATTACATCACTCAGACATTTGAAAGAAGACTTTAAGTTTTCAGCCAGAATTACATCATTATAACACTTGGAGTGAAGATTGCATCCTTTTGGCTGGAATAACATCACTCGGACTTTTGAATGAAGATTGCACCATTTCAGCCAGAATTACATCATTCTTCCACTTGTAGTGAACAATATAGCCTTTCGACTGGAATTACATCACTCGTACTTTTAAATGAAGACTGCAACCTTTCTGCCGGATTACATCATTCTGACACTTGGAGTAAAGACTGCAACCTTTCGGATGGAATGACATCACTCGGACTTTTGAGTGAAGACTGCAACCTTTCGGCCAGTATTACATCATTCAGATGCTTAAAGTGAAGATTGCGTCTTTCCGTCTGAATTACATCACTCAGACTTTTGAATGAAGATTGTATCATTTTGGCCTGGAATTACATCATTTTAACAATTGGAGTGAAGAGTGCAACCTTTCGTCCGAAATTACATCAACCATATTTTCGAAGACTTAAACCGAAATTACATCACTCATATTTTTGAATGAAGACTTAAACCATTCGGCCGTAAATACATCATTCAGACTCTTAGATTGAACACTACAACCTTTCGACGAGAATTACATCACTCAGACATTTGAAAGAAGACTTTCGACGAGAAAGTTTTTGAAAGAATTACATCATTATAACACTTGGAGTGAAGATTGCATCCTTTTGGCCGGAATAACATCACTCGGACTTTTGAATGAAGATTGCACCATTTTGGCTGGAATTACATCATTCTTACACTTGTAGTGAACAACTGCAAGCCTTTCGACCGGAATTACATCACTCGTATTTTTGAATGAAGACGCAACCTTTTGACCGTAAATACATCATTCGACACTTAAAGAAGAACTACAACCAACGATGGAATTACATCACTCGGACTTGAATTGAATGAACATCGCAACCTTTTTGGAATTACATCATTCAGATTTTTAAAGTGAAGATTGCAACCTTTTTCGAATACATTCGACACTTTTGGATTGAAGACTACAACCATTTTTTCGGAATTACATCACTTTTAACAATTTGAGTGAAGATTGCAATTTTTCGCCGAATTACATCATTATAACACTTGAGTGAAGATTGCATCCTTTTGGCCGGAATAACATCACTCGGACTTTTGAATGAAGATTGCACCTTTTTTCGACGGAATTACATCAGAATTACATCATTTCACGGAATTACACACTTTGTAGTGAACAATGCATAGCCTTTCGACCGGAATTACATCACTCGATTACTTTTAAATGATTACATCAAACCACTTTAGTAGTGAATATGCAACACGGAATTTCGACGGAATTAACATCATTCGACGAATTACATCACACTTGGAGTAAAGACGCAACCTTTCGATGGAATGACATCACTCGGACTTTTGAGTGAAGTGAAGACCGCAACCTTTTCGGTGAACAATATTACATCATTCAGATGCTTAAAGTGAAGATTGCGTCTTTCCGTCTGAATTACATCACTCAGACTTTTGAATGAAGATTGTATCATTTTGGCTGGAATTACATCATTTTAACAATTGGAGTGAAGAGTGCAACCTTTCGTCCGAAATTACATCACTCATATTTTTGAATGAAGACTTAAACCATTCGGTCGTAAATACATCATTCGACTCTTAGAATGAAGACTACAACCTTTTAAATTACATCATCAGACATTTGAAAGAAGACTTTAAGTTTTTTTAAATTAATTACTTACACTTTGAGAGTGAAGATTGCATCCTTTTGGTGGAATAACACACTCGGACTTTTGACAACCGTAATTAATTCTTTCGACGAGAATTACGCAACCTTTTCGAAATACTCATTCGACTTAGATTGAAGACTACAACCTTTCGACGAGAATTACATCACTCGGACATTTGAAAGAAGACTTTAAGTTTTCATCGAATTACATCATTATAACACTTGGAGAGGAAGATTGCATCCTTTTGGAATAACATGGAATAACATCACACGGACTTTTGAATGAAGATTGCACCATTTCAACCAGAATTACATCATTCTTCCACTTGTAGTGAACAATATAGCCTTTCGACTGGAATTACATCACTCGTACTTTTAAGTGAAGACTGCAACCTTTCGCCGGATTTTGGAGTAAATTCGACACGGATTACATCATTTCGACACTTGGAGTAAAGACCGCAACCTTTTCGGATGGAATGACATCACTCGGACTTTTTGAGTGAAGACCGCAACCTTTCGGCCGAGTATTACATCATTCGGATGCTTAAAGTGAAGATTGCTTTCTTTCCGTACATCGAATTACATCACTCGACTTTTGAATGAAGATTGTATCATTTTGGTGGAATTACATCATTTTAACAATTGGAGTGAAGAGTGCAACCTTTCGTCCGAAATTACATCACTCATATTTTTGAATGAAGACTTAAACCATTCGGCCGTAAATACATCATTCAGACTCTTAGATTGAACACTACAACCTTTCGACGAGAATTACATCACTCAGACATTTGAAAGAAGACTTTAAGTTTTGGTCAAAGAATTACATCATTATAACACTTGGAGTGAAGATTGCATCCTTTTGCCGGAATAACATCACTCGGACTTTTGAATGAAGATTGCACCATTTCACCGAATTACATCATTCTTACATTACATCATTCTTACACACTTGTAGTGAACAATATAGCCTTTTTTCGATACGGAATTACATCACTCGTACTTTTTTAATGAAGACCGCAACCTTTTCGCACGGATTACATCATTCGATTGCACTTGGAGTAAAGACCGCAACCTTTCGGACAATATTTTGGAATGACATCACTCGGACTTTTGAGTGAAGACCGCAACCTTTTCGGCCGTATTACATCATTCGGATGCTTAAAGTGAAGATTGCTTTCTTTCGTCCGAATTACATCACTCGACTTTTGAATGAAGATTGTATCATTTTGGCTGGAATTACATCATTTTAACAATTGGAGTGAAGAGTGCAACCTTTCGTCCGAAATTACATCACTCATATTTTTGAATGAAGACTTAAACCATTCGGCCGTAAATACATCATTCGACTCTTAGATTAAACACTACAACCTTTCGACGAGAATTACATCACTCAGACATTTGAAAGAAGACTTTAAGTTTTCAGCCAGAATTACATCATTATAACACTTGGAGTGAAGATTGCATCCTTTTGGCTGGAATAACATCACTCGGACTTTTGAATGAAGATTGCACCATTTTTTGAGAATTACATCATTCTTAATTACATCATTCTTACACTTGTAGTGAACAATATAGCCTTTCGACCGGAATTACATCACTCGTACCTTTTTTACTTTTAATGAATGCACCGCAACCTTTTACCTTTCGCCGGACTTTTACATCACCTTTTCGACACTTGGAGTAAAGACTGCAACCTTTCGGATGGAATGACATCACTCGGACTTTTGAGTGAAGACTGCAACCTTTCGGCCCGTATTACATCATTCAGATGCTTAAAGTGAAGATTGCGTCTTTCCGTCTGAATTACATCACTCGACTTTTGAATGAAGATTGTATCATTTTGGCTGGAATTACATCATTTTAACAATTGGAGTGAAGAGTGCAACCTTTCGTCCGAAATTACATCACTCATATTTTTGAATGAAGACTTAAACCACGTAAATACATCATTCGGACACTTAGATTAAATACATCATTCAGACTCTTAGATTGAAACACTACAACCTTTTTCGACGAGAATTACATCACTTTTAAATGAAGACCGCAACCTTTTCGGACATTTGATTGAAGAAGACTTTAAATTACATTTTTGAAAGAAGACTTTAAGAATTACATCATTATAACACTTGGAGTGAAGATTGCATCCTTTTGGCTGGAATAACATCACTCGGACTTTTGAATGAAGATTGCACCATTTCAACCAGAATTACATCATTCTTCCACTTGTAGTGAACAATATAGCCTTTCGACTGGAATTACATCACTCGTACTTTTAAATGAAGACTGCAACCTTTCTGCCGGATTACATCATTCTGACACTTGGAGTAAAGACTGCAACCTTTCGGATGGAATGACATCACTCGGACTTTTGAGTGAAGACTGCAACCTTTCGGCCAGTATTACATCATTCAGATGCTTAAAGTGAAGATTGCGTCTTTCCGTCTGAATTACATCACTCAGACTTTTGAATGAAGATTGTATCATTTTGGTGGAATTACATCATTTTAACAATTGGAGTGAAGAGTGCAACCTTTCGTCCGAAATTACATCACTCATATTTTTGAATGAAGACTT
The DNA here is from genome assembly GCA_034509755.1 of Anisodus tanguticus. Classification (NCBI taxonomy): domain Eukaryota; kingdom Viridiplantae; phylum Streptophyta; class Magnoliopsida; order Solanales; family Solanaceae; genus Anisodus; species Anisodus tanguticus. Next base: position 30,072,735 of record CM067540.1, read on the forward strand.
AAACTTTTAAACCATTCGGCCGTAAATACATCATTCAGACTCTTAGATTGAACACTACAACCTTTCGACGAGAATTACATCACTCAGACATTTGAAAGAAGACTTTAAGTTTTCAGCCAGAATTACATCATTATAACACTTGGAGTGAAGATTGCATCCTTTTGGCTGGAATAACATCACTCGGACTTTTGAATGAAGATTGCACCATTTCATTTCAGAATAATACATCATTCTTACACTTGTACAAACAAGCCTATAGCCGGAATTACATCACTCGGAATTACATCACTCGTACTTTGAAAATGAAGATCGCAACCTTTTGACCGGAATTACATCATTTCGACACTTGGAGTAAAGACCGCAACCTTTCGACGTGAATGACATCACTCGGACTTTTGAGTGAAGACCGCAAGTTTTTCGGCCGAATTACATCATTCGGATGCTTAAAGTGAAGATTGCATTTTTCCGTCCGAATTACATCACTCAGACTTTTGAATGAAGATTGTATCATTTTGACTGGAATTACATCATTTTAACAATTGGAGTGAAGAGTGCAACCTTTCGTCCGAAATTACATCACTCATATTTTTGAATGAAGACTTAAACCATTCGGCCGTAAATACATCATTCAGACTCTTAGATTGAACACTACAACCTTTCGACGAGAATTACATCACTCGGACTTTTGAAAGAAGACTTTAAGTTTTTTCAAATTTTAATTACATCATAGAGTGAAGATGCTTAAAGTGAAGATTGCTTTTTCTTTTTCCGGAATTACATCACTCGGACTTTTGAATGAAGATTGTATCATTTTGGCTGGAATTACATCATTTTAACAATTGGAGTGAAGAGTGCAACCTTTCGTCGGAATTACATCACTCATATTTTTGAATGAAGACTTAAACCATTCGGCCGTGAATACATCATTTCGACACTCTTAGAGTAAAGACCGCAACCTTTCGGAAATGAACCTTTCATCGGAATTACATCACTCGACTTTTGAATGAAGATTTAACGAATTTTTCACCTTTAATGAGAATTACATACATCATTATAACACTTGGAGTGAAGATTGCATCCTTTTGCATCCGGAATAACATCACTCGGACTTTTGAATGAAGATTGCACCATTTCAACTCGAATTACATCATTTTAACACTTGAGTGAACAATATGCAACCTTCATCGTCCGAAATTACATCACTCGTACTTTTAAATGAAGACTGCAACCTTTTGACCGGAAATACATCATTCAGACTCTTAGATTGAACACTACAACCTTTCGACGAGAATTACATCACTCAGACATTTGAAAGAAGACTTTAAGTTTTCAGCCCGAATTACATCATTATAACACTTGGAGTGAAGATTGCATCCTTTTGGCTGGAATAACATCACTCGGACTTTTGAATGAAGATTGCACCATTTCAGCTAGAATTACATCATTCTTCCACTTGTAGTGAACAATATAGCCTTTCGACTGGAATTACATCACTCGTACTTTTTAAATGAAGACTGCAACCTTTCTGCCGGATTACATCATTCTGACACTTGGAGTAAAGACTGCAACCTTTCGGATGGAATGACATCACTCGGACTTTTGAGTGAAGACTGCAACCTTTCGGCCAGTATTACATCATTCAGATGCTTAAAGTGAAGATTGCTTTCTTTCCGTCTGAATTACATCACTCGACTTTTGAATGAAGATTGTATCATTTTTTGAATTACATCATTTTGGAATTACATCATTTTAACAATTGGAGTGAAGAGTGCAACCTTTCGTCCGAAATTACATCACTCATATTTTTGAATGAAGACTTAAACCATTCGGCCGTAAATACATCATTCAGACTCTTAGATTGAACACTACAACCTTTCGACGAGAATTACATCACTCATACATTTGAAAGAAGACTTTAAGTTTTCAGTCAGAATTACATCAGACTTGGAGTGAAGATTGCATTTGAATAAAGAAGACTTTTTAACCATTTTTGAATTACATCATTCTTACGAATTACATCATTATAACACTTGGAGTGAAGATTGCATCCTTTTGGCTGGAATAACATCACTCGGACTTTTGAATGAAGATTGCACCATTTGAACCTAGAATTACATCATTCTTCCACTTGTAGTGAACAATATAGCCTTTCGACTGGAATTACATCACTCGTACTTTTAAATGAAGACTGCAACCTTTCTGCCGGATTACATCATTCTGACACTTGGAGTAAAGACTGCAACCTTTCGGCTGGAATGACATCACTCGGACTTTTGAGTGAAGACTGCAACCTTTCGGCCAGTATTACATCATTCAGATGCTTAAAGTGAAGATTGCTTTCTTTCCGTCTGAATTACATCACTCGACTTTTGAATGAAGATTGTATCATTTTTGGAATTACATCATTTTAACAATTGGAGTGAAGAGTGCAACCTTTCGTCCGAAATTACATCACTCATATTTTTGAATGAAGACTTAAACCATTCGGCCGTAAATACATCATTCAGACTCTTAGATTGAACACTACAACCTTTCGACGAGAATTACATCACTCGACATTTGAAAGAAGACTTTAAGTTTTCAGCCCAGAATTACATCATTATAACACTTGGAGTGAAGATTGCATCCTTTTGGCTGGAATAACATCACTCGGACTTTTGAATGAAGATTGCACCATTTCACCAGAATTACATCATTCTTCATTCTTACACTTGTAGTGAACAATATAGCCTTTTTGATGGAATTACATCACTCGTACTTTTTTGAAGAACGCAACCTTTCGATCGGAATTACATCACTCGACCTTTGAGTGAAAAGACTTAAACTTTTTCTCGCCGTTATTACATCATTCGACTCTTGGAGTGAAGAAGACGCAACCTTTCGACGGAATTACATCACTCGGACTTTTGAATGAAGATTTATCATTTTGGGTGGAATTACATCATTATAACACTTGGAGTGAAGATTGCATCTTTTGTCGGAATTACATCACTCGGACTTTTGAATGAAGATTGTATCATTTTTTGGCGGAATTACATCATTTTAACAATTGGAGTGAAGACAATGCAACCTTTCGTCCGAAATTACATCACTCATATTTTTGAATGAAGACTTAAACCTTTTCGGCCGTAAATACATCATTCGACACTTAGATTGAACACTACAACCTTTCGACGAGAATTACATCACTCGGACATTTGAAAGAAGACTTTAAGTTTTCAGCCGAATTACATCATTCGGACACTTGGAGTGAAGATTGCATCCTTTTTCTTTTGGAATAACATCACACGGACTTTTGAATGAAGATTGCACCATTTCGAATTACATCATTCTTAACACTTTTGAATGAAGATTGAATTACATCGTACTTTTTGAATGAAGATTTTTTGGCCGGATTACAATTACATCATTTTCGGAACACATTGGAGTGAAGAGCAACCTTTGCAAATTTCATCATCTTTCCGAAATTACATCACTCATATTTTTGAATGAAGACTTTTGAATGACCATTCATTTTTACCGGAATTACATCATTTTAACACTTGGAGTGAAGAGTGCAACTTTCGTCCGAAATTACATCACTCGGATTTTTGAATGAAGACGCAACCTTTTGGCCGTAAATACATCATTCGAGACTCTTAGATTGAAGACTACAACCTTTCGACGAGAATTACATCACTCGGACATTTGAAAGAAGACTTTAAGTTTTTCATAAACTTGGAGTGAAGAATTACATCATTATAACACTTGGATGAAGATTGCATCATTTTGGCTGGAATAACATCACTCGGACTTTTGAATGAAGATTGCACCATTTCAGCAAGAATTACATCATTCTTCCACTTGTAGTGAACAATATAGCCTTTCGACTGGAATTACATCACTCGTACTTTTTAATGAAGACTGCAACCTTTCTGCCGGATTACATCATTCTGACACTTGGAGTAAAGACTGCAACCTTTCGGCTGGAATGACATCACTCGGACTTTTGAGTGAAGACTGCAACCTTTCGGCCAGTATTACATCATTCAGATGCTTAAAGTGAAGATTGCTTTCTTTCCGTCTGAATTACATCACTCAGACTTTTGAATGAAGATTGTATCATTTTGGCTGGAATTACATCATTTTAACAATTGGAGTGAAGAGTGCAACCTTTCGTCCGAAATTACATCACTCATATTTTTGAATGAAGACTTAAACCATTCGGCCGTAAATACATCATTCAGACTCTTAGATTGAACACTACAACCTTTCGACGAGAATTACATCACTCAGACATTTGAAAGAAGACTTTAAGTTTTCAGCCAGAATTACATCATTATAACACTTGGAGTGAAGATTGCATCCTTTTGGCCGGAATAACATCACTCGGACTTTTGAATGAAGATTGCACCATTTCAGCCAGAATTACATCATTTTACACTTGTAAATTACATCATTCTTCCACTTTTTACATCAATCTTAAAGTGAAATAAGAATTACATACATTCGACTTTTGGAATGAAGATGCAACCTTTTCGGATACATCATCGGACACATTGGAGTAAAGATTCGCAAGTGAGCCTTTCAACTGGAATGAATCACTCGCAACCTTTTGGATGAAGACTGCAACCTTTCGAATTACATCACGACTTTTGAATTACATCATCGATGCTTAAAGTGAAGATTGCGTCTTTTTCGAATTACATCACTCGACTTTTGAATGAAGATTGTATCATTTTGGTGGAATTACATCATTTTAACAATTGGAGTGAAGAGTGCAACCTTTCGATCCGAAATTACATCACTCATATTTTTGAATGAAGACTTAAAACCTTTTCGGCGTAAATACAAATACATCATTCGAGACTCTTACAAGATTGAACACTACAACCTTTCGACGAGAATTACATCACTCGACATTTGAAAGAAGACTTTAAGTTTTCACGTGAATTACATCATTATAACACTTGGAGTGAAGATTGCATCCTTTTTGGCCGGAATAACATCACTCGGACTTTTGAATGAAGATTGCACCATTTCGCCGGAATTACATCATTCTTACACTTGTAGTGAACAATATAGCCTTTGACCGGAATTACATCACTCGTTTTTTAAATGAAGACGCAACCTTTTGACCGGAAATACATCATTCGACTCTTAGATTGAAGACTACAACCTTTCGACGTGAATTACATCACTCGAGACATTTGAAAGAAGACTTTAAGTTTTCGGCCAGAATTACATCATTATAACACTTGGAGTGAAGATTGCATCCTTTTGGCTGGAATAACATCACTCGGACTTTTGAATGAAGATTGCACCATTTCAAACTTTAGAATTACATCATTCTTCCACTTTGTGAACAATATAGCCTTTCGACCGGAATTACATCACTCGTACTTTTAAATGAAGACGCAACCTTTTTGATTACATCATTCGACACTTGGAGTAAAGACCGCAACCTTTTCGGACGGATTACATCATTCGACACTTGGAGTAAAGATTACATCAACCTTTCGACTTTTGGAATGACATCACTCGGACTTTTGAGTGAAGACTGCAACCTTTCGGCCCGAATTACATCATTCAGATGCTTAAAGTGAAGATTGCGTCTTTCCGTCTGAATTACATCACTCAGACTTTTGAATGAAGATTGTATCATTTTGGTGGAATTACATCATTTTAACAATTGGAGTGAAGAGTGCAACCTTTCGTCCGAAATTACATCACTCATATTTTTGAATGAAGACTTAAACCATTCGGCCGTAAATACATCATTCAGACTCTTAGATTGAACACTACAACCTTTCGACGAGAATTACATCACTCGGACATTTGAAAGAAGACTTTAAGTTTTCACTCGACATTTTGAAAGAAGACTTTTTTAAGTTTTCGGACTTTTGAATGAAATTACATCATTATAACACTTGGAGTGAAGATTGCATCCTTTTGACGGAATAACATCACTCGGACTTTTGAATGAAGATTGCACCATTTCAGTTTTCAGAATTACATCATTATAACACTTGGAGTGAAGATTATCCTTTCGACCGGAATTACATCACTCGGACTTTTGAATGAAGATTGCAACCTTTTCGCCAAAATTACATCATTACACGACACTTGGAGTAAAAAAGACCGCAACCTTTCGGATGGAATGACATCACTAAAGGACTTTTTGAGTGAAGACTCGCAACCTTTTCGCCTTTCGGTATTACATCATTCAGATGCTTAAAGTGAAGATTGCGTCTTTCCGTCTGAATTACATCACTCAGACTTTTGAATGAAGATTGTATCATTTTGGGTGGAATTACATCATTTTAACAATTGGAGTGAAGAGTGCAACCTTTCGTCCGAAATTACATCACTCATATTTTTGAATGAAACTTGAAGACTTAAACCATTCGCCGTAAATACATCATTCAGACTCTTAGATTGAACACTACAACCTTTCGACGAGAATTACATCACTCAGACATTTGAAAGAAGACTTTAAGTTTTCAGCCAGAATTACATCATTATAACACTTGGAGTGAAGATTGCATCCTTTTGGCTGGAATAACATCACTCGGACTTTTGAATGAAGATTGCACCATTTCAGCCAGAATTACGTCATTCTTACACTTGTAGTGAACAATATAGCCTTTCGATGGAATTACATCACTTACGGATTACATCATTCGACACTTGGAGTAAAGACCGCAACCTTTCGATTTGGAATACATCACTCGGACTTTTTGAAGACGCACCTTTCGGCCGCCATTACATCATTCGGATGCTTAAAGTGAAGATTGCTTTCTTTAAATCGAATTACATCACTCGACTTTTGAATGAAGATTAAATCATTTTGGCCGGAATTACATCATTTTAACAATTGGAGTGAAGAGTGCAACCTTTCGTCCGAAATTACATCACTCATATTTTTGAATGAAGACTTAAACCATTTTACCGGTAAATACATCATTCAGACTCTTAGATTGAAGACTACAACCTTTCGACGAGAATTACATCACTCAGACATTTGAAAGAAGACTTTAAGTTTTCAGTCAGAATTACATCATTATAACACTTGGAGTGAAGATTGCATCCTTTTGGCTGGAATAACATCACTCGGACTTTTGAATGAAGATTGCACCATTTCAGCCAGAATTACATCATTCTTCCACTTGTAGTGAACAATATAGCCTTTCGACTGGAATTACATCACTCGTACTTTTTAAATGAAGACTGCAACCTTTTTGCCGGATTACATCATTCGACACTTGGAGTAAAAACCGCAACCTTTCGGCTGGAATGACATCACTCGGACTTTTGAGTGAAGACTGCAACCTTTCGGCCAGTATTACATCATTCAGATGCTTAAAGTGAAGATTGCTTTCTTTCCGTCTGAATTACATCACTCGACTTTTGAATGAAGATTGTATCATTTTGGCTGGAATTACATCATTTTAACAATTGGAGTGAAGAGTGCAACCTTTCGTCCGAAATTACATCACTCATATTTTTGAATGAAGACTTAAACCATTCGGCCGTAAATACATCATTCAGACTCTTAGATTGAACACTACAACCTTTCGACGAGAATTACATCACTCAGACATTTGAAAGAAGACTTTAAGTTTTTAGCCAGAATTACATCATTATAACACTTGGAGTGAAGATTGCATCCTTTTGGCTGGAATAACATCACTCGGACTTTTGAATGAAGATTGCACCATTTCAGCCAAAATTACGTCATTCTTCCACTTGTAGTGAACAATATAGCCTTTTGATTGAATTACATCACTCGTACTTTTTAATGAAGATGCAACCTTTTGACGGATTACATCATTTTTGGAGTGAAGATTGCAACCTTTCGGGAACTCGGAATTACATCACCTTTCGGACTTTTGAGTGAAGACCGCAACCTTTCGCGAAATTACATTACATTTTTGGACTTAAAGTGAAGAACCTTTTCGTCGAATTACATCACTCAGACTTTTGAATGAAGATTGTATCATTTTGGGTGGAATTACATCATTTTAACAATTGGAGTGAAGAGTGCAACCTTTCGTCCGAAATTACATCACTCATATTTTTGAATGAAGACTTAAACCTTTCGGCCGGTAAATACATCATTCAGACTCTTAGATTAAACACTACAACCTTTCGACGAGAATTACATCACTCAGACATTTGAAAGAAGACTTTAAGTTTTCAGCCAGAATTACATCATTATAACACTTGGAGTGAAGATTGCATCCTTTTGGCTGGAATAACATCACTCGGACTTTTGAATGAAGATTGCACCATTTTGCCGGAATTACATCATTTTACACTTGTAGTGAACAATATAGCCTTCATGCTGGAATTACATCACTCGTACTTTTAAATGAAGACTGCAACCTTTTGACCGGAAATACGTTATTCAGACTCTTAGATTGAAGACTACAACCTTTCGACGTGAATTACATCACTCAGACATTTGAAAGAAGACTTTAAGTTTTCGGTCGAATTACATCATTATAACACTTGGAGTGAAGATTGCATCCTTTTGGTTGGAATAACATCACTCGGACTTTTGAATGAAGATTGCACCATTTCAAATTAGAATTACATCATTCTTCCACTTGTAGTGAACAATATAGCCTTTCGACCGGAATTACATCACTCGTACTTTTTAATGAAGATCGCAACCTTTTTTCACGGATTACATCATTCGACACTTGGAGTAAAAGGCGCAACCTTTTCGGATGGAATGACATCACTCGGACTTTTGAGTGAAGACGCAACCTTTCGCATTACATCATTCGACACTTAAAGTGAAGATTGCGCAACCTTTTCGCCGAATTACATCACTCGGACTTTATTATCACATCATTGCAAGAATTACATGCTTAAAGTGAAAGATTGCTTTCTTTCCGTCGAATTACATCACTCGGACTTTTGAATGAAGATTGTATCATTTTGGACATTGGAATTACATCATTTTAACAATTGGAGTGAAGAGTGCAACCTTTCGTCCGAAATTACATCACTCATATTTTTGAATGAAGACTTAAACCATTCGGCCGTAAATACATCATTCAGACTCTTAGATTAAACACTACAACCTTTCGACGAGAATTACATCACTCAGACATTTGAAAGAAGACTTTAAGTTTTTTCAGCCAGAATTACATCATTATAACACTTGGAGTGAAGATTGCATCCTTTTGGCTGGAATAACATCACTCGGACTTTTGAATGAAGATTGCACCATTTCAGCCAGAATTACGTCATTCTTACACTTGTAGTGAACAATATAGCCTTCATGCTGGAATTACATCACTCGTACTTTTAAATGAAGACCGCAACCTTTTTCGCCGGATCGACATCATTCGACACTTGGAGTAAAGACTGCAACCTTTCGGATGGAATGACATCACTCGGACTTTTGAGTGAAGACTGCAACCTTTCGGCCAGTATTACATCATTCAGATGCTTAAAGTGAAGATTGCGTCTTTCCGTCTGAATTACATCACTCAGACTTTTGAATGAAGATTGTATCATTTTGGTGGAATTACATCATTTTAACAATTGGAGTGAAGAGTGCAACCTTTCGTCCGAAATTACATCACTCATATTTTTGAATGAAGACTTAAACCATTCGGCCGTAAATACATCATTCGACTCTTAGATTGAACACTAACACCTTTCGACGAGAATTACATCACTCGGACATTTGAAAGAAGACTTTAAGAATTACATCACTAACACTTGAGTGAAGATTGCAGACATTTGAAAGAAGACTTTAAGTTTTCAGCCAGAATTACATCATTATAACACTTGGAGTGAAGATTGCATCCTTTTGGCTGGAATAACATCACTCGGACTTTTGAATGAAGATTGCACCATTTTCAGCCAGAATTACGTCATTCTTACACTTGTAGTGAACAATATAGCCTTCATGCTGGAATTACATCACTCGTACTTTTAAATGAAGACTGCAACCTTTTGACCGAAATACGTTATTCAGACTCTTAGATTGAAGACTACAACCTTTCGACGTGAATTACATCACTCAGACATTTGAAAGAAGACTTTAAGTTTTCAGTCAGAATTACATCATTATAACACTTGGAGTGAAGATTGCATCCTTTTAGCTGGAATAACATCACTCGGACTTTTGAATGAAGATTTACCATTTCATTTGGAATTACATCATTTTCACTTGTAGTGAACAATATAGCCTTTCGTTGGAATTACATCACTCGTACTTTTGAATGAAGACTGCAACCTTTTCGCACGATAAATTACATCATTCGACACTTGGAGTAAAGACCGCAACCTTTTCGGATGGAATGACATCACTCGGACTTTTTGAGTGAAGACCGCATTAATTTTTTTCGGAATTACATCATTCAGGATGCTTAAAGTGAAGATTGATGCTTGAAGATTGCGTCTTTCTTTCCGTCCGAATTACATCACTCGGACTTTTGAATGAAGATTGTATCATTTTGGCCTGGAATTACATCATTTTAACAATTGGAGTGAAGAGTGCAACCTTTCGTCCGAAATTACATCACTCATATTTTTGAATGAAGACTTAAACCATTCGGCCGTAAATACATCATTCAGACTCTTAGATTAAACACTACAACCTTTCGACGAGAATTACATCACTCAGACATTTGAAAGAAGACTTTAAGTTTTCAGCCAGAATTACATCATTATAACACTTGGAGTGAAGATTGCATCCTTTTGGCTGGAATAACATCACTCGGACTTTTGAATGAAGATTGCACCATTTTCACCATTTGGAATTACATCATTCTTACACTTGTGAGTGAACAATATAGCCTTTTCATCGTCCGAATTACATCACTCGTACTTTTTGAATGAAATGAAGAAACATCTTTCTGACTTTAAATTAAATCACCTTTTTCGAATGACATCATTGAAAGACAACCTTTCGATAGAATTATTACTACTTTCGAATTACATTGGACTTTTGAATGAAATTGTATCCGCAACCTTTTGGACGTGAAATACATCATTCAGACTTTGAGATTGAAGAAGACTTTAAATACATTTCGACTCTTAGATTGAAGATTACAACCTTTCGACGAGAATTACATCACTCAGACATTTGAAAGAAGACTTTAAGTTTTCATCCAGAATTACATCATTATAACACTTGGAGTGAAGATTGCATCCTTTTGGCTGGAATAACATCACTCGGACTTTTGAATGAAGATTGCACCATTTCAGCCAGAATTACATCATTCTTCCACTTGTAGTGAACAATATAGCCTTTCGACTGGAATTACATCACTCGTACTTTTAAATGAAGACGCAACCTTTTTACGGATTACATCATTCGACACTTGGAGCAACCTTTCGGATGGAAGACATCACTCAACCTTTCGACTTTGGAATGACATCACTCGGACTTTTGAGTGAAGACTGCAACCTTTCGGCCGTATTACATCATTCAGATGCTTAAAGTGAAGATTGCTTTCTTTCCGTCTGAATTACATCACTCAGACTTTTGAATGAAGATTGTATCATTTTGGCTGGAATTACATCATTTTAACAATTGGAGTGAAGAGTGCAACCTTTCGTCCGAAATTACATCACTCATATTTTTGAATGAAGACTTAAACCATTCGGCCGTAAATACATCATTCAGACTCTTAGATTGAACACTACAACCTTTCGACGAGAATTACATCACTCAGACATTTGAAAGAAGACTTTAAGTTTTCAGCCAGAATTACATCATTATAACACTTGGAGTGAAGATTGCATCCTTTTGGCTGGAATAACATCACTCGGACTTTTGAATGAAGATTGCACCATTTCGGACTTTTGAATGAAGATTGCACCATTTTAACCGAATTACATCATTCTTCCACTTGTAGTGAACAATATAGCCTTTATTTGGAATTACATCACTCGTACTTTTTAATGAAAAGACCGCAACCTTTCGCCGGATTACATCATTCGACACTTGGAGTAAAGCGCAACCTTTCGATGGAATGACATCACTCGGACTTTTGAGTGAAGAAGATTACGCAACCTTTCGGCGATGTATTACATCATTCGGATGCTTAAAGTGAAGATTGCTTTCTTTCCGTCGAATTACATCACTCAGACTTTTGAATGAAGATTGTATCATTTTGTCCGAATTACATCACTCAGACTTTTGGAATTACATCATTTTAACAATTGGAGTGAAGAGTGCAACCTTTCGTCCGAAATTACATCACTCATATTTTTGAATGAAGACTTAAACCATTCGGCCGTAAATACATCATTCAGACTCTTAGATTAAACACTACAACCTTTCGACGAGAATTACATCACTCAGACATTTGAAAGAAGACTTTAAGTTTTCAAAGCCAGAATTACATCATTATAACACTTGGAGTGAAGATTGCATCCTTTTGGTGGAATAACATCACTCGGACTTTTGAATGAAGATTGCACCAATTTCAGCCAAAATTACGTCATTCTTACACTTGTAGTGAACAATATAGCCTTCATGCTTTCACTCGTACTTTTAAATGAAGATCGCAACCTTTTGAATTACATCACTCGTACTTTTTAATGAAGACTGCAACCTTTTCGCCGGATTACATCATTCTGACACTTGGAGTAAAGACTGCAACCTTTCGGCTGGAATGACATCACTCGGACTTTTGAGTGAAGAGACTGCAACCTTTCGGCCGAAGATTACATCATTCGGATGCTTAAAGTGAAGATTGCGTCTTGAAATTCTCCGAATTACATCACTCGGACTTTTGAATGAAGATTGTATCATTTTGGGTGGAATTACATCATTTTAACAATTGGAGTGAAGAGTGCAACCTTTCGTCCGAAATTACATCCTCATATATTTTTGAATGAAGACTTAAACCATTCGGCCGTAAATACATCATCATTACTCTTAGATTGAACACTACAACCTTTTCGAGAATTACATCACTCGGACATTTGAAAGAAGACTTTAATTGAGAATTACATCATTATAACACTTTGAAGATTGCAGAATTACATCACTCGGACTTTTGAATGAAGATTGCACATTTGAAAGAAGTCTTTCCAAGTTTTCATTACGGAATTACATCATTATAACACTTTTTAAGTGAAGATTGCATCCTTTTGGTGGAATAACATCACTCGGACTTTTGAATGAAGATTGCACCATTTTTCTGGAATGAACTCACTCATTTTGAAGACTTTTTGAGTGAACACCTTTCTTTCGTGAATTACATCATTCTTACACTTTGTAGTGAACTTTTGAATGAAGATATCATTTTTTGGAATTACATCATTTTAACAATTGGAATGAAGATGCAACCTTTCGTCCGAAATTACATTAATATTTTTGAAGAAGCAACCTTTTGACCGGAAATACATCATTCGAGACTCTTAGATTGAAGACTACAACCTTTCGACGAGAATTACATCACTCACTCAGACATTTGAAAAGAAAGTTTTTAAGTTTTCATCGAGAATTACATCATTATACTTGGAGTGAAGATTGCATCCTTTTGGCTGGAATAACATCACTCGGACTTTTGAATGAAGATTGCACCATTTCAGCCAGAATTACATCATTCTTCCACTTGTAGTGAACAATATAGCCTTTCGACTGGAATTACATCACTCGTACTTTTTAATGAAGACTGCAACCTTTCTGCCGGATTACACATCATTCTGACACTTGGAGTAAAGACTGCAACCTTTCGGCTGGAATGACATCACTCGGACTTTTGAGTGAAGACTGCAACCTTTCGGCCAGTATTACATCATTCAGATGCTTAAAGTGAAGATTGCTTTCTTTCCGTCTGAATTACATCACTCCGACTTTTGAATGAAGATTGTATCATTTTGGCTGGAATTACATCATTTTAACAATTGGAGTGAAGAGTGCAACCTTTCGTCCGAAATTACACATCATTTTTGAATGAAGACTTGAAGACTTAAACCATTCGGCCGTAAATACATCATTCAGACTCTTAGATTGAACACTACAACCTTTCGACGAGAATTACATCACTCAGACATTTGAAAGAAGACTTTAAGTTTTTAGCCAGAATTACATCATTATAACACTTGGAGTGAAGATTGCATCCTTTTGGCTGGAATAACATCACTCGGACTTTTGAATGAAGATTGCACCATTTCAGCCAAAATTACATTCTTCACTTTGTAGTGAACAATATACCTTTTGGAATTCACTCGTACTTTTTAATGAGCATCCTTTTTGACATCACCTTTTTTCGGATTACATTTCGACACTTGAAACGCAACCTTTCGGATGGAATGACATCACTCGGACTTTTGAGTGAAGAGCAACCTTTTACATCACCTTTTGAGTGAAGCCGCAACCTTTTATTACATCATTCAGATGCTTAAAGTGAAGATTGCGTCTTTCCGTCTGAATTACATCACTCAGACTTTTGAATGAAGATTGTATCATTTTGGGTGGAATTACATCATTTTAACAATTGGAGTGAAGAGTGCAACCTTTCGTCCGAAATTACATCACTCATATTTTTGAATGAAGACTTAAACCATTCGGCCGTAAATACATCATTCAGACTCTTAGATTGAACACTACAACCTTTCGACGAGAATTACATCACTCAGACATTTGAAAGAAGACTTTAAGTTTTCAGCCAGAATTACATCATTATAACACTTGGAGTGAAGATTGCATCCTTTTGACTGGAATAACATCACTCGGACTTTTGAATGAAGATTGCACCATTTCAGTCAGAATTACGTCATTCTTACACTTGTAGTGAACAATATAGCCTTCATGCCGGAATTACATCACTCGTACTTTTAAATGAAGACTGCAACCTTTTGACCGGAAATACGTTATTCAGACTCTTAGATTGAAGACTACAACCTTTCGACGTGAATTACATCACTCAGACATTTGAAAGAAGACTTTAAGTTTTCAGTCAGAATTACATCATTATAACACTTGGAGTGAAGATTGCATCCTTTTGGCTGGAATAACATCACTCGGACTTTTGAATGAAGATTGCACCATTTCAGCTAGAATTACATCATTCTTCCACTTGTAGTGAACAATATAGCCTTTCGACTGGAATTACATCACTCGTACTTTTTAATGAAGACTGCAACCTTTCTGCCGGATTACATCATTCTGACACTTGGAGATTACATCATTCGACACTTGGAGTAAAGACTGCAACCTTTCGGCTGGAATGACATCACTCGGACTTTTGAGTGAAGACTGCAACCTTTCGTGAAATTACATCATATTACATCATTCGGATGCTTAAAGTGAAGATTGCTTTCTTTCCGTCGAATTACATCACTCGAGACTTTTGAATGAAGATTGTATCATTTTGTCTGGAATTACATCATTTTAACAATTGGAGTGAAGAGTGCAACCTTTCGTCCGAAATTACATCACTCATATTTTTGAATGAAGACTTAAACCATTCGGCCGTAAATACATCATTCAGACTCTTAGATTAAACACTACAACCTTTCGACGAGAATTACATCACTCAGACATTTGAAAGAAGACTTTAAGTTTTCAGCCAGAATTACATCATTATAAACTTGGAGTGAAGATTGCATCCTTTTGGTGGAATAACATCACTCGGACTTTTGAATGAAGATTGCACCATTTCAACCGAATTACATCATTCTTCCACTTGTAGTGAACAATATAGCCTTTTCGATTACGGAATTACATCACTCGTACTTTTTAATGAAGACGCAACCTTTCTCGCCGGATTACATCATTCGACACTTGGAGTAAAGGCGCAACCTTTCGGATGGAATGACATTTTCGGACTTTTGAGTGAAGACTGCAACCTTTCGGCCAGTATTACATCATTCAGATGCTTAAAGTGAAGATTGCTTTCTTTCCGTCTGAATTACATCACTCAGACTTTTGAATGAAGATTGTATCATTTTGGGTGGAATTACATCATTTTAACAATTGGAGTGAAGAGTGCAACCTTTCGTCCGAAATTACATCACTCATATTTTTGAATGAAGACTTAAACCATTCGGCCGTAAATACATCATTAGACTCTTAGATTGAACTACAATTTCGACGAGAATTACATCACTCAGACATTTGAAAGAAGACTTTAAGTTTTCAGCAAGAATTACATCATTATAACACTTGGAGTGAAGATTGCATCCTTTTGGCTGGAATAACATCACTCGGACTTTTGAATGAAGATTGCACCATTTCAGACTGAATTACGTCATTCTTACACTTGTAGTATATAGCCTTTCATGGAATCTCACTCACTTTTTGTAGTGAACAATATAGCCTTCACTTGAGTAAAGAGCGCGGAACCTTTTATGGACATCACTCGGACTTTTGAGTGAAGACGCAACCTTTTTTCACGTGGAATTACATCATTTTAAATGAAGATTGCAACCTTTTGACCGAATTACATCACTACGAATTGTATCATTTTTCATTTTAACTTAGATTGAAGACTACAACCTTTCGACGTGAATTACATCACTGAAGACATTTGAAAGAAGACTTTAAGTTTTTCAGAATTACATCATTATAACACTTGGAGTGAAGATTGCATCCTTTTGGTTTGGAATAACATCACTCGGACTTTTGAATGAAGATTGCACTTCAGCTAGAATTACATCATTCTTAACACTTGTAGTGAACAATATAGCCTTTCGACTGGAATTACATCACTCGTACTTTTGAATGAAGACTGCAACCTTTCGGCCGGATTACATCATTCTGACACTTGGAGTAAAGACTGCAACCTTTCGGATGGAATGACATCACTCGGACTTTGAGTGAAAGACTTTTGATTACATCAAGCTTGAGTGAAGACTGCAACCTTTCGGCCAGTATTACATCATTCAGATGCTTAAAGTGAAGATTGCGTCTTTCCGTCTGAATTACATCACTCGGACTTTTGAATGAAGATTGTATCATTTTGGTGGAATTACATCATTTTAACAATTGGAGTGAAGAGTGCAACCTTTCGTCCGAAATTACATCACTCATATTTTTGAATGAAGACTTAAACCATTCGGCCGTAAATACATCATTCAGACTCTTAGATTGAACACTACAACCTTTCGACGAGAATTACATCACTCAGACATTTGAAAGAGACTTTAAGTTTTCAAAGCCAGAATTACATCATTATAACACTTGGAGTGAAGATTGCATCCTTTTGGATTTTGGAATAACATCACTCGGACTTTTGAATGAAGATTGCATCTTTTAATTACGTCACTTTTGAGTGAACAATATAGCATCGAATTTCGTACTTTTAATGAATTACATCATTTTGACGGATTACATCATTCACACTTGGAGTGAAAGACTGCAACCTTTCGATTTGGAATTACATCACTCGATATTTTTGAATGAAGACGCAACCTTTCGCCAGTATTACATCATTCGATGCTTAAAGTGAAGATTGCGCACCTTTTCGTCCGAATTACATCACTCGGACTTTTGAATGAAGATTGTATCATTTTGGTGGAATTACATCATTTTAACAATTGGAGTGAAGAGTGCAACCTTTCGTCCGAAATTACATCACTCATATTTTTGAATGAAGACTTAAATTCGGTAAATACATCATTAAGACTCTTAGATTGAACACTACAACCTTTCGACGAGAATTACATCACTCAGACATTTGAAAGAAGACTTTAAGTTTTCAGTCAGAATTACATCATTATAACACTTGGAGTGAAGATTGCATCCTTTTTTTCCGGAATAACATCACTCGGACGGAATAACATCACTCGGACTTTTGAATGAAGATTGCATCATTTTTTGGAATTAGAATTACATCATTCTTAACACTTGTAGTGAACAATATAGCCTTTCACCGGAATTACATCACTCGTATTTTTGAATGAAGACGCAACCTTTCGCCGTAAATTACATCATTCGACACTTGGAGTAAACACCGCAACCTTTCGACGAGAATGACATCACTCGGACTTTTGAAAGTGAAGACTTTAAGTTTTCGGAATTAATTACATCATTAGACACTTAAAGTGAAGATTGCATCTTTCCGTGGAATTACATCACTCCGACTTTTGAATGAAGATTGTATCATTTTGGCTGGAATTACATCATTTTAACAATTGGAGTGAAGAGTGCAACCTTTCGTCCGAAATTACATCACTCATATTTTTGAATGAAGACTTAAACCTTTTGACCGGAAATACGTTATTCAGACTCTTAGATTGAACACTACAACCTTTCGACGAGAAATTACATCACTCAGACATTTGAAAGAAGACTTTAAGTTTTCAGTCAGAATTACATCATTATAACACTTGGAGTGAAGATTGCATCCTTTTGGCTGGAATAACATCACTCGGACTTTTGAATGAAGATTGCACCATTTCAGCCAGAATTACATCATTCTTCCACTTGTAGTGAACAATATAGCCTTCATGTTGGAATTACATCACTCGTACTTTTAAATGAAGACTGCAACCTTTCTGCCGGATTACATCATTCTGACACTTGGAGTAAAGACCGCAACCTTTCGGATGGAATGACATCACTCGGACTTTTGAGTGAAGACTGCAACCTTTCGGCCAGTATTACATCATTCAGATGCTTAAAGTGAAGATTGCGTTCTTTCCGTCTGAATTACATCACTCAGACTTTTGAATGAAGATTGTATCATTTTGGGTGGAATTACATCATTTTAACAATTGGAGTGAAGAGTGCAACCTTTCGTCCGAAATTACATCACTCATATTTTTGAATGAAGACTTAAACCATTCGGCCGTAAATACATCATTCAGACTCTTAGATTAAACACTACAACCTTTCGACGAGAATTACATCACTCAGACATTTGAAAGAAGACTTTAAGTTTTCAGCCAGAATTACATCATTATAACACTTGGAGTGAAGATTGCATCCTTTTGGCTGGAATAACATCACTCGGACTTTTGAATGAAGATTGCACCATTTCATTACGTCATTCTTACACTTGTAGTGAAATTACATCATTCTTCCACTTGTAGTGAACAATATAGCCTTTCGACGACGGAATTACATCACTCGTACTTTTTAATGAAGACACGCAACCTTTTACCGGATTACATCATTCTGACACTTGGAGTAAAGACTGCAACCTTTCGCAACCTTTCTTGGAGTGGAATGACATCACTCGGACTTTTGAGTGAAGACTGCAACCTTTCGGCCAGTATTACATCATTCAGATGCTTAAAGTGAAGATTGCTTTCTTTCCGTCTGAATTACATCACTCAGACTTTTGAATGAAGATTGTATCATTTTGACTGGAATTACATCATTTTAACAATTGGAGTGAAGAGTGCAACCTTTCGTCCGAAATTACATCACTCATATTTTTGAATGAAGACTTAAACCATTCGGCCGTAAATACATCATTCAGACTCTTAGATTGAACACTACAACCTTTCGACGAGAATTACATCACTCAGACATTTGAAAGAAGACTTTAAGTTTTCAGCCAGAATTACATCATTATAACACTTGGAGTGAAGATTGCATCCTTTTGGCTGGAATAACATCACTCGGACTTTTGAATGAAGATTGCACCATTTCAACCAGAATTACATCATTCTTCCACTTGTAGTGAACAATATAGCCTTTCGACTGGAATTACATCACTCGTACTTTTTAATGAAGACTGCAACCTTTCTGCCGGATTACATCATTCTGACACTTGGAGTAAAGACTGCAACCTTTCGGCTGGAATGACATCACTCGGACTTTTGAGTGAAGCAACTTTAACTTTTTTCGGACGGTATTACATCATTCAGATGCTTAAAGTGAAGATTGCGTCTTTCTGTCGAATTACATCACTCAGACTTTTGAATGAAGATTGTATCATTTTGGGTGGAATTACATCATTTTAACAATTGGAGTGAAGAGTGCAACCTTTCGTCCGAAATTACATCACTCATATTTTTGAATGAAGACTTAAAGACTTAAACATCATTCGGACTCTTAGATTAAACACTACAACCTTTCATTTTACATTCGAGACATCTTAGATTGAAACACGGAATTACATCACTCGGACTTTTGAATGAATTTACAACCTTTCGACGAGAATTACATTCACACTTAGACATTTGAAAGAAGACTTTAAGTTTTGAATGAAGAAGCAACTTTAAGTTTTCGAGAATTACATCATTATAACACTTGGAGTGAAGATTGCATCCTTTTGTTGGAATAACATCACTCGGACTTTTGAATGAAGATTGCACCATTTCAGGGTGGAATTACACACATTCTTCCACTTGAACAATATACCTTTGAATTACATAGTGAACAATATAGCCTTTCATTCGGAATTACATCACTCGTATCATTTTTTGAATGAAGACGCAACCTTTTCGCCGGATTACATCATTCGACACTTAGATTAAAGACTACAACCTTTCGACGGAATGACATCACTCGGACTTTTGAAAGAAGACGCAACCTTTCGGCCGAATTACATCATTCGGATAACACTTAAAGTGAAGATTGCATCCTTTTCCGTGGAATACATCACTCGGACTTTTGAATGAAGATTGTATCATTTTGGTGGAATTACATCATTTTTAACAATTGGAGTGAAGAGTGCAACCTTTCGTCCGAAATTACATCACTCATACTTTTGAATGAAGACTGCAACCTTTTGACCGGAAATACGTCATTCAGACTCTTAGATTGAACACTACAACCTTTCGACGAGAATTACATCACTCAGACATTTGAAAGAAGACTTTAAGTTTTCAGTCAAGAATTACATCATTATAACACTTGGGTGAAGATTGCATCCTTTTGGCTGGAATAACATCACTCGGACTTTTGAATGAAGATTGCACCATTTCAACCAGAATTACATCATTCTTCCACTTGTAGTGAACAATATAGCCTTTCGACTGGAATTACATCACTCGTACTTTTTAATGAAGACTGCAACCTTTCTGCCGGATTACATCATTCTGACACTTGGAGTAAAGACTGCAACCTTTCGGCTGGAATGACATCACTCGGACTTTTGAGTGAAGACTGCAACCTTTCGGCCAGTATTACATCATTCAGATGCTTAAAGTGAAGATTGCTTTCTTTTCCGTCTGAATTACATCACTCCGACTTTTGAATGAAGATTGTATCATTTTGGTGGAATTACATCATTTTAACAATTGGAGTGAAGAGTGCAACCTTTCGTCCGAAATTACATCACTCATATTTTTGAATGAAGACTTAAACCATTCGGCCGTAAATACATCATTCAGACTCTTAGATTGAACACTACAACCTTTCGACGAGAATTACATCACTCAGACATTTGAAAGAAGACTTTAAGTTTTCATTAACGAATTACATCATTATAACACTTGGAGTGAAGATTGCATCCTTTTGCCTTGGAATAACATCACTCGGACTTTTGAATGAAGATTGCACCATTTTTAACACTTGGAGTGAAGATTGCAGAATTACATCATTCTTCCACTTGTAGTGAACAATATAGCCTTTATTTGGAATTACATCACTCGTACTTTTTAATGAAGACTGCAACCTTTCTGCCGGATTACATCATTCTGACACTTGGAGTAAAGACTGCAACCTTTCGACCTGATGGAATGACATCACTCGGACTTTTGAGTGAAGACCGCAACCTTTCGGCCAGTATTACATCATTCAGATGCTTAAAGTGAAGATTGCGTCTTTCCGTCTGAATTACATCACTCAGACTTTTGAATGAAGATTGTATCATTTTGGTGGAATTACATCATTTTAACAATTGGAGTGAAGAGTGCAACCTTTCGTCCGAAATTACATCACTCATATTTTTGAATGAAGACTTAAACCATTCGGCCGTAAATACATCATTCAGACTCTTAGATTGAACACTACAACCTTTCGACGAGAATTACATCACTCAGACATTTGAAAGAAGACTTTAAGTTTTCAGCCAGAATTACATCATTATAACACTTGGAGTGAAGATTGCATCCTTTTGGCTGGAATAACATCACTCGGACTTTTGAATGAAGATTGCACCATTTCAGCCAGAATTACATCATTCTTACACTTGTAGTGAACAATATAGCCTTCATGTTGGAATTACATCACTCGTACTTTTTAATGAAGACTGCAACCTTTCTGCCGGATTACATCATTCGACACTTGGAGTAAAGACCGCAACCTTTCGGATGGAATGACATCACTCGGACTTTTGAGTGAAGGCGCAACCCTTTTCGGCCGGTATTACATCATTCGGATGCTTAAAGTGAAGATTGCGTCTTTCCGTCGAATTACATCACTCAGACTTTTGAATGAAGATTGTATCATTTTGGTGGAATTACATCATTTTAACAATTGGAGTGAAGAGTGCAACCTTTCGTCCGAAATTACATCACTCATATTTTTGAATGAAGACTTAAACCATTCGGCCGTAAATACATCATTCTTAGAATTGAAGACTCTTAGATTAAACACTACAACCTTTCGACGAGAACCTTTACGAGAATTACATCACTCAGACATTTGAAAGAAGACTTTAAGTTTTCAGCCAGAATTACATCATTATAACACTTGGAGTGAAGATTGCATCCTTTTGGCTGGAATAACATCACTCGGACTTTTGAATGAAGATTGCACCATTTCAGCCAGAATTACGTCATTCTTACACTTGTAGTGAACAATATAGCCTTCATGCTGGAATTACATCACTCGTACTTTTAAATGAAGACTGCAACCTTTTGACCGGAAATACATTATTCAGACTCTTAGATTGAAGTGAAGACTACAACCTTTCGACGTGAATTACATCACTCAGACATTTGAAAGAAGACTTTAAGTTTTCAGTCAGAATTACATCATTATAACACTTGGAGTGAAGATTGCATCCTTTTGGCTGGAATAACATCACTCGGACTTTTGAATGAAGATTGCACCATTTTGGCTGGAATTACATCATTCTTCCACTT